>CM055744.1:19479191-19689191 GCA_029465975.1 Dallia pectoralis
GTGTGTGTGTGTGTGTGGTAGGTCATAATGTGTGTGTGTCATCCAATGGTGTGTGTGTGTGGTAGGTCATAATGTGTGTGTGTCATCCAATGGTGTGTGTGTGTGGTAGGTCATAATGTGTGTGTGTCATCCAATGGTGTGTGTGTGTGTGGTAGGTCATAATGTGTGTGTGTGTCATCCAAGTGTGTGTGTGTGTGTGTGTGGTCATAAGGTCATAATGTGTGTGTGTAGGTCATAACCCAATGGTGTGGTTGTGGTAGGTTAGAATGTGTGTGTGTGTGTGTGGTAGGTCATAATGTGTGTGAGTGTGTGTGTGTGTGTGTGTCATATAATGGTGTGGTTGTGGTAGGTTATAATGTGTGTGGTAAGTCGTAATGTGTGTGTGGTAGGTCATAGTGTGTGTGTGTGTGTCACCCAATGGTGTGGCTGTGGTAGGTTATAATGTGTGTGTGTGTCATCCAATGGTGTGGTTGTGGTAGGTTATAATGTGTGTGTGTGTGTGTCATCCAATGGTGTGGCTGTGGTAGGTCATAATGTGTGTGTGTGTGTGTGTGGTAGGTCATAGTGTGTGTGTCACCCAATTGTGTGGTTGTGGTAGGTTATAATGTATGTGTGTGTGTTATCCAATTGTGTGGTTGTGGTAGGTCATAATGTGTCTGTGTGTGTGTGTGTGTGTGTGTGTGTGGTAGGTCATAATGTGTGTGTGTGTGTGTGTGTGTCACCCAATGGTGTGGTTGTGGTAGGTTAGAATGTGTGTGTGTGTTTGTGTGTGTGTGTGTGTGTGGTAGGTCATAATGTGTGTGTGTGTGTGTGTGTCATCCAATGGTGTGGTTGTGGTAGGTTATAATGTGTGTGTGTGTGTGTCATCCAATGGTGTGGCTGTGGTAGGTTATAGTGTGTGTGTGTGTGTGGTAGGTCATAATGTGTGTGTGGTAGGTCATAGTGTGTGTGTGTCACCCAATGGTGTGGCTGTGGTAGGTCATAATGTGTGTGTGTGTGTGGTAGGTCATAGTGTGTGTGTCACCCAATTGTGTGGTTGTGGTAGGTTAGAATGTGTGTGTGTGTGTGTGTGTGTGTGTGTGGTAGGTCATAATGTGTGTGTGTGTGTGTGTGTGGGGTGTGGGGGTGTGGGGGTGTGGTGTGTGTGAAGAGACAAAACGTTCTGTTTGTTTGAACATAAGTTCATAGATCAAAGGAGGAGCATTTAAATACCGTAGATACACATTGTAAACCAATCAGGGCTGAGTAATTAAATTCTTAATTTTGCATGCAGGAACTAGATATTTGATATTAACGGTTGTCTTTTTTCTCCTTCAGAGCCAGGCTTTAGAATCCTACAGTAGAAAGGTAGCAGAGACCAGTAGTAAGTCAGCTTTAATTTTACTATCTTGTGTGATGTCATTACTTACAACTCTTGAGATGCCAGGGAACGATGCTCTGATTGGTTCCTGTGGTCTAGGTTAAAGAGTGTAGTGGGTGGAGCCTCTAATGACTCATTACTGGGTTCTTGCTGTGACTAGGCATTTGGCTGATCTCTATAGTTTCTAGAGAAAATCCTGGTTCCCTTTTTTGTTGTTATATTGCTCTGCCCAACTGTGATACTGACTCACACTGGAGCCAAGATGGAGTCTCTAGTGTCTAACTGGTTTGCTATGCATGTTTGCTCAGTTTCAGGAGAGAGCATGGGCACATCTAGTTTGAAGAGTAGCACTCATTCTTCACCCTCAGCCCTCAGTGACCAGCCCAAAGTATCCAGGGTGAGTTCCTACTAAAGCTCCAACACTATAATGCCTACTACTGTATTAACATGTAAGATATCAAACACTATAATGCCTACTACTGTATTAACATGTAAGATATCAAACACTATAATGCCTACTACTGTATTAACATGTAAGATATCAAACACTATAATGCCTACTACTGTATTAACATGTAAGATATCAAACACTATAATGCCTACTACTGTATTAACATGTAAGATATCAAACACTATAATGCCTACTACTGTATTAAAGATATCAAACACTATAATGCCTACTACTGTATTAACATGTAAGATATCAAACACTATAATGCCTACTACTGTATTAACATGTAAGATATCAAACACTATAATGCCTACTACTGTATTAACATGTAAGATATCAAACACTATAATGCCTACTACTGTATTAACATGTAAGATATCAAACACTATAATGCCTAACTACTGATATTAACTATAATGCCTAAGATATCAAACACTATAATGCCTACTACTGTATTAACATGTAAGATATCAAACACTATAATGCCTACTACTGTATTAACTAAGATATCAAACATTAAACATGTATTAAGATATCAAACACTATAATGCCTACTACTGTATTAACATGTAAGATATCAAACACTATAATGCCTACTACTGTATTAACATGTAAGATATCAAACACTATAATGCCTACTACTGTATTAACATGTAAGATATCAAACACTATAATGCCTACTACTGTATTAACATGTAAGATATCAAACACTATAATGCCTACTACTGTATTAACATGTAAGATATCAAACACTATAATGCCTACTACTGTATTAACATGTAAGATATCAAACACTATAATGCCTACTACTGTATTAACATGTAAGATACAAACACTATAATGCCTACTACTGTATTAACATGTAAGATATCAAGGACATGAATAAACCATCTCTAACAATCAACCACATTGCAGAGTTTGAAGGACAAATGTTCAGTCTGTGTTTGTGTTTAGAAGTTCTGTCTTCCTGTGAGGGAAACTTGTATAGCGTGTCTGAAGACCGTGTACCCCCTTGAGAGGTTGAGGGCCGACACCCACGTCTTCCACCCCTCATGCTTCCGCTGTCTCCACTGTAACACCAAGCTCAGGTAGTAGGGGGCGCTCTCACTGCACAGCACACATGAAATAATGTCAGTTCACAACAAAAGTTTAGCTTTTTGTAACTGCTATTTCCATAAATATAAAAAATATAGGAAAAAGAACCAAAACCATGCCATAAGTGTTGTCTATTATGTTTAATTCTTTCGAAATGCATTTCTGGTGGATTAATCACAAGCTGTCTTCAGGAACATTGGCATATGTACTTTAGATACACATATTTTAGTGACTGGTGTATGTCGTTGGTTTATTTACTGCCCTCTGCTGTTCAGACTGGGGAACTACGCCTCTCTTCATGGTAACGTCTACTGCAAGCCGCACTTCAGCCAGCTGTTCAAGGCTAAAGGGAACTATGATGAGGGCTTTGGTCACCGGCCCCACAGAGAGCTGTGGACACCTCAAACTGAGGAAGAGGGACAAGAAACGCTTAATGGAGAAGAGGAGAACAGGCCAAAAGATAAAGTGGAAAGTGTGCTGCCAGTGCCTGGATCAGCCAAACCCACAGTAAAGGAGTCTGCCCTGGAAACACGTAGTCACAGCTCCGCTGAAACACTCTCAACTGTGGAGAAACTACCAGAGGCACGCAGGCTGAGGGTGGACTGGCCCCCACATGCTGACAGTGATTGTGGGTCCGCTCCTGTTGAGGCTGGTGGTGCTGTAGGACGTCCCTGGAGAGCCAATTGGCCCCCAGAGGGTGAGCTGTTATCATCGAACCTGAGCTCAGACAGAGCTGAGCTGAAGAGCATCCGGAGGACCTCGTCTCTGAAAGAGCGCATTCGGCCCTTCTCTGTGGCCCCAAGCCTCACCAACGCCCAGGGGCCACGGGAACCTCGCCGTCCCCTCAAATCCTTGTTGGCTAGAAGGGGGTCCCTGGAGGATCGCTGCTCCACACCCGGAGATCCAGAACCTGACAGGAAGAGGCCAGGAGGCCAGGAGAAAACCGAGAGCAAACCGGGCGGCTGTGAGGTGAACGGTGTGACAAGTCCTGAGGAGGTGAAGAGTCTGCAGGAGAACCATGAAAAGCCTTTAGAAAGCCAGAAGGCCTCTCCAGACATCCCATCATCTCATTCCCCGCCTCCAGAGCCTCAACACAACCAGGGGTCTCAGGATGTGGGCTTCAGTGGTGAGGAGGGAGAGGAGGGTGAGGAGGGTGAGCAGCTCACTGTAGAGGAGATGATCAAGAGGAACCGTTATTATGATGAGGAAGAGGAAGATGTTGTCTGAATAGATACTCTATTGTTATTTAGACTGGACACACATGAACACATTATATCCCCAATGCACTTCATATAACCCAGCCTGGCTGTTCCAGGGTCAGTAGTTACATGAACCAGATGGTTGATCTTGTTTGTGGGCGTGGCCAGTCATTTGTCTCCACGTGTGTTGCTTCAGTACCCCACTTATATGTTGAGTTGCAGTCTACTGTGGAAAATTGTGGCTAGCATGTCACAATTAGCATTAAGATCCACAAGAGACACATCTGTAAAACAATGTAACATTACTAGCCCAAATAGTGTTGAACCCTGCCTGGGAAGTACTAATAACTGCAGGGAGAAAACCATGGGGTCAAAAACCTTTATTTTGCTGTTTGGGTTCAGTCTGATCATTTGTAGTGTTCGTTTCATTTTCACTAGAAAAGTAATTCAATCTTACTAAACGTACGTGTAACCCAATTATTTTCTGATTACTGAGTCTGAAAGGTGCTAGATCGTTTATTGCAGGCTTTACTTACCTGATTATTGTTTTAAGTCTGATCTGTTGATAAAACAGCTTTTAACTAATATAGGGCATATTACATCAGATATTTCAAACTCTTTTGATCAACATTTTGCTATTTTTCTTCAAAGACAAAGGCACAACTATTTAAATATGATGAATATGGGTCTTTGTACTAGTGGCTTCGTCAGATGGAGGACAAGTAATGTTTTAAATTATTACAAATCACTTCATACTTGTTATATATCATGATAATTCTCTTTCCAATGTGGTAAATTGGTGGAAGAAAACAAACCAAATGTACTATCTGATCTGGTTGGGTACATTCACTTCCTGGACCCTGACATTGCCTGTTTTAAATTGTATTTTATAATGACTTTAGAAAACTGGATTAATGCACAGATTATTAAACTCATGTTTTATACTTAATGGACAAAACAATTTTGTTTTTGAAATAATTTGTATTTTGGAAGTCTTGAGGTAACCAATGTGAAATAAATAATGCTCTTTCATTTATGTCTGTCTGTTTTCACAACACGAACTAAAACCAAGTTTCAATTTATTTGCTCTTGTAGACAATGCAGCTCTAATTAAAAATGTTCTGCGTTCACTGAGGTCAACAAGAATAATGTCATTAATAATAAGGTAATCAATAATAATAGTAATAATAATGTCATTAATAATAATGTCATCATTATTAATAATAAGGTAATCAATAATAATAGTAATAATAATGTCATTAATAATAATAATAACAAGGTCAATAATAGTAATAATGTCCACTAGCCATGTCCACTATGTCCACTAGCCATGTTCACTATGTCCACTAGCCATGTTCACTATGTCCACTAGCCATGTCCACTATGTCCACTAGCCATGTTCACTATGTCCACTAGCCATGTTCACTATGTCCACTAGCCATGTTCACTATGTCCACTAGCCATGTCCACTATGTCCACTAGCCATGTTCACTATGTCCACTAGCCATGTCCACTATGTCCACTAGCCATGTTCACTATGTCCACTAGCCATGTTCACTATGTCCACTAGCCATGTTCACTATGTCCACTAGCCATGTCCACTATGTCCAATAGCCATGTTCACTATGTCCACTAGCCATGTCCACTATGTCCACTAGCCATGTTCACTATGTCCACTAGCCATGTCCACTATGTCCACTAGCCATGTTCACTATGTCCACTAGCCATGTTCACTAGCCATGTCCAATATGTCCACTAGCCATGTCCACTAGCCATGTCCACTATGTCCACTAGCCATGTCCACTAGCCATGTCCACTATGTCCACTAGCCATGTCCACTATGTCCACTAGCCATGTCCAATATGTCCACTAGCCATGTCCAATATGTCCACTAGCCATGTCCACTATGTCCACTAGCCATGTCCACTAGCCATGTCCACTAGCCATGTCCACTATGTCCACTAGCCATGTTCACTATGTCCACTAGCCATGTTCACTATGTCCACTAGCCATGTTCACTAGCCATGTCCAATATGTCCACTAGCCATGTCCACTAGCCATGTCCACTAGCCATGTCCACTATGTCCACTAGCTATGTCCACTAGCAATGTCCACTAGCCATGTCCACTATGTCCACTAGCCATGTCCACTATGTCCACTAGCCATGTCCGCCATGTCCACTATGTCCACTAGCCATGTCCACTATGTCCACTAGCCATGTCCACTATGTCCACTAGCCATGTCCACTAGCCATATCCACTAGCCATGTCCACTATGTCCACTAGCCATGTCCACTATGTCCACTAGCCATGTCCACTATGTCCACTAGCCATGTCCACTATGTCCACTAGCCATGTCCACTATGTCCACTAGCCATGTCCAATATGTCCACTAGCCATGTCCAATATGTCCACTAGCCATGTCCAATATGTCCACTAGCCATGTCCAATATGTCCACTAGCCATGTCCACTATGTCCACTAGCCATGTCCACTAGCCATGTCCAATATGTCCACTAGCCATGTCCACTATGTCCACTAGCCATGTCCACTAGCCATGTCCAATATGTCCACTAGCCATGTCCACTATGTCCACTAGCCATGTCCACTATGTCCACTAGCCATGTCCAATATGTCCACTAGCCATGTCCACTATGTCCACTAGCCATGTCCACTATGTCCACTAGCCATGTCCACTATGTCCACTAGCCATGTCCACTAGCCATGTTCACTATGTCCACTAGCCATGTTCACTAGCCATGTCCAATATGTCCACTAGCCATGTCCACTAGCCATGTCCACTATGTCCACTAGCCATGTCCAATATGTCCACTAGCCATGTTCACTATGTCCACTAGCCATGTTCACTAGCCATGTTCACTATGTCCACTAGCCATGTTCACTAGCCATGTCCAATATGTCCACTAGCCATGTCCACTAGCCATGTCCACTATGTCCACTAGCCATGTCCAATATGTCCACTAGCCATGTCCACTATGTCCACTAGCCATGTCCACTATGTCCACTAGCCATGTCCACTATGTCCACTAGCCATGTCCACTAGCCATGTCCACTATGTCCACTAGCCATGTCCAATATGTCCACTAGCCATGTCCAATATGTCCACTAGCCATGTCCACTATGTCCACTAGCCATGTCCACTATGTCCACTAGCCATGTCCACTAGCCATGTCCACTATGTCCACTAGCCATGTCCACCATGTCCACTATGTCCACTAGCCATGTCCACTATGTCCACTAGCCATGTCCACTATGTCCACTAGCCATGTCCACTAGTCCATATGTCCACTAGCCATGTCCACTATGTCCACTAGCCATGTCCACTATGTCCACTAGCCATGTCCACTATGTCCACTAGCCATGTCCACTATGTCCACTAGCCATGTCCAATATGTCCACTAGCCATGTCCAATATGTCCACTAGCCATGTCCAATATGTCCACTAGCCATGTCCAATATGTCCACTAGCCATGTCCAATATGTCCACTAGCCATGTCCAATATGTCCACTAGCCATGTCCAATATGTCCACTAGCCATGTCCACTATGTCCACTAGCCATGTCCACTAGCCATGTCCAATATGTCCACTAGCCATGTCCACTATGTCCACTAGCCATGTCCACTAGCCATGTCCAATATGTCCACTAGCCATGTCCACTATGTCCACTAGCCATGTCCACTATGTCCACTAGCCATGTCCAATATGTCCACTAGCCATGTCCACTATGTCCACTAGCCATGTCCAATATGTCCACTAGCCATGTCCACTATGTCCACTAGCCATGTTCACTAGCCATGTCCAATATGTCCACTAGCCATGTCCACTAGCCATGTCCACTATGTCCACTAGCCATGTCCAATATGTCCACTAGCCATGTCCACTATGTCCACTAGCCATGTCCAATATGTCCACTAGCCATGTCCACTATGTCCACTAGCCATGTTCACTATGTCCACTAGCCATGTTCACTAGCCATGTCCAATATGTCCACTAGCCATGTCCACTAGCCATGTCCACTATGTCCACTAGCCATGTCCAATATGTCCACTAGCCATGTCCACTATGTCCACTAGCCATGTCCACTATGTCCACTAGCCATGTCCACTAGCCATGTCCACTATGTCCACTAGCCATGTCCAATATGTCCACTAGCCATGTCCAATATGTCCACTAGCCATGTCCACTATGTCCACTAGCCATGTCCACTATGTCCACTAGCCATGTCCACTAGCCATGTCCACTATGTCCACTAGCCATGTCCACTAGCCATGTCCACTATGTCCACTAGCCATGTCCACTAGCAATGTCCACTAGCCATGTCCACTATGTCCACTAGCCATGTCCACTATGTCCACTATGTCCACTAGCCATGTCCAATATGTCCACTAGCCATGTCCACTATGTCCACTAGCCATGTCCACTAGCCATGTCCAATATGTCCACTAGCCATGTCCAATATGTCCACTAGCCATGTCCACTATGTCCACTAGCCATGTCCACTATGTCCACTAGCCATGTCCACTAGCCATGTCCACTAGCCATGTCCAATATGTCCACTAGCCATGTCCACTATGTCCACTAGCCATGTCCACTATGTCCACTAGCCATGTCCAATATGTCCACTAGCCATGTCCACTAGCCATGTCCAATATGTCCACTAGCCATGTCCAATATGTCCACTAGCCATGTCCAATATGTCCACTAGCCATGTCCAATATGTCCACTAGCCATGTCCAATATGTCCACTAGCCATGTCCAATATGTCCACTAGCCATGTCCAATATGTCCACTAGCCATGTCCAATATGTCCACTAGCCATGTCCAATATGTCCACTAGCCATGTCCACTAGCCATGTCCAATATGTCCACTAGCCATGTCCAATATGTCCACTAGCCATGTCCAATATGTCCACTAGCCATGTCCACTATGTCCACTAGCCATGTCCGCTAGTGTTCACTAGCCATGTCCGCCGCTAGCCATGTAAAATGCTGTCTAACGGGAGACAGGTCACATCTCTCTCTGACATCACCATCCCTTAACAAATACCTACATGCTCGCAGGAACTACAAAAAGACGTTCCAAAGCCAGTGAATCTCAACGAGATGTAGCTTCAGCTAACTTGAATAGCTGTGATCATATAGTCAAAAGTCAAAGTATTTTATTGTCATGTGTACCGAATGAATTGCATCCAACTGAACAATTAAATTCTTTTGAGATGGCATGCAACATCTATGTAGTTAGAAGGACAAAAAATTAATAACTACAGAATGTACATAGCTAAAAAAAAAATTATAAAAAAGTGTGAATATGGACAGTATGCAAATACTAAAATAGTAAAATACTGCAATAAAAGTGATCTAGTGCCAGTAGTGGATACCAGTAGTGAATATACAGAATATATATAGATATATACAATGAAGTGAATATTGGCAGTATGCAAACCTTAAACACTGTAATAAAAGTGATCTAGTGCCAGTAGTGGATACCAGTAGTGAATATACAGAATATATATAGATATATACAATGAAGTGAATATTGGCAGTATGCAAACCTTAAATACTGTAATAAAAGTGATCTAGTGCCAGTAGTGGATACATGGATAGTAAGTCAGTGAGGAGCCTAATGGTCTGAGGATAGAAGCTGTTCTTCAGTCTGGAAGTGTGTGTACCAATGCTGCGGTAACGTCGATCAGATGGGAGCAGAGTGAACAGGCGATGGCTGATGTCCTTAATGATGTTCCTGGCTTTTCTGAGGCATCGTATAGCTCCCTCTATTGGCTATTATTTGTAAATTCAAGTCCATATAAAAACACAAAGCCACAAATTGTATCTAAATAGATTTTAATTATCATTACGGTGTTTTAACATTGCATACAAGTCCACATTTTGGAGGTGACAAGTGAATTTAGGTGACAAGTTCATAACTATGATTTAAGAAAGTAAATTGGTGATTAATATAAAATAAAACAGCATTTGGTAAAGAACAGGTGAATACAGTGCATGATTTTCCCTTTATGAAATGATGAAGATATAATGAGCACACTGCTTGTTTAAACACAGAAGTATAACCAAAACAAATTACAGGTCAAGTATTTCTTTGAACCCTTTATTTGACAATATAAAAAAACAAAGACAAAAGAACATGATGCCTGTAGAAGAACGTAGTAGAATAAAGTGCTTATAATAAAACCATATAAAAAGATTTCAGAATCACCTAGTAAATCTCCTACCATAACACAGAATCACCTGGTAAATCTCCTACCATAACACAGAATCACCTGGTAAATCTCCTACCATAACACAGAATCACCTGGTAAATCTCCTACCATAACACAGAATCACCTGGTAAATCTCCTACCATAACACAGAATCACCTGGTAAATCTCTTACCATAACACAGTCATTTAGCTCTTGGCAAGCCTGAGAACTGCATTTACTGGCTGGTGTTCATTTCTCTTATATTTCTTGGACTGAAATTAGAGTTAGGTAATACGATTTGACTGATTGTGGCTTAAGACACAGCATTGATCCAGCACCTCCCCTTTAATCACATTTATACTATTTTCTAAGGACCTCTTAATAAGGACTTTATTGAGGCACTCATACAGTTTATTCTTGATATATCAGCTTTGAATAATAATACTACACCTCCTATCTATTAGCATGAATTCTACAAAAATAGCAGTCAACCCAGAGTTAAGAAAACCAACATTGACTTCCCAGGAAACATGATGGATCCTGCAGTTACATAAAGAGAAGGAACAACCCAGGGTTTGTTTGGTGTGACCACTATGACATCATACACATGGCATCACACACGTGGCATCATACACATGGCATCATACACATGGCATCACGCACATGGCATCACACACATGGCATCACGCACATGGCATCACACACATGGCATCACGCACATGGCATCACGCACATGGCATCACGCACATGGCATTACGCACATGGCATCACACACATTGCATCATACACGTGGCATCACACACGTGGCATCACACACGTGGCATCACACACGTGGCATCGCACACGTGGCATCACACACGTGGCATCACGCACGTGGCATCACACACGTGGCATCACACACGTGGCATCACACACGTGGCATCACACACATGGCATCACACACATGGCATCACGCACATGGCATCACGCACATGGCATCATACACATAGCATCATACACGTGGCATCATACATATGGGTGTGTTTGTGTTGGAGCCACTTCTCTCTGGGGTCGTGACCCCCTGTCCTCTCAGCCACTCAGAGGGTGCAGGTCTACTCGAACCTTTTCACCGGTGCTCATCATACCGATGGTAGGGTAGAAACCCCCTGCTGGCACCGACACCTCCCGGCGACCAACCACCTTTCCATTCCTCGTGAAGACCACCTAACCGGACACAAGGGGGCGACAGTGTGCTAACATTCAAACCAGTGCCTAGTGTGGTATAACTCTCATCCAATAGGAAACATAAATGACAGAACGGTCACCACCCCCCTCTTTGCCCTGTTTTTAAAGGTCTGCTGTTGTCCAACAAACAGTCTCCTACCATGACCTTCGTCCCCTCAAGTTCTTCCTCATCCTCCTCATCGACATCATTGTATAGGTAATTGTGGACACAGCGCTGCTTGGGCGTCACATCTTCATCTCCGTCTTCATTGTCATCTGGGGGGGACAGACAGTGTGGGACAACAGGATATATATGATTTCTGTATCTATATGTATATAGTACACCATATAGTATATAGGCTTATGCTAACTCCCCTCCACCATATAGTAGATAGGCTTATGCTAACTCCCCTCCACCATATAGTAGATAGGCTTATGCTAACTCACCTCCACCATATAGTAGATAATCTTATGCTAACTCACCTCCACCATATAGTATATAGGCTTATGCTAACTCCCCTCCACCATATAGTATATAGGCTTATGCTAACTCACCTCCACCATATAGTATATAGGCTTATGCTAACTCCCCTCCACCATATAGTAGATAGGCTTATGCTAACTCCCCTCCACCATATAGTAGATAGGCTTATGCTAACTCACCTCCACCATATAGTAGATAGGCTTATGCTAACTCCCCTCCACCATATAGTAGAAAATCTTATGCTAACTCACCTCCACCATATAGTAGATAGGCTTATGCTAACTCACCTCCACCATATAGTAGATAGGCTTATGGTAACTCACCTCCACCATATAGTAGATAGGCTTATGCTAACTCCCCTCCACCATATAGTAGATAGGCTTATGCTAACTCACCTCCACCATATAGTAGATAGGCTTATGCTAACTCACCTCCACCATATAGTAGATAGGCTTATGCTAACTCACCTCCACCGTATAGTAGATAGGCTTATGCTAACTCACCTCCACCGTATAGTAGATAGGCTTATGCTAACTCCCCTCCACCGTATAGTAGATAGGCTTATGCTAACTCACCTCCACCATATAGTAGATAGGCTTATGCTAACTCACCTCCACCATATAGTAGATAGGCTTATGCTAACTCACCTCCACCATATAGTAGATAGGCTTATGCTAACTCACCTCCACCATATAGTAGATAAGCTTATGCTAACTCCCTCCACCATATAGTAGATAGGCTTATGCTAAACTCACCTCCACCATATAGTAGATAGGCTTATGCTAACTCACCTCCACCATATAGTAGATAGGCTTATGCTAACTCCCTCCACCATATAGTAGATAGGCTTATGCTAACTCACCTCCACCATATAGTAGATAGGCTTATGCTAACTCCCCTCCACCATATAGTAGATAGGCTTATGCTAACTCACCTCCACCATATAGTAGATAGGCTTATGCTAACTCACCTCCACCATATAGTAGATAGGCTTATGCTAACTCACCTCCACCATATAGTAGATAGGCTTATGCTAACTCACCTCCACCATATAGTAGATAGGCTTATGCTAACTCACCTCCACCATATAGTAGATAGGCTTATGCTAACTCACCTCCACCATATAGTAGATAGGCTTATGCTAACTCCCCTCCACCATATAGTAGATAGGCTTATGCTAACTCACCTCCACCATATAGTAGATAGGCTTATGCTAACTCACCTCCACCATATAGTAGATAGGCTTATGCTAACTCACCTCCACCATATAGTAGATAGGCTTATGCTAACTCACCTCCACCATATAGTAGATAGGCTTATGCTAACTCACCTCCACCATATAGTAGATAGGCTTATGCTAACTCACCTCCACCATATAGTAGATAGGCTTATGCTAACTCACCTCCACCATATAGTAGATAGGCTTATGCTAACTCACCTCCACCATATAGTAGATAGGCTTATGCTAACTCACCTCCACCATATAGTAGATAGGCTTATGCTAACTCACCTCCACCATATAGTAGATAGGCTTATGCTAACTCACCTCCACCATATAGTAGATAGGCTTATGCTAACTCCCCTCCACCATATAGTAGATAGGCTTATGCTAACTCACCTCCACCTTATGCTAACTATAGTAGATAGGCTTATGCTAACTCACCTCCACCATATAGTAGATAGGCTTATGCTAACTCCCCTCCACCATATAGTAGATAGGCTTATGCTAACTCACCTCCACCATATAGTAGATAGGCTTATGCTAACTCACCTCCACCATATAGTAGATAGGCTTATGCTAACTCACCTCCACCATATAGTAGATAGGCTTATGCTAACTCACCTCCACCATATAGTAGATAGGCTTATGCTAACTCACCTCCACCTTATGCTAACTCACCTCCACCATATAGTAGATAGGCTTATGCTAACTCACCTCCACCATATAGTAGATAGGCTTATGCTAACTCCCCTCCACCATATAGTAGATAGGCTTATGCTAACTCACCTCCACCATATAGTAGATAGGCTTATGCTAACTCACCTCCACCATATAGTAGATAGGCTTATGCTAACTCACCTCCACCATATAGTAGATAGGCTTATGCAAACTCACCTCCACCATATAGTAGATAGGCTTATGCTAACTCACCTCCACCATATAGTAGATAGGCTTATGCTAACTCACCTCCACCATATAGTAGATAGGCTTATGCTAACTCACCTCCACCATATAGTAGATAGGCTTATGCTAACTCACCTCCACCATATAGTAGATAGGCTTATGCTAACTCACCTCCACCATATAGTAGATAGGCTTATGCTAACTCACCTCCACCATATAGTAGATAGGCTTATGCTAACTCACCTCCACCATATAGTAGATAGGCTTATGCTAACTCACCTCCACCATATAGTAGATAGGCTTATGCTAACTCACCTCCACCATATAGTAGATAGGCTTATGCTAACTCACCTCCACCATATAGTAGATAGGCTTATGCTAACTCACCTCCACCATATAGTAGATAGGCTTATGCTAACTCACCTCCACCATATAGTAGATAGGCTTATGCTAACTCACCTCCACCATATAGTATATAGGCTTATGCTAACTCACCTCCACCATATAGTAGATAGGCTTATGCTAACTCACCTCCACTGTCCACCACATAGTCCCGTGGGAACATAATGCCACAGCCCATCACATCCCCCTCCACACAGCGAGGGCCAAAGGCATCCCCCACTCCACTGCCATGAAAGAGCTTCCCGTCATCTGAAAGAATGTATACAAGTGAACAGACGTTTGACATGTGTGTGTGTCTCTGGGTATACAAGTGAACAGACGTTTGACATGTGTGTGTGTGTGTCTGGGTATACAAGTGAACAGACGTTTGACATGTGTGTGTGTGTGTCTGGGTATACAAGTGAACAGACGTTTGACATGTGTGTGTGTGTGTCTGGGTGTGAGTCACCATCCTGTACTTCCATTTCAAGCAAACTCAGTCAATGCGGTTGTCTGAATACATTATCATATTGACATTAACATATTGACATTATCATATTGACATTATCATATTGACATTAACATATTGACATTAACATATTGTCATTATCGTATAGACATTAACGTATCGACATTATCGTATCAATTTCTTTATTTTTTTATTATTAGTTTATTTGTCAGGGACAATGCAGCACACATTATTACATACATAATTATCATAGGCAAAGCCATAGCAAAATGTGTAAATGTGTTGCATAAAAGGTTTCTAGCCAATAGGCTAATTTGCAACCCCAGTCCCTGGTCAGGCCTTTCTAAAAACATATACCAAATACATAATTTGTAAAAAAAAAAAAACTATGTAGTGTAGATAGATCAACATTAACGTATCGACATTATCGTATTGACATTATCGTATCGACATTAACATATCGACATTATCATATCGACATTAACATATCGACATTAGCATATCGCCATTAATATATCGACATTAATATATCGACATTAATATATTGACATTAATATATTGACATTAATATATTGACATTAATATAGTGACATTATCATATTGACATTATCATATTGACATTAATATACTAACATTATGATATTGACATTAATATATTAACATTATCATATTGACATTAATATATTAACATTAACATATTGAGTTTTGTTCCTTTGCTGTTGACGCTACATACATGGATACATGTGTTTCTCCTGTCATCACTGTAAGAGGTACTGCACAAAACAAGCAGCAAAGGGTTAATTAGCAGAACATAAAACCCAATGACCGCCACTAAACGTAGCAGACATAAAATACTGGAACTGAGTTTGCCATTTCAAAAGGTTCTGGCTCCACCCATCTATCTCTGACACCAATCACAATGGTGATATGTGTTCACATTTTAATATTTGTCAGGGAGTAAATCAAATCCAGAGTCTAATCTTAAAGAAAATACTTCAGTGGACAGGCTAATAGACCGATGAATTACAGATAGGTAGAGCCAGGCAACCAGTTTAGGATCAACAGAACACTCTAATAGACCGATGAATTACAGATAGGTAGAGCCAGGCAACCAGTTTAGGATCAACAGAACACTCTAATAGACCGATGAATTACAGATAGGTAGAGCCAGGCAACCAGTTTAGGATCAACAGAACACTCTAATAGACCGATGAATTACAGATAGGTAGAGCCAGGCAACCAGTTTAGGATCAACAGAACACTCTAATAGACCGATGAATTACAGATAGGTAGAGCCAGGCAACCAGTTTAGGATCAACAGAACACTCTAATAGACCGATGAATTACAGATAGGTAGATCCAGGCAACCAGTTTAGGATCAACAGAACACTCTAATAGACTGATGAATTACAGATAGGTAGAGCCAGGCAACCAGTTTAGGATCAACAGAACACTCTAATAGACCGATGAATTACAGATAGGTAGAGCCAGGCAACCAGTTTAGGATCAACAGAACACTCTAATAGACCGATGAATTACAGATAGGTAGAGCCAGGCAACCAGTTTAGGATCAACAGAACACTCTAATAGACCGATGAATTACAGATAGGTAGAGCCAGGCAACCAGTTTAGGATCAACAGAACACTCTAATAGACCGATGAATTACAGATAGGTAGAGCCAGGCAACCAGTTTAGGATCAACAGAACACTCTAATAGACTGATGAATTACAGATAGGTAGAGCCAGGCAACCAGTTTAGGATCAACAGAACACTCTAATAGACCGATGAATTACAGATAGGTAGAGCCAGGCAACCAGTTTAGGATCAACAGAACACTCTAATAGACCGATGAATTACAGATAGGTAGAGCCAGGCAACCAGTTTAGGATCAACAGAACACTCTAATAGACTGATGAATTACAGATAGGTAGAGCCAGGCAACCAGTTTAGGATCAACAGAACACTCTAATAGACCGATGAATTACAGATAGGTAGAGCCAGGCAACCAGTTTAGGATCAACAGAACACTCTAATAGACTGATGAATTACAGATAGGTAGAGCCAGGCAACCAGTTTAGGATCAACAGAACACTCTAATAGACCGATGAATTAGATAGGTAGAGCCAGGCAACCAGTTTAGGATCAACAGAACACTCCTACTTCATCTTCTAAATGAACCGGATTGAAAAGGAAGTGAACCCAACCCAAAAGTTCTGAGTGAGATCCTGAATGTTGTGTGTTTTGTCCCCATTTCAACCTCCCATGCCAATGTTAGAGTTACTGGGTCGAGTTTGAGAGGAAAGAGCCACTTTCTCATCCTCGGGGTGGGCGTTATGAAGACGCAGAGGGTGTATCCCCGTGGAAACAATGACAGAGAACAGCTAAAACAAAGAGATCACTGGGTTGGGTTTCACTGTCTCAGACACAATCAGGGTTAACAGAGGGGAAATACTGATCAGGTTAAGACAACAGACATGCTGACGTGTACACCTCCTGTCAACTGGCTAAGCCCTATAAAGAGGGCACTACTGAGCCCTATAAAGAGGGCACTACTGAGCCCTATAAAGAGGGCACTACTGAGCCCTATAAAGAGGGCACTACTGAGCCCTATAAAGAGGGCACTACTGAGCCCTATAAAGAGGGCACTACTGAGCCCTATAAAGAGGGCACTACTGAGCCCTATAAAGAGGGCACTACTGAGCCCTATAAAGAGGGCACCACTGAGCCCTATAAAGAGGGCACTACTGAGCCCTATAAAGAGGGCACCACTGAGCCCTATAAAGAGGGCACCACTGAGCCCTATAAAGAGGGCACTACTGAGCCCTATAAAGAGGGCTCTAAATGCGACCACTCACCTGCATGATAAGCTATGGAACCTCTAAATGCGACCACTCACCTGCATGATAAGCTATGGAACCTCTGAATGCGACCACTCACCTGCATGATAAGCTATGGAACCTCTGAATGCGACCACTCACCTGCATGATAAGCTATGGAACCTCTGAATGCGACCACTCACCTGCATGATAAGCTATGGAACCTCTGAATGCGACCACTCACCTGCATGATAAGCTATGGAACCTCTGAATGCGACCACTCACCTGCATGATAAGCTATGGAACCTCTGAATGCGACCACTCACCTGCATGATAAGCTATGGAACCTCTGAATGCGACCACTCACCTGCATGATAAGCTATGGAACCTCTGAATGCGACCACTCACCTGCATGATAAGCTATGGAACCTCTGAATGCGACCACTCACCTGCATGATAAGCTATGGAACCTCTGCTCCAACCTGGGTGTCTGTTTTTGGGATAATCCTGTAAAACAAAGTGCAAAATCATCTCAGTCTCATTTTACTCATACTCAGTTTGTGTGCGTGCATGTGTGTGTGTGTCTAAATGATACGCTTTCCTGATATGGATACGTAGTGTGTGTGTGTGTTTCTGGAGATGTGCGTGTGTGTGTGCAACTTTTTCACTGATTCCCTTTCCTGCCAATGCTCCATTGAGCCCTAAGGTGATCCAACAGAAATGTTCCTGATAACATCTGAGTCACATGTAATGGGGCTCTGTCTTCCTCTCCTGACACAGTATCCTGCCCATGAGACCACAGAATGAAAGTCCTCATGCTGATAAGATGATGTGAGGACGTCTATTTGAATTACAGTTCAAACCCTCCCTGTAGTTCTTCCTTCCCCTCCAGTCGTATCACTTCACAATCCATTCTGACACATCAGGGTCATTGAAAGAATCCGGATTTAAAGCCATAAAACACTATGATGACTCACTCTTACTATGAAGACACCATTCGTTATATCCTTTGCCCGCAGCAACCTTTATCCCTTGATAAAACAGCTTTTGTGAAAACGTTCAGATTGTAATCTTCTAACCACAGTGGGTAACATCACCTGGAGAATGGCATCACCTGAGCTAACGGCACTAGCTAGCGTCTATGCGGTTATTGTTCACTGTAACAAATATATTATTATGGAGCCATTAGGTCATGACAAACACTAACTGTTATTGAGGAGAGTGAGAAGACAGCTGCCTTTATGCCAACGCCTACAGTGATATGAGCTTTACTGGGAAAGATGTGGGTCGATACCAGAGAACCAGGGCAGAAGACACAACGGCTACAGTGATATGAGCTTTACTGGGAAAGATGTGGGTCGATACCAGAGACCCGGGGGAGAAGACATTGGATAAAGACGGGTTTTACAATACAATAATTTCATTTACATGAAGCGACTTGATTTGCGATTTATTTTAGTGTAAACAGGTGATCATGGCAATTGTCACACTTCACCTCCAAGGTAATGTGGGAAGCTTTCTGACAGATACTCTCTGCAGCTACTGATGTCTAACGATTATGTCTCGTTCAACATGTATTAGCAAGCAAACAAGTTATTTATATAGCACAATTCAAACATAGAAGCAATTCAATGTGCTTTACACAGGAAAATAATAATAAAATACATGCATTTACAAGCAATCTGTTTACTGGCATCAAGTATATTTAAAACATTAAATCTCAGTATTAACTGTACAAATTTTATTAAACAGGTCTTCAGAACCTTTTAAGGTCTTTAGAACCTGGCCGGAGAAGTCTTTAGAATGTCTTGGTCTTAAGAACTTTATTCAAAACTTCTCTAGAAACTTTCCATGTCACTTTTACCTGATGAAGAAGTCTTGAGAACTTCAGGTCTTTTATGTATACATTACAGGTTTTCATTTATGCCATGCATCAGAATAAAAACAAACAAAAAAATAAAGTGGGCAATTCCATGACGAATAGAAAATAAAAATAGAATAAGAACAAATTAAAATAAACCAAAAGAAGACTTAATAGTGTGATAAAGTTTAAGCGCTCAGTCAAACGTTTATGAAAAGATAAATATTTTTAGCCAGGTCCTTGATTCTGGATATATTTTTAAGATGATAGAATGCTGTTTTGGTAACCGCTTTGATATTACTGGTGAACATGAGCTCTAAGTCTATCTTTACACCTAAATGATGCACTTGACCCCTGGTTTTTAGAGTTTGAGAATCCAGTTATTTTCTAATATTAGTTCTTATATTTTTTTTGCCAAACACAATAATCTCTGTTTTATTTTGTTTTAGTTGTAGATCATTTTAGTGACACAGTGAGTCTATTGAGCTACAGTCATTTGCCATATATATTTGAGTATCATCTGCATAACTACGGTAGTTACAGTTGTTGTTCTTTAAAATGGTAGCATATAGAGATTGAACAGAAGTGGTCCGAGAATTGATCCCTGGGGAATTCCACATGGCAAAGCCACCTTATCAGATTCATGATTGCAGATTGTGACAAAGTAACTCCGCCCATCTAAATAAGTCCTGAACAACAATGAATGAAAGACTTTCCCGGAGAGTCCTACCCAAGTATCCAGCGTGTCCAGAAGTGTTTTATGATCTACTGTGTCAAATGCAGCACTGAGATCTAATAGAAAACTGTAATTTTACCAGAGTCAGATATATGTTCAGTCATATATCATTTAAAACTTTTATCAGAGCCGTATTAGAGTTTCTACAGCTCGATTAACAGCTCTGAAACATCTCACACTCCATTTACAGCTCTGAAACATCTCACACTCTGAAACATCTCACACTGACACACTCTCCGATTACTAACAGCAGCACATGTTCAACAGCAAGAATCATGCCAGTTACCGGGTAGATAAACACTCAGAGACAGTTTCATCACCAGGTCAGCGGTCTGACCAAAGCACTAAACTCAAATGTGTTTCACCTTTTGGCACAGTCAGAGTAACTTGATATTAGGGTGAATTTATGTTTATTTTAGTTACATTTAGTTACATTTATAAATAAGCACAAATTGCAGTTAAGATAAACCGGATAGCCAGTCCTAGATGATAGATACATACCCTGTGTGCCAGTCCTAGATGATAGATACATACCCTGTGTGCCAGTCCTAGATGATAGATACATACCCTGTGTGCCAGTCCTAGATGATAGATACATACCCTGTGTGCCAGTCCTAGATGATAGATACATACCCTGTGTGCCAGTCCTAGATGATAGATACATACCCTGTGTGCCAGTCCTAGATGATAGATACATACCCTGTGTGCCAGTCCTAGATGATAGATACATACCCTGTGTGCCAGTCCTAGATGATAGATACATACCCTGTGTGCCAGTCCTAGATGATAGATACATACCCTGTGTGCCAGTCCTAGATGATAGATACATACCCTGTGTGCCAGTCCTAGATGATAGATACATACCCTGTGTGCCAGTCCTAGGGCTATGTAGCATTTCTCTCCTGCATCAGTGATTTCCAGTTCGTAGTAGTGGCATTGGGTGTTGAGAGGACGACGAGCCTGTGCTAAACCTACGTCCACAATGCTCTGCCCTCTACCCACATACTCCAGCAACTAGGAAGAGAGAAAATAATGGCATCACACAAGAATAAGGAGATATCGAAACATTAATGGCAGTCACTTGTATTTTACAATTTTATTTTTGTTATTTAGCAGATGCTTTTGTCCAGAGTGACTTAAAGTTAGTCATCTTAAGGTAACTAGGTGCGACAACACTAGACCAGCTGTGCTACGACTGGGAATACAGTCCTACATATAGTCCTACATATAGTCCTACATATAGTCCTACATATAGTCCTACACATACAGTCCTACATATAGTCCTACACA
Source organism: Dallia pectoralis (assembly GCA_029465975.1). Classification (NCBI taxonomy): domain Eukaryota; kingdom Metazoa; phylum Chordata; class Actinopteri; order Esociformes; family Umbridae; genus Dallia; species Dallia pectoralis. Next base: position 19,500,882 of record CM055744.1, read on the forward strand.
TACAGTCCTACACATACAGTCCTACATATAGTCCTACATATAGTCCTACATATAGTCCTACATATAGTCCTACACATACAGTCCTACACATACAGTCCTACATATAGTCCTACATATAGTCCTACATATACAGTCCTACACATACAGTCCTACATATAGTCCTACATATACAGTCCTACACATACAGTCCTACATATACAGTTCTACTCCTACACATACAGTCCTACATATACAGTCCTACACATACAGTCCTACATATACAGTCCTACACATACAGTCCTACACATACAGTCCTACACATACAGTCCTACATATAGTCCTACACATACAGTCCTACACATACAGTCCTACATATAGTCCTACATATAGTCCTACACATACAGTCCTACACATACAGTCCTACATATACAGTCCTACATATACAGTTCTACTCCTACACATACAGTCCTACATATACAGTTCTACACATACAGTCCTACATATAGTCCTACACATACAGTCCTACATATACAGTCCTACTCCTACACATACAGTCCTACACATACAGTCCTACACATACAGTCCTACACATACAGTCCTACACATACAGTCCTACATGATCTCCATGACACTACCATTGTGATATAGGTTCTGTTTTATTGTTTTTCTTTCTCCATGACACTACCATTGTGATATAGGTCCTGTTTTATTGTTTTTCTTTCTCCATGACACTACCATTGTGATATAGGTCCTGTTTTATTGTTTTTCTTTCTCCATGACACTACCATTGTGATATAGGTCCTGTTTTATTGTTTTTCTTTCTCCATGACACTACCATTGTGATATAGGTCCTGTTTTATTGTTTTTCTTTCTCCATGACACTACCATTGTGATATAGGTCCTGTTTTATTGTTTTTCTTTCTCCATGACACTACCATTGTGATATAGGTCCTGTTTTATTGTTTTTCTTTCTCCATGACACTACCATTGTGATATAGGTCCTGTTTTATTGTTTTTCTTTCTCCATGACACTACCATTGTCACGATTGGTGTGGTGGCGTTGCTACACGGACATATATTCGGTGAATCACGGGGGATATAAAGGGGTCGCTAGCAAGTCACTCCTTGCTTAGCATTGTTTCTTGTCACACAGTTTAGTTAGAGGTGAGTGTTTGTCGTTGTCTACTGCTGTTGTTTGTATGTTATATTATAAGACGCTATATGCGCATAGTTTGTTTCATTTTCAACAGTTTAGCCTTTTTCACCGTTTACGGTTTGTTTTACGTTGCTGTTTGAATAAACCTGTGTCAAAACGGATTACTGGCTCTGCAAATGGCTTCAACCACACTATGCTGCTCTGTTTGTGACAACCATTGTGATATAGGTTCTGTTTTATTTATGTTTTCTTTCTCCATGACACTACCATTGTGATATAGGTTCTGTTTTATTTATGTTTTCTTTCTCCATGACACTACCATTGTGATATAGGTTCTGTTTTATTTATTTTTTTATTTCTCCATGACACTACCATTGTGATATAGGTTCTGTTTTATTTATTTTTTTATTTCTCCATGACACTATCATTGTGATATAGGTTCTGTTTTATTTATGTTTTCTTTCTCCATGACACTACCATTGTGATATAGGTTCTGTTTTTTGTTTTTTTATTTCTCCATGACACTACCGTTGTGATATAGGTTCTGTTTTATTTTATTTTTTCTTTCTCCATGACACTACCATTGTGATATAGGTTCTGTTTTATTTATGTTTTCTTTCTCCATGACACTACCGTTGTGATATAGGTTCTGTTTTATTTATTTTTTTATTTCTCCATGACACTACCGTTGTGATATAGGTTCTGTTTTATTTTATTTTTTCTTTCTCCATGACACTACCATTGTGATATAGGTTCTGTTTTATTTATTTTTTTATTTCTCCATGACACTACCGTTGTGATATAGGTTCTGTTTTATTTAATTTTTATTTCTCCATGACACTACCATTGTGATATAGGTTCTGTTTTATTTAATTTTTTATTTCTCCATGACACTACCATTGTGATATAGGTTCTGTTTTATTTTATTTTTTATTTCTCCATGACACTACCATTGTGATATAGGTTCTGTTTTATTTATTTTTTTATTTCTCCATGACACTACCATTGTGATATAGGTTCTGTTTTATTTATTTTTTTATTTCTCCATGACACTACCATTGTGATATAGGTTCTGTTTTATTTATTTTTTTATTTCTCCATGACACTACCATTCATCACACATGCTTCTTTGGAGGCTAAATAGGTGCAGTCTAATGATTCCATCCCGATTCAGAGTAATATCCAAGGTGTGTGTTCATTGATGTACAGTAGCAGGCACTCCCTGTGGCAGTCAGCAGAATCTGATACGTGTCATGACTGACGCCTACTCTCTTTTTGATCTTCACAATGGGTGTGTGCGCGCGTGTGTGTGTGTGTGTGTGTGGAAGTAGAGGGGTTTTAAAGGGGTAAATGGATTCTTTTGTTTACCGCTCTACATCCCAGCAACAGGTACAATAAGACGTCTGGATAGATTCAGTGAACATCTTAAATCACACAATTGTGTTATTATACATAATGTATGTGTCACATCCTGTCACATCCTGACACATACTAAACTATGTTTACAGACACTAAGGATCTGACCAGCTATACATGAACTAACTCAATGAAATTATGATCATTAAAACATTAGCTGCTTCAGAATAGGGAAAGACGGAGGCCAAGTCATTCTGTGTTTGATCACGCGGCTCGCTCAACCAGGAAGTGTTTGATCACACGGCTCGCTCAACCAGGAAGTGTTTGATCACGCGGCTCGCTCAACCAGGAAGTGTATTATCACACGGCTCGCTCAACCAGGAAGTGTTTGATCACACGGCTCGCTCAACCAGGAAGTGTATGATCACACGGCTCGCTAAACCAGGAAGTGTCTGATCACACGGCTCGCTAAACCAGGAAGTGTCTGATCACACGGCTCGCTAAACCAGGAAGTGTCTGATCACACGGCTCGCTCAACCAGAAAGTGTCTGATCACACGGCTCGCTAAACCAGGAAGTGTCTGATCACACGGCTTGCTGAACCAGGAACCAGGACAACGGCTATTTATATTTATGCATTTTAATGCACGTTATCGAATGTATCTATTGTCGCATCAACTTTAATCAACAATAGACATAATATTGTACACTCGATTAAGTATTTAACTTGAATGGGCAGGTAAACGGGCATGACTCACAGGGTCACCTATGTAAACTAGCATGACTCAGAGAGTCACCTATGTAAACGAGCATGACTCACAGAGTCACCTATGTAAACGAGCATGACTCACAGAGTCACCTATGTAAACGAGCATGACTCAGAGAGTCACCTATGTAAACGAGCATGACTCACAGAGTCACCTATGTAAACGAGCATGACTCACAGAGTCACCTATGTAAACGAGCATGACTCACAGAGTCACCAATGTAAACGGGCATGACTCACAGAGTCACCTATGTAAACGGGCATGACTCACAGGGTCACCTATGTAAACTAGCATGACTCAGAGAGTCACCTATGTAAACGAGCATGACTCACAGAGTCACCTATGTAAACGAGCATGACTCACAGAGTCACCTATGTAAACGAGCATGACTCACAGAGTCACCAATGTAAACGGGCATGACTCACAGAGTCACCTATGTAAACGGGCATGACTCACAGGGTCACCTATGTAAACGAGCATGACTCACAGAGTCACCTATGTAAACGGGCATGACTCACAGAGTCACCTATGTAAACGGGCATGACTCACAGAGTCACTTATGTAAACGAGCATGACTCACAGAGTCACCTATGTAAACGAGCATGACTCACAGAGTCACCAATGTAAACGGGCATGACTCACAGAGTCACCTATGTAAACGGGCATGACTCACAGAGTCACCTATGTAAACGGGCATGACTCACAGAGTCACCTATGTAAACGGGCATGACTCACAGGGTCACCTATGTAAACGGGCATGACTCACAGAGTCACCTATGTAAACGGGCATGACTCACAGGGTCACCTATGTAAACGGGCATGACTCACAGGGTCACCTATGTAAACGGGCATGACTCACAGGGTCACCTATGTAAACGGGCATGACTCACAGGGTCACCTATGTAAACGGGCATGACTCACAGGGTCACCTATGTAAACGGGCATGACTCACAGGGTCACCTATGTAAACGGGCATGACTCACAGGGTCACCTATGTAAACGGGCATGACTCACAGAGTCACCTATGTAAACGGGCATGACTCACAGGGTCACCTATGTAAACGGGCATGACTCACAGGGTCACCTATGTAAACGGGCATGACTCACAGGGTCACCTATGTAAACGGGCATGACTCACAGGGTCACCTATGTAAACGAGCATGACTCACAGAGTCACCTATGTAAACGAGCATGACTCACAGAGTCACCTATGTAAACGAGCATGACTCACAGAGTCACCTATGTAAACGAGCATGACTCACAGAGTCACCTATGTAAACGAGCATGATTCACAGAGTCACCTATGGAAACGGGCATGACTCACAGGGTCAGTTAATAGTTGAATATTAAAAAATGAATTATGAATGTTTTGCAATCTAACGTTTTCTCCATGAATGTATTTGGAATGTAATTTTAGGTGAAAGGGCGTAGCGTGTGAGACCAATTATGAAAATTAGAAATATTAATCACATTGATCATACAATACTCCCACCCAGCACCCCAGGCTGAGCCAACGGTTAGAGGCTGTCATAATTCATCACACAGTTGTAGAAAGACAGAAATTTAAATCAAGACATATTAAATGGTCTAAAGTCACAAAACAATACCGTTCATCAAAAAACAAGTTTAATCTTTCTAAATATAATGTCGTGATTTTGTTTTTGAAATTGGAACTATTGTTCAGTATTTATAAATAACAAGCAAATAGATTTCCACATAATGTGGATGTACCCATAATGTACCATTACTCATTAGCAAAGTGAAATAACCAATAGTGGTTAACATAATTCCAGTGAAGCTTTCAATACAGTACACAGTCATGCTATCTCACTTAACACAATAAATGAGGAAAACAACTGAATTACATGCCAAAATGACCTCAAGCTCTGCTGTTTCCAGGCAACTAAAATGAAGAACAACCATAATAAATAGCATTAACTGATTAGTGTCAAGGATAAGAAATAAATGACTGAATGATTAGGTCGCACCTTCATAACATATGACGTGTCTCTTGTTCTGAATGACCCAGAAAAGGTTTCAGTCAACCTTTCCAAGTTCCTTCTGAAACACTGAGCATTTCAAGACCTCCCACCTGAGTTCTCCACCTTAGAATGACTGTGGTAATCTACAGGTGTGTGAACATAATGGCAGGTGTGTAGCTACAGTATGTTTTCACAGAACCAGAGGGGCCAGACAGACAAGACACAGCAGCCTCCAGCAACCATCCAGCATGTCTCTACTCAGCAGTAACCAACACACACACACAGAAACATTCAAACACACCTGGAGACACAATTAGAAACATTCAAACACACCTGGAGACAAAAATAGACACATTCAAACACACCTGTATGACGTAACCAAGACATCAGTCCTTACTGTGCTGGTGACTGTGACGTCATGGAGACGCGCCCACTCTTCCTCATGGCTGTCCACTAACATCAGTCCATCCTCTCCCTCCAACCTCCACTCAGCTTCCAGGTTCAGCTGTACCTCTTCCCCTAACGAATGCATCCCTACGGCAGGGTACAGTTTGCCCGGGCACCCAGGGATGACCACTGGGACGACCACTGTGCCAACCTAGACACAAACACAACCTTAATAACAGGGTTCGTATCCCACATTTGATAAAAAGTGAAACTCTTAGACATTAGAATCTTGTAGCTCAGCAAATATTTGTTTTAATCAAAGTTCAACGCCCCCGTGGATCCCCAGGGATCCAAACTGCGAAACCCTCCTTAGCTAAGGAACCCGTAAGAAAAACAGATTTGGAACAAGTTTGGACTTGTAGTTCTGTGTGACTAAAGAAAGTCAGTGCCACATTCAGTGTGTGTGTATGACTGACACATAATGACACTCCCTCCCCTAGTCAGCAGAAGGACAGACAGAGACTGGAGATAGTGGGTATGTATGGGTATGTATGGGTATGTATGGTATGGGTGCGTATGGGTACGTATGGGTACGTATGGGTATGTATGGGTACGTATGGGTGCGTATGGGTATGTATGGGTGTGTATGGGTATGTATGGGTACGTATGGGTATGTATGGGTATGTATGGGTATGTATGGGTGTGTATGGGTGTGTATGGGTGTGTATGGGTATGTATGGGTATGTATGGGTATGTATGGGTATGTATGGGTATGTATGGGTACGTATGGGTACGTATGGGTACGTATGGGTACGTATGGGTACGTATGGGTACGTATGGGTATGTATGGGTACGTATGGGTATGTATGGGTATGTATGGTATGGGTGCGTATGGGCACGTATGGGTACGTATGGGTATGTATGGGTACGTATGGGTGCGTATGGGTATGTATGGGTGTGTATGGGTATGTATGGGTACGTATGGGTACGTATGGGTACGTATGGGTATGTATGGGTATGTATGGGTATGTATGGGTGTGTATGGGTGTGTATGGGTATGTATGGGTATGTATGGGTGTGTATGGGTGTGTATGGGTATGTATGGGTATGTATGGGTATGTATGGGTATGTATGGGTATGGGTATGCATGGGTATGCATGGGTATGGGTATGGGTATGTATGGGTATGTATGGGTATGGGTATGTATGGGTATGTATGGGTATGGGTATGTATGGGCATGTATGGGTGTGTATGGGTATGTATGGGTATGTATGGGTGTGTATGGGTGTGTATGGGTATGTATGTATGGGTATGTATGGGTATGTATGGGTGTGTATGGGTATGTATGGGTGTGTATGGGTATGTATGGGTATGTATGGGTGTGTATGGGTATGTATGGGTATGTATGGGTATGGGTATGTATGGGTATGTATGGGTATGTATGGGTGTGTATGGGTATGTATGGGTATGTATGGGTATGGGTATGTATGGGTATGGGTATGTATGGGTGTGTATGGGTATGTATGGGTATGGGTATGGGCATGTATGGGTATGTATGGGTACGTATGGGTACGTATGGGTGTGTATGGGTATGTATGGGTATGTATGGGTATGTGTATGTATGGGTATGTATAGGTATGGGTATGTATGGGTGTGTATGGGTATGTATGGGTGTGTATGGGTACGTATGGGTGTGTATGGGTGTGTATGGGTGTGTATGGTTGGGTATGTATGGGTATGTATGGGTATGTATGGGTATGTATGGGTGTGTATGGGTATGTATGGGTGTGTATGGGTGTGTATGGGTATGGGTATGTATGGGTATGTATGGGTATGTATGGGTATGGGTATGTATGGGCATGTATGGGTATGTATGGGTACGTATGGGTACGTATGGGTATGTATGGGTATGGGTATGTATGGGTATGTATGGGTATGTATGGGTATGGGTATGTATGGGTATGTATGGGTATGTATGGGTATGTATGGGTGTGTATGGGTATGTATGGGTATGTATGGGTATGTATGGGTGTGTATGGGTATGTATGGGTGTGTATGGGTGTGTATGGGTATGTATGGGTATGGGTATGTATGGGTATGTATGGGTATGTATGGGTGTGTATGGGTATGTATGGGTATGTATGGGTATGTATGGGTGTGTATGGGTATGTATGGGTGTGTATGGGTGTGTATGGGTATGTATGGGTATGGGTATGTATGGGTATGTATGGGTATGTTTGGGTATGGGTGTGTATGGGTATGTATGGGTATGGGTATGTATGGGTATGTATGGGTATGGGTATGTATGGGTATGGGTATGTATGGGTATGGGTATGTATGGGTATGGGTATGTATGGGTATGTATGGGTATGTATGGGTATGGGTATGTATGGGTATGTATGGGTATGGGCATGTATGGGTGTGTATGGGTATGTATGTATGGGTATGTATGGGTGTGTATGGGTATGTATGTATGGGTATGGGTATGTATGGGTATGTATGGGTATGTATGGGTATGGGTGGGTATGGGTATGTATGGGTATGTATGGGTATGTATGGGTATGGGTGGGTATGGGTATGTATGGGTATGTATGGGTATGTATGGGTATGGGTATGGGTATGTATGGGTATGTATGGGTATGTATGGGTATGGGTATGTATGGGTATGTATGGGTATGGGTGGGTATGGGTATGGGTATGTATGGGTATGGGTGGGTATGGGTATGGGTGGGTATGGGTATGTATGGGTATGTATGGGTATGTATGGGTATGTATGGGTATGGGTATGTATGGGTGTGTATGGGTATGGGTATGTATGGGTATGGGTGGGTATGGGTGGGTATGGGTATGTATGGGTATGTATGGGTATGGGTATGTATGGGTGTGTATGGGTATGGGTATGTATGGGTATGGGTGGGTATGGGTATGTATGGGTATGTATGGGTATGTATGGGTATGGGTGGGTATGGGTATGTATGGGTATGGGTGGGTATGGGTATGGGTATGTATGGGTATGGGTGGGTATGGGTATGGGTATGGGTATGTATGGGTATGTATGGGTATGTATGGGTATGGGTATGTATGGATGTGTATGGGTATGGGTATGTATGGGTATGTATGGGTATGGGTGGGTATGGGTGGGTATGGGTATGTATGGGTATGTATGGGTATGGGTATGTATGGGTGTATGGGTATGGGTATGTATGGGTATGGGTGGGTATGGGTATGTATGGGTATGTATGGGTATGTATGGGTATGGGTGGGTATGGGTATGTATGGGTATGGGTGGGTATGTATGGGTATGGGTGTGTATGGGTGTGTATGGGTATGTATGGGTATGTATGGGTATGTATGGGTATGGGTGGGTATGGGTATGTATGGGTATGGGTGTGTATGGGTGTGTATGGGTATGTATGGGTATGTATGGGTATGTATGGGTATGTATGGGTATGGGTATGTATGGGTATGTATGGGTATGTATGGGTATGTATGGGTATGGGTATGTATGGGTATGGGTATGGGTATGTATGGGTATGTATGGGTATGTATGGGTATGTATGGGTATGTATGGGTATGTATGGGTATGGGTATGTATGGGTATGTATGGGTATGGGTATGTATGGGTATGGGTGTGTATGGGTGTGTATGGGTATGTATGGGTATGGGTATGTATGGGTATGTATGGGTGTGTATGGGTATGGGTATGTATGGGTATGTATGGGTATGGGTATGTATGGGTATGTATGGGTATGTATGTATGGGTATGTATGGGTATGTATGGGTATGGGTATGTATGGGTATGTATGGGTATGTATGGGTATGTATGGGTATGTATGGGTATATATCCATTAAACTGTATGCACTGCAAAACAGTCTAATCTGACATTAGAAATTTGTAAATGAAAAGCCGATTGTAAAACTTAAACATAATAGTCACTGTAGAACTACTGCTACTACTAAGTCCAAATATTTGAATTATAATTATATTCACAACTTAGCTTACTTCTTTTCCATTCTTGGTGAAAAAGACAGTTGTTTGTCCTTTGTCAAAAGAATCTAGGTAAATTCCACAGCCAATACGATCACCATGATTACATTTGGGCCCAAACTGCTGTCCAACCGTGCTCCCGTTGTAGAGTCTATGGAATGACATGTGAGGAAACATGTGAGGAGACATGTGAGGAGACATGTGAGGAGACATGTGAGGAGACATGTGAGGAGACATGTGAGGAGACACGTGAGGAGACACGTGAGGAGACACGTGAGGAGACATGTGAGGAGACATACGTTGACTAATCTATTGATCTAACGTTGACTAATCTATTGATCTAACGTTGACTAATCTATTGATCTAACGTTGACTAATCTATTGATCTAACATTGACTAATCTATTGATCTAATGTTGACTAATCTATTGATCTAACGTTGACTAATCTATTGATCTAACGTTGACTAATCTAATGATCTAACGTTGACTAATCTAATGATCTAACGTTGACTAATCTATTGATCTAACATTGACTAATCTATTGATCTAACGTTGACTAATCTATTGATCTAACGTTGACTAATCTATTGATCTAACGTTGACTAATCTATTGATCCAACGTTGACTAATCTAATGATCTAACGATGATTAATCCTTTAAGCCCAGCTGTAGAACCTTCATAGTAAATATTTGTTTACTTCAGGTCTGTTTCTATGTAAAATATTGCTCTAATGTTGAGGTACAGTATGTTGAAAACGTAGCAAGGAAACATCAATGAGGGTAATTTATTTATCTTAACACTTAAACTACATGACACATACTTGCCATCATCTGCATGGTAGCCCACTGAGTATGGAAGCCAGCCCGGCTGATGGTCCAGCTTGTAGTTCTGAGGAACCAATCCTACTGCAATCATTCCTCTAACTCCTGTGTCCATAACGGTCACCTGTAAACAACACACACCAATTCAATTAAAAAACGTTACTTTAGATATTATCACTACATCATAATAAGTTTGCAGTTGTGTGTTTTTACCTGAGAATGACCAGGTATCTGTTCAGTGAAGGTGTAAAAGAGGCCTGTTTCATTGTCACAGTGCAGCCATATGGAGTGACCGTATTCAGATGTCACATGTTATATGTAAAAGACCACAATAAAACAGCAGACTTCACAGCAGGAAATCAAAGGCACCTCACAAGCACCTGAAATTGCACTTTCCTACCGACTGTGATTCATTAACATCATCTCATGGTGGGGATAAGAGTGTAAAGAGTACCATCAGAACACCATCAGAGTACCATCAGAACACCCTCCGAGTACCATCAGAACACCATCAGAGTACCATCAGAACACCATCCGAGTACCATCAGAACACCATCAGAGTACCATCAGAACACCATCAGAACACCATCAGAACAACATCAGAACACCATCAGAACAACATCAGAGTACCATCAGAACAACATCAGAGTACCATCAGAACACCATCAGAGTACCATCAGAGTACCATCGGAACACCATCGGAACACTATCAGAGTACCATCAGAACAACATCAGAGTACCATCAGAACAACATCAGAACAACATCAGAACAACATCAGAGTACCATCAGAACAACATCAGAGTACCATCAGAACACCATCAGAACACCATCAGAACCATCAGAGTACCATCAGAACACCATCAGAGTACCATCAGAGTACCATCAGAACAACCATCAGAGTACCATCAGAACACCATCAGAGTACCATCAGAGTACCATCAGAACACCATCGGAACACCATCAGAGTACCATCAGAACAACATCAGAGTACCATCAGAACACCATCAGAGTACCATCAGAGTACCAGCCCCATCATTCAGCTGTTCCCTTACACCACAAAGCTATGGTGACTAGAGAGCTCAGGTACAGCAGGTCGGTAGAGCTATGGTGACTAGAGAGCTTAGATACAGCAGGTGGGTAGAGCTATGGTGACTAGAGAGCTTAGGTACAGCAGGTGGGTAGAGCACAATGATACCACCCAAATGATACCACCCAAATGATACCACCCCAATGATACCACCCCAATGAAATCACCCCAATGATATCACCCCAATGATACCACCCCAATGATACCACCCCAATGATACCACCCCAATGATAGCACCCCAATGATACCACCCCAATGATAGCACCCCAATGATACCACCCCAATGATACCACCCCAATGATACCACCCCAATGATACCACCCCAATGATTCACTGTAGAGGTTGTATTAGCGACACTTTGTACTCTGTATTCAAACCTACCTCAAAGTAGTAGTTTCCCTTGGATAATGGCCTGGGAGCTACGTAGCAGCCAACTTCATCCGAGTTCCCTTGGTAACTATAACAGAATATTAGAAATGTGTTTAGCGCAAATGAATTATATAGTATTTGCAAAAAGTATTTCAACATACATAGTGAGATTTTTATACAACCCAATTTAGTATGATTTCAATCGCTAACATGAAGACTAAAACAACCGTTTATGATAATAACGTTCAATGTTCTTTATGTAAAAGTGAGATTAAAGCTTATTTCCGTATTCCTGGATAAAGGCATGTTTATGACTTCACTGGTTTCTGATTATAATCTACATGTTAGGTACACTGCTGGTTTGCCTTCTTGGTGATCACTGTAAAGCTGTCCTACCCTGTGAGATGGTGGGTGATGGTCCTTCAGAATATTACTCATCAAGGTGTTGTGTGACTTACTGTAGCGGACATCAGAAGATTAACACTTCACACACATGGAAGTAGTTTCAGGGAATACGCTATAAAGTTTAGTACAGTATAAAATATCTTAAATTCTGTGTCTAGAGTTGATTTGGCTGGTATAAATGTATTCCAAGCTATCATTCCAATCTGACTCAGACAGTAGGCAGATTTCGTAGCAACTATCAAACATAGAGATTGTATCTTTGTTGACTGGGTTGTTTATATAAAGTTACTATTCAGAAGATATCTGAAACAGTTAAGACATGCATCATTCCTGTTAACTATCCCAGATTGTGTGGATTATCAGCTCTCTCCAAAAAACATTACCTCGTTAGAGCTTAAAGGAGGGATTCTTCACTATCTAGAAGACCATGACAGACAGGGGTCAAAGTGCACATTTATTTGGTTTCAAACACAGATGTGAAATCAACTGGCTTCCTTCTACATATGTCTAATGACACTAGCGCATTCATAAAGCTCAAGCTATGCTATCATGGATATTAGGCCAGCATTAGAATATACTCAGATTCATTTTACAGTCCAAAATAAATAATATACAATTTGCTTCTCATTATTCTACCAGTTAATGACAGCAACGACATGGGGGAAATTAGGGTTAACAGGGACTGATTGAATAAAAACTGAAATAAATAATAATTAAATAGAGTTTGGTAAAAAAAATTGCATGTGGCACAATTGAATCTAAACATTTCTGTCTCTATTAACATCACACACATAGAGCAATAACTACACACATAGAGCATTAACCACACACATAGAGCATCACCACACACATAGAGCATTAACCACACGCATAGAGCATTAACCACACACATAGAGCATCACCACACACATAGAGCATTAACTACACACATAGAGCTTTAACCACACGCATAGAGCATCACCACACACATAGAGCCTCACCACACACATAAGAGCATCACCACACGCATACAACATTAACCACACACATAGAGCATTAACCACACACATAGAGCATTAACCACACACATAGAGCATCACCACACACATAGAGCTTCACCACACACATAGAGCAACACCACACACATAAGAGCATCACCACACACATAGAGCATCACCACACACATAAGAGCATCACCACACGCATACAGCATTAACCACACACATAGAGCATTAACCACACACATAGAGCATTAACCACACACATAGAGCATCACCACACACATAGAGTATCACCACCCACATAGAGCATCACCAGACACACACACACACACACACACACACACACACAGAGCATCACCACACACATAGAGCATTAACCACACACATAAAGCATCACCACACACATACAGCATCACCACACACATAGAGCATCACCACCCACATAGAGCATCACCACACACACATAGAGCATCACCACACACATAGAGCATCACCACACACATAGAGCATTAACCACACACATAGAGCATCACCACACACATAGAGCATCACGACACACACACACACACACACACATAGAGCATCACCACACACATAGAGCATCACCACACACAGACGTAGAGCATCACCACACACATAGAGCATTAACCACACACATAGAGCATTAACCACACACATAGAGCATCGCCACACACACATAGAGCATCATCACACACACATAGAGCATCACCACACACACATAGAGCATCACCACACACACATAGAGCATCACCAATTGTACTGTCTAGTATCTGAGTTATTTCTCCCATCTAAACTTAGATGTTTCTATCTTCTGTCTAGTATCTGTGTTATTTTTCCCACCTAAAGCATTTATTTTTATTCGTCAGTCTGAGATCTGAGTTTGTCCTTGCAACTTTGCACAGGCCAGCATACCAGAGTTGACACTTTAAAATTGACATTGAGACTATCGTTTTGCGGGTACTAATTAATGAAGTAAAACAAGACACTCTCAGTTCTCAGTTTAGCACCAGGGCCTCAAAGTCCTCTTTCTATTCTGGTTAGAGGCAGTTTGCAGTGTTCCATTAAGGGAGTAGTACACAGCATTATACAGCATCTTCAGTTTTGTGTCAATTTCTCAAATAAAATAGCTTTCCCTTCTCAAAACTGGAACAGACTGACAGGTTTTAGAAAAAAGTTTTTTATTTCTGGCAGTTTTGAGCTTTTAATTGAACTCAACATTGTCGATGCTCCAGATGCTCAACTAGTCCATAGAAGGCCAGTTTAATTGCTTCTTTAATCAACCAAGCAACTTCATAAACAGACATCTTATGTATTTTCCAGAAATCTTCCGTACTTCTACAGATGTGTATAGTGATTGAGTTTCCATGCCCACCTCAGCACATCTCCATCCCGTAGCATTCTCTTGAAGCGCTCACGATAGCGCACAGCTCGCACCTCCCCAAGTTCCCGTATCCTCCGTCTCCAGTTCAGAAAGCGGTAATGGAGGTTGATGTCATCCATTGCTCACCTGAAGACAGAGCATGGAAACAGACATCATTATGCTGATTCTCTACACATACGTAGTGATTCTCCTAAGGGTGGCTAGTGATAATAAATTAAATGGAATACATACTTTGCTAGTTGAAATACTAGCTTTGTCGCCAATTCAAGTACTATGGACATTTTGCGAGACAAACGACAACTCACCCGTTCGTATATAATTAAGAGGCAAATTGTAAATAAAACGTTTTTGTGGCCAGGAAAAAAAACTGATAGACTGTATCAGCACAATGATGTGTCCAAATCAATCTCCCTCCTCCAACCAACAATACAAATGTCATATCTAATAAATATGAGAAGATGTAAGAGTCAAACCCACTTCTGAGGACTAAAGTTAATCATTTTTATGTTGTAACCCTTTTGTGTGGCCAACAAAGTGCAATTCCAAATAATTTCATTTTAACGAAATCAAGGTAATAAGAATCCTTACAGATATTTCATGGAACGAACACAGACATGTTCTGACTTGACTTTAAGATTTAAAAAATAAGATAGGATAATGTCCCTCAGATACAAAACATGACCAAAAAGACAAAAGAAAATAATATTACTTCAGCAGAGCACAGCATGTTAGAAATGTACTTTTTTTTTTACAAATGTTGAGCTAGATGACTTCTTAGCAGTCCGGGTTGAACATGAATGTATTTGTTGAAACTAGCATAGCGTTGAGTCATAAAAGTTTCTAGTTAACTACGTATACACATTATCAGTACTCACACAGCAAGGTAGAGTTTCATCCGTATGTATCACCTCACATGTCTTGTATCCATATTTTATTAACAAATAAGAAATTATTTAAGTTATTTTATTCAACACAACATACATTGGTTCTTGTTATACGTTTCCTGGTCGAACTGAATCAAAACAAATGGCTCAGCCTCAGTGCGAGTGGCGCATTCTAGTGACGTCAAGAAACTCCGGATTCACCCAGATATATTTAAAAACAAAATAGTAATAATAATTGTAATAACTAATAATAGTAATAAATAATGTTATTATAACTAATGTTGTTCCCTATTGGTCTAACCTTGTTGACAACCTGAATTGGGGGAATATATGGGACCTTCCTTACAAATAGCCTACCTCCTTACGAATAAAGTAAGAGAAGTCTCTTTCAAAATCATACATAGGTATTATCCTGCTAAGCAATATCTCCTTAGGTTTAAGCTTGATATATGTGTTAACTGCTCTTTCTGTGGAATATGCACATAAAGAATGGTGCACCTGTTCTGACAATGTCCCTACACCAACACTTTCTGGAAATATCTCTCTCGATAAGTTACTGATAAACTTGTCCCTGATTTTTCATTGTTGTGGATAGATGTACTATTTGGTTTCCATGACAACAAAAGTAAAAAAATATATACCTAATTAATTTATTGAACATTTTAGGGAAATATCATATTCACAAAGCCAAATTTAGTAACTCTAAACCTTCTTTTATTGCTTTTGGTACTGAGACGGAACAGTACATCAAAACATCTATGATTAAAAAAATAAGAAAGCTGCTAAAACCATTCAGTTATGCTCTATTTTTAATGTATATATTTGAAACTCCCCCTGGCTCTGCTCTTGACTTATGTTTTTTTCTGTATTAATGACTTTGTTTGATTTTTTTAACTGTAAAGATTTAATAAAGATTTATAAAAAATAATGGCGCAGTGCGAGTGGCGCATTCTAGTGTTTTCACGAAACTCCAGACTCCCATAAAACACGAATAAATTGAGTCATCGCCGGCGTCAAGTTTAGCGTATATAAGCAATAACATTGATTATATTAAAGCATGTAACGCAATCTATTTCCCTACTGGTTTCACTAGTTTAAAGATTGGCCGCTTTCCAGAGAAACAGAAATCACTGCTTGATCTACAAGTCACACTACATCTTAAATAACGACCAGTTTCCATTTGATTATTCAATCAGTTATCATTTTCCCATAGACACATTGCGATTCAGTTTCCTACAAGGAAATCCGTCACGTCGGAGACGTTATTTTAGTTTTTGTTTCCGTTTAGTTAATATTATTGCCATATTGTATTTGGGGTTCACTTTACAATAGAAGCAATACCATATCTGTTGTAAAGTAGTGTATGGCTAGAATGGATGGACAGTTGGACATGTTTATGAGCATTGTCATAGAAAGTTATTAGGTAATTGACATGTATGTAATACTAAATGTATTGATAACATTGAATGAAACATCTGGAGCAATATATCCTATCACAAGTCGGATTTCAAATTGAGAAAGAGGCGTAGTTGTCCAGGGTTTCACATTCCAAGTCATCCTTGTGGTCATCCAACTACAATTTTTCACCACACTTCATTATCATGACACAGACAGGAATGCATTTCCTGTGTTTAAATAATTAATTATCTATTTCTTAGTCACCCAAAGTCCCCTCCATTGAATGGCACTCCTGTACTTAGTCTTTTTGTGCAGTTTTACATGAAGGTATTGTTTTGTGTTTTAAGCAAACAAAATGTACATTAATGGAGTCAATAAACATTAGATTTGAGTGAATAATTCCTCGATTAAAAATTATTTGGCATTTCCCTGTACATTCCAAATTTCCAAATATTGTAGACCAAATTTCAAACCATGTAAGAATGTACTTGAAAAGTGCAGTACAGTAATATGATTCATACCAGTGCCCTGATGCCAGGGTTTGACAAGATTACAGTTGGAACCTGTTCAAATACAAGACCTAACTCTAACCCTCATCATACAAAAGCCATATTCTACATACGTCTCTATTTATATAGATTACTACACAAGGAAACTCAATATATATTGCTTTACACTTAAGTTGTATATATGAAAGGTATTCCAGGTAAAACATTCATGGTAGCATTAAGTAGAGCTGACACTATTTCACCAAAAGGCCCCGGTGAAGGTAAGGTATGTCAGACAAGAAGAGGTGGGGTTGTGTTCTCAGCAATCTGAAAAGGAAAGGAGAAACTGATATTTTTCTCCCTCTTTTCTTCCCCCTCCCTTCACATTTTTGGCTCTTTAAAAGCCGGTGTCTCTGGTGTCAGTCGGATTCATTATTGTTCCGTCATAGTTGAAGGGAATTCCTATCCACTTCGCCCTGAGTTTCCCAACTGGAACTGCGCTGACTGAATCAGACAGAATCAAACAGCCTACCTGGAACTGCGCTGACTGAATCAGACAGAATCAAACAGCCTACCTGGCAGTGAAACAAATAGAAAACTCTTGGATTATTGTTGACAGCCATTGGTGTCTTGAGAGAAACATGATTCTGTACCCTGATTTACTGGTCCTGCTCTTCCTCCAGCTTGCCCTTTCCAACCAGTACACACTAGCCTCCCGGCTACCCCCTCACAGAGGACTGAGTACCCTGAGTAAGGGCTCTGAGGGGGCCAGGACCCCAAAACCGAGAGTGCAGTCTGATCAGCTCAGCACCTCTGTCCTTGCCTTTGGGGAGCCTTGTGGAGTGTACACCCTGAGCTGTGCTCGTGGACTCCGCTGCACCCCACAACACGGGGACCAAAGGCCCCTCCAGGCACTGCTGAAGGGCAGGGCGATCTGCTGCCACATCAGAACAGCCAGCTCATCTGAGATGCCCCAATCCACAGGTCAGCACTTACCACAGCACATATGTATGTTCCATGTATCTGGGGGGATGTTACATTATATTAATGGTTCATTCAAACTCTGCACTTCTGGTTGGATGCAAACTGCATATCGTTGTACTGTACTTCTACTGTTAAATGACAATAAAGTTGAATCTAAATCCAATCTAAAAGAAATAACTAGGGCCTGGTATTTCCTGCTTATAACATGGGCATAGAGAGGTACCAGCATTGTCTATTTTGGGCAAGTATATGTAGTGCAGATGGGTTTGTAGTGACAAGAAAGGTCCCAAGACTGTTTTCAACCCATAATTCACAATTTATAAATCAGACATAAGCTTCTGATAAAGTTTAGATGTGGTGGATTAATTTGTTTTGAGTATGGGAAAATGTATTCTCTTTATTTAAGTGATTTTATGGTAACTTAAAATCAACAAGAACTAGTACTTTTAATCAACAACCTTTTGAACCAACCTGTGAACATAATATGTGATTTTACCGGATGATTTTATTTGTTTTTGCGGTCAGGTCTGTGGTGATGTATATTACGTGATTTGTCTGTCACAACCTACATTTTAATACATTTGTAATGTCTGTCCCATGGCCCATTTTGTTTGTTTAATATGCTAAAACTGTATTCTGGTATTTTTCCAGCCATTGTACCAGTCACAGACCCAACACGCATTGAAGCCCTGGATATGGTTAGAACCAATATTTCATACATTTAATAATGAGAATGTTTTTATAATAAAAAAATCCCCTTAAAGTCATTCACCTTGAACATATTTTTTTCTTTCTTTTCAGGCACCATGTCGCAGGTTGTTGAACACTGTACTGAATGATGAGGCGCTGGTCTACCAGTCAGATCGTGGGGATATTTACATGCCCAACTGTGATAAGCGTGGTTTCTTTAGAAAGAAGCAGGTATGCTTATAATTAGAAGTAATATAGAAAGATATAGAAATAAAAGTGTAATATATCCCAGACAGGAACGTGGGCTTACAAACATTTGATACATACATAAAACACATAAGTCTATAAACCTGGTCAGTAATGTGTTTCATATAACTGTGTGTGTAGATGTTGTGTCCTATATTATACATACATAACACATAGTTCCATCCTGTATTTCTCATCTGACAGTGTCGGTCATCACAAGGAATGCAGCGTGGTCGCTGCTGGTGTGTGGACGAGAGTGGCACCCCAACACTGTCACACACAAGCCCAGAGGGCCACCTAATCTGCAGTAATGCATATAGTGGTGGAAGAAAATAATACAGAGGAAAAAGCACAACGAGATGAACACTAATTGGTTTATACAAGCCAGAGATTGCATCCAGATGGAAGCCAATTCCCTTGGTAGAGGGGATAGGTGACATTTGATACGCATATACATTCAGTTGTCTACACTTCTACCTTTAAACACAGTCCTTTTCTGCTTTTCTTATGGTCATATACTTTCATTTTAGTTAAGACATATAGCACCCTCTAGTGATTAGTTTTGGTACAGTACAGACCAAAAGCATATAATATCCTGAGCTTACAACAGATGTAAAAGTTATCGTGTGCTACATACGCAAATTCCTGAGTAAATCTAATATTCATTTACTTATTTTATTTAAATGTTGTGTTTTCTATTGGGCATGATACACCTTTTTTCTGTAACTTTCGGTATATTTATTTTATTATTTATGTTGACCATGTCATTGAACATGACATTTTTTATAAATAAAAGTATTTGGATGGGAAGCAGACTGAAAGACAGCTATTGTGTATTGGTAAGGTTCCCAGTCACAAATGTATGCTGAAAATATCTGGCCATAATATATGTGAGCCCTGCACTGTTCAACAGAACTATGTTTGTGACTGAAAATGCTGTGATTTTAATGGATAGGCTGTGTGCCATAATCCAGAAATCTTCCTCATATGACCAGAAGTAATTACAATCTTTCTCCTATGACCTGAAGAAATTACAACAATTTTTTAAAGCCACATTGGTTAGGAGTTGGTGCTTTTCAAAGTTTATAAGTGTTTTATAAATGTTCTTCAACCTTTCAGAACACAATTTGAGACATACAGTGGATATAAATAATCTATACACCCATTTTTCTGTGATGTAAAACATTTTGACAAATATAAATCATGTCAGAACTGAAAAATTCAATTTAAAAAATTTATAATCTTTGAGGGGGGAAAAGAAAAACCTTAACCTGGTTGCACAAGTGTGCACTCCCATAAACTAATAATCTGTTGAAGCACCTTTTCATTTTATTACAGCACTCAGTCTTTTTGGGTAGGAGTCGCATGGCACATCTTGACTTGGCAATATTTGCCCACTTTTCTTTGCAGGAGCACTCCAAACCTGTAAGATTGCAAGGACATCTCCTGTGCACAGCCCTCTACAGGTTAACATCTGTAGCCCAAACCCTGACCCTGACATCTCCCGTGCACAGCCCTCTACAGGTTAACATCTGTAGCCCTAACCCGGACATCTCCTGTGCACAGCCCTCTACAGGTTAACATCTGTAGCCCTAACCCTGACCCTAACCCTGACATCTCCTGTGCACAGCCCTCTACAGGTTAACATCTGTAGCCCTAACCCGGACATCTCCTGTGCACAGCCCTCTACAGGTTAACATCTGTAGCCCTAACCCTGACATCTCCTGTGCACAGCCCTCTTCAGATCACCCCACAGATGTTCAATTGGATTCAGGCCTGGGCTCTGTTCATAATTTCCTCCACCCTAATTAAAGCCCCAAAGCATGACTAAGGTTCCAGCTGAAGAAAAACAGCCCCAATGCATGATGCTGCCACTTCCATGCTTCACTGTGGGTATGGTGTTTTTTGAGTGATGTGCAGTGTTTTGTTTGTGCCAAACATACCTTTTGGAGTTTTGGCCGAATTGTTCAAACTTAAATTTCATCAGACCATAACACATTTGCCCACATGCATCACATTTTGGTAGACTTGATGTTTGTTTTTGCAAACTTCAGCCAGGCTTGGATGTTTTTCTTCGTAAGAAAAGTCTTTCGTCTTGCCACCCTACATCATAGCCCATACATATGAAGAATAAAGAAGATTGTTGTCACATTGAAAACAAATTGTTAAAAAAAATGAAAATGTAATAATTTAATCTTTGCATACTATTTGCATAATCATGCTAGCAACACAAATTGCTTAGAAATAGAGAGAGACTTTAAAGCACCCTGAATATGAAGCATTCTGTAAATACATCTAAGCAAAGCTTTTGGCAAAATAACAATGGAATCATCCGTACATAAACAAATATATTAACATATTTAGTGAGTTAAATGAAAATCGAGGGGAATTCTGAGGTTGCTTTTTAAAGCAATGCGCTTAAAATCGACCAAATCTTCAATAGGCACTTTCACACTCCATTGTTCTTAGCCCCAGACTAAGACTGGCCCCATGTTAGCTTAGCCTGTGTTTACGTAAGAGTTTAATAACCTTGGGCTGTGCTTTCACACTTGTGTATAAGTCCTGGGCAAACAAACAAATACCACATAATACTTTTTTACATTCTTCAATATATCATGTGAATAACTAAGGTTTGCAGAGAGAAATGACCAAAACAGAAATACCGTGTAGCTGTGGGTAAGGGCACATGTCAGTAGCATATGTAAATAAGGTCAACGTGTAGCTTTTCTGATTGGACAATAATTATTTAATGCTTTTGTTTTTTATCCTGTTTCACACTGGTTACCTGATCACCGTGTTTCTGGGATGGTTCTGAACAGTCGGTGCTAACCCAAGACCAGCTAGCCCTAGGCTACGGGTGATTCCAGCCCACTATGAAACATTTCTTGGCCAGGACTCCCTGGCAGAAGAGTTATTGTAACTCAATGGGACTTTCCTGGTTAAATAAAGGTTAAATAAAAAATAAATAAAATAAATAAAAAATCTTAGCCCTGGGCTAAAATATCCCTAGTACAGGGCTGAGGCTAATGGCCAGTGTGAACTAACTCTACAACCCCCCAAACATTTCACCCACACTGCCCTCATGAGTCACATATGCAAAATATGCTTCCAAGTATGCATTATATTAACTATATAATAAGAAACCCAAATATGCATTATATTAACTATATAATAAGAAACCCAAATATGCATTATATTAACTATATAATAAGAAACCCAAAGATGCATTATATTAACTGTATAATAAACCCAAGTATGCATTATATTAACTGTATAATAAGAAACCCAAATATGCATTATATTAACTGTATAATAAGAAACCCAAATATGCATTATATTAACTGTATAATAAACCCAAGTATGCATTATATTAACTGTATAATAAGAAACCCAAATATGCATTATATTAACTGTATAATAAGAAACCCAAATATGCATTATATTAACTGTATAATAAACCCAAATATGCATTATATTAACTGTATAATAAGAAACCCAAATATGCATTATATTAACTGTATAATAAGAAACCCAAATATGCATTATATTAACTGTATAATAAGAACCCCAAATATGCATTATATTAACTGTATAATAAACCCAAGTATGCATTATATTAACTGTATAATAAGAAACCCAAATATGCATTATATTAACTGTATAATAAGAAACCCAAATATGCATTATATTAACTGTATAATAAACCCAAGTATGCATTATATTAACTGTATAATAAGAAACCCAAATATGCATTATATTAACTGTATACTAAGAAACCCACGGATATCTGTATGCAATTCCTTAACTCTCATATTGACATAGTTTTCCACATAAAATCATTTCTTAAATTATGTTAAGGCTATTGGTTTTGGTGTGGCACTCAAGATTTCTACTGGCCCATCTGATCATCTCTATGAAACATTTCTGGGGGCGACATGAGCTTATCTCCTATGAATTGTTTCTGTGGTAAGGATACCGCATTATAAAAGTAGTAAAATAGATTTGTAGCTCCAATTATTTATTGCATAGTATATTAATAAGGGAGCCACACGAATGTCTATTTTACCACATCGTTTCCTGAATGTCTATTTTACCACATCGTTTTCTGAATGTCTATTTTACCACATCGTTTCCTGAATGTCTATTTTACCACATCGTTTTCTGAATGTCTATTTTACCACATCGTTTTCTGAATGTCTATTTTACCACATCGTTTCCTGAACTTCAATCCCGAAACAGCCACCATTCACCCGTAGAGGATGCTGTTTAGTCTTTGATGTAATCGGATATTGTTTTTGACTCCTACCTTAATTGATTCAAAAATCCATAATGAGAAAGCAAAGGTAAGGATTACATTCTAGTTAGACTGGGAGTATTTTTTCGAACAGCGTCACTAACTTTGGGACCACAACAACCGCTACTTTCATTGGCGAGCCAGTGCACTCTGCTCTATTAGCACTCTGCTCTATTAGCACTCTGCTCTATTAGCACTCTGCTCTATTAGCACTCTGCTCTATTAGCACTCTGCTCTATTAGCACTCTGCTCTATTAGCACTCTGCTCTATTAGCACTCTGCTCTATTAGCACTCTGCTCTATTAGCACTCTGCTCTATTAGCACTCTGCTCTATTAGCACTCTGCTCTATTAGCACTCTGCTCTATTAGCACTCTGCTCTATTAGCACTCTGCTCTATTAGCACTCTGCTCTATTAGCACTCTGCTCTATTAGCACTCTGCTCTATTAGCACTCTGCTCTATTAGCACTCTGCTCTATTAACACTCTGCTCTATTAGCACTCTGCTCTATTAGCACTCTGCTCTATTAGCACTCTGCTCTATTAACACTCTGCTCTATTAGCACTCTGCTCTATTAGCACTCTGCTCTATTAGCACTCTGCTCTATTAGCACTCTGCTCTCTGCTCTATTAGCACTCTGCTCTATTAGCACTCTGCTCTATTAACACTCTGCTCTATTAGCACTCTGCTCTATTAACACTCTGCTCTATTAGCACTCTGCTCTATTAGCACTCTGCTCTATTAGCACTCTGCTCTATTAGCACTCTGCTCTATTAGCACTCTGCTCTATTAACACTCTGCTCTATTAGCACTCTGCTCTATTAGCACTCTGCTCTATTAGCACTCTGCTCTATTAACACTCTGCTCTATTAGCACTCTGCTCTATTAGCACTCTGCTCTATTAACACTCTGCTCTATTAGCACTCTGCTCTATTAACACTCTGCTCTATTAGCACTCTGCTCTATTAGCACTCTGCTCTATTAGCACTCTGCTCTATTAACACTCTGCTCTATTAGCACTCTGCTCTATTAGCACTCTGCTCTATTAGCACTCTGCTCTATTAGCACTCTGCTCTATTAACACTCTGCTCTATTAGCACTCTGCTCTATTAGCACTCTGCTCTATTAGCACTCTGCTCTATTAGCACTCTGCTCTATTAGCACTCTGCTCTATTAGCACTCTGCTCTATTAGCACTCTGCTCTATTTGCAACCACTTAAACAGTCCATATGGCTTCTCCTGGTGGCGCATCCAGCCCTTTGAATATACTGGCTCCTAAAAGAAAGACAAAGAAGAAACATTTTGTACAGCAGAAAGTTGAAGTTTTCCGAGCCAGTGATCCTGTTCTAAGCGTCCTTATGTGGGGAGTCAATCACTCGGTATGTTAATATTATGGATCTGTTTATTATAATGATGATGATTGTGTGTTTTAACAGCGTGCCACTGTCTGCAGATTAATGACCTGGTACAGGTGCCGCTTCCTGTTATGCTGCTTCCAGATGACTTCAAAGCCAATACAAAGATTAAAGTATACAATCATCTCTTCAACAAGTACTGAAGTTGCTATTACTGCATTCAATTTTGATCACAGAGGGAATGCATAAATAATAGATATATTGGTCTTTCTCACATGGAGAGTTAGCTCATCATGTGAGGAGTTGGTAGCTCAGTGGTACAGCGAATGCGTTTTATGTATGACGCATAGACTGTATAAAGATAGGTATGACGTCTTGTGTTAAATCCCCGTTTTCTCCCCTGGTCGCAGTTGAAAACAAGAAATTGTTCAATCAGCCTACTGTGTTAGAAAAAAGTTAAAAAATGTAGTCTATCTATATACATGTTTACTCATTCTGGTCTTTTCC
Source organism: Dallia pectoralis (assembly GCA_029465975.1). Taxonomy (NCBI): domain Eukaryota; kingdom Metazoa; phylum Chordata; class Actinopteri; order Esociformes; family Umbridae; genus Dallia; species Dallia pectoralis. The sequence goes on from CM055744.1 coordinate 19,526,409, forward strand.
CAAACCTGTTGTTTCACTCCACTATACCAATTTGATACTCAAACATTAGCTATTAGAATTGTGAAGCTTTACCTATGATATACCTATGATATACCTATGATATACCTATGATTTACCTATGATTTACCTATGATTTACCTATGATATACCTATGATATACCTATGATATACCTATGATTTACCTGATGATTTACCTATGATATACCTATGATATACCTATGATATACCTATGATATATATGATATACCTATGATTTACCTATGATATACCTATGATATACCTATGATATACCTATGATATACCTATGATTTACCTATGATATACCTATGATATACCTATGATATACCTATGATTTACCTATGATATACCTATGATATACCTATGATATACCTATGATTTACCTATGATATACCTATGATTTACCTATGATATACCTATGATATACCTATGATATACCTATGATTTACCTATGATATACCTATGATTTACCTATGATATACCTATGATATACCTATGATTTACCTATGATTTACCTATGATTTACCTATGATATACCTATGATATACCTATGATATACCTATGATATACCTATGATTTATTGCTGTATATACATACATTGATTGGGTCATTGATGGTTGTGTAATAATAGCTTATAGGCTTTTCCTCTTATTATTGTTCAATACGTTATTCCCATTGTGAATCAGTTATTGAGCTCAGTTGCATTTACAATATTTAAATATTGTTATATTTGTAGGATTTCTTTGAGAATGACCTTATGACCACATTATTGACAGGTCATCCATCATCTTAAACACATTTTAGACTTTGAATGATCCAAATAGTTTTTTTTCCTCTACAGAGAGAATCTACCAGGACATTTTAAGTTCAAAGAGTATTGTCCACAGGTGTTCCGCAATCTGAGAGAGCGCTTTGGAATCGATGAACTGGATTATCAGGTATGATGACCTAAACAGGAGGCAGGTTCTCACATTAGACTGTCTATTTACTTTCATTGTGTGATTTGAGGGTCTCTTTAAGGGGATTCAATATCCCTTATATGATTGAATTTTTTGTATATTTCAATATATATTTATTTCATATATTACGTTTTCTATTTAGATTCAGCTGTATGTTCAGAGGAAAAAAAGAATACAGAAGTGGCAGAATCAACTCACAATCAAAAGAAAAGCTAACAACATCAGTGTTTATTTTTCTGGGTGTTGAGGAAAATATTTAATGGTTGCAATATTCTCTAAATAAACGATTTCTTATACCAGAGATTATCTTGAATATTCTTGATTGGAATATTTTTGTCTCATTTTCAGTAACAACAGCTAGGATCTTCTCTCAGATATGCTGTAACCTTCAGATGTTTCTCAGTTGATATCAAATGACCCCATTTGCGCCAGTTAGACTTCACTTGGGTGAAATATATTCATTTTTCTGGGAATACAACCGATTGACTAGTGGAATTAATTAATTATGCAACCCTTTTTGATTCAAGGGAGATGGCTGCTCTTTTATTGTTTATTGTTAAGATAGCTTCCTGAGTGTTAAAGTCGACCTAAGTAACTAAATAACTCTTTATAACCACTAACAGGAAGTAGAAGTAACAGCGCCACCCATGGTCAATGTAAGCATTGCACATTCCTGAGATTTAATAAAAACACACATGCTGTCTTTCTTCAATTAATCCCATAAAACGAATTGTCAGAAAACATCCTTCATATAACGAATACCCTGAATTAATGCTCATTTTAAATTTCATAAAATTAATATCCTGAATTAATGCTCATTTTCTACACTACTGGTTCTTAACAAAACAGTCAGCAAAATGTGTCAATTCAAGGGTTTTATTTCTACACAAATAGCCCAAAACAAAATCTGAGAACCTGTACTTACTAAAAAACATTGCTTAAATTTAATGGTCCAGAGTAAATCCTAGACTCAAGTGATTTTACCAATAAGATGTAAAGACAGAAAAGGGTTTTCACTCTGCAGATCAGGAGCTCCCCCTAGAGGCGGGACAGGAAACAGCCCAGAAAACAGCCCAGAAAAAGTACAACTTGGAATGTAGGTTTTAAGCATTAACACCAAGGCTTCATGTCTGATATGGGCTTTAACTAGAAGCAATAGAGTGAACACAGGGGTGTTACAGTAGTCCAAACATGAGATGGCAATAATAGAGTGAACAGAGGAGTGAACAGAGGAGTGAACAGAGGAGTGTGACAGTAGTCCAAACATGAGTGGATGAGAGGATGATGTAAATCCTTATCAGCCTTTCAAAGCATGTTCTTGTAAGTGAACTGATTTTTATATCTGCTCTGTGAAACCATCAGCTCTGACATTTAGCTCAATGTGAATGATTTTGCTTCAAATGTGTGTGTAATTGATTTGCAGGCTGCTTCACATGTGTGTGTAATTGATTTGCAGGCTGCTTCAAATGTGTGTGTAATTGATTTGCAGGCAGCTTCAAATGTGCGTGTAATGGATTTGCAGGCTGCTTCACATTTGTGTGTAATTGATTTGCAGGCTGCTTCACATATGTGTGTAATTGATTTGCAGGCTGCTTCAGATGTGTGTGTAATTGATTTGCAGGCTGCTTCACATGTGTGTGTAATTGATTTGCAGGCTGCTTCACATGTGTGTGTAATTGATTTGCAGGCTGCTTCAAATGTGTGTGTAATTGATTTGCAGGCTGCTTCACATGTGTGTGTAATTGATTTGCAGGCTGCAATTGACTTCACATGTGTGTGTAATTGATTTGCAGGCTGCTTCACATGTGTGTGTAATTGATTTGCAGGCTGCTTCAAATGTGTGTGTAATGGATTTGCAGGCTGCTTCACATGTGTGTGTAATTGATTTGCAGGCTGCTTCAGATGTGTGTGCAATTGATTTGCAGGCTACATCACATGTGTGTATAATTGATTTGCATGCTGCTTCACATGTGTGTGTAATTGATTTGCAGGCAGCTTCAAATGTGCGTGTAATGGATTTGCAGGCTGCTTCACATTTGTGTGTAATTGATTTGCAGGCTGCTTCACATATGTGTGTAATTGATTTGCAGGCTGCTTCAGATGTGTGTGTAATTGATTTGCAGGCTGCTTCACATGTGTGTGTAATTGATTTGCAGGCTGCTTCACATGTGTGTGTAATTGATTTGCAGGCTGCTTCAAATGTGTGTGTAATTGATTTGCAGGCTGCTTCAAATGTGTGTGTAATTGATTTGCAGGCTGCTTCACATGTGTGTGTAATTGATTTGCAGCCTGCTTCACATGTGTGTGTAATTGATTTGCAGGCTGCATCACGTGTGTGTAATTGATTTGCAGGCTGCTTCACATGTGTGTGTAATTGATTTGCAGGCTGCTTCAAATGTGTGTGTAATTGATTGGCAGGCTTCTCTGGCCCAAAGCCCTCCGGTGAAGGATGAGGATGGCCAGGGGGAGGGCCTGCTGCTGACATCATCTGATCGCACCCTGAAACTCAAACAGATCTCCAGTGAGGAAGTGGAATACATGCACAACATCCTGTCTGAATACCACCAGGTAACATCACTGAGACTGTGGGGGCCTTTGACACAGGGTACGCAGGGTAGTCAGGGTACTCAGGGTAGTCAGGATACTCAGGGTAGTCAGGGTACTCAGGGTAGTCAGGATACTCAGGGTAGTCAGGATACTCAGGGTAGTCAGGATACTCAGGGTAGTCAGGGTACTCAGGATACTCAGGGTAGTATCTTCAGGGGACATCCTGGTCCTGGAGATTAGCCAGATGTCTGTCTTTAAACCAGAATGAGTACAGCTACTGATAACAAAAGGTGATACCGTAATTATATAATTCATGTGTACAAGCATAAAAAGTTATGCAGGACTTCTATTATATAAGAAGGTGTTAAACAAAAACCTGCATATCTCAGGGCTTACGAGGCAATATCTGTAAGGGAGCAAAGTGTTCAGGATCTACTAGCGGACCGTTAATCTGTAATTGTAAAAGCATTACAATAATCAGCAACACATCAGTGCATTGTCTCCTCTAGCACATAGTCATGTGTCACGGCAGAACAATGCTGCCTCAGTTCCTGGCCATGTATCGGATAACTGTGGAGAATGAGGAAACCTACCTGGTCGTTATGAGGAACATGTTCAGCCACAGACTTGTCCACAGAAAGTATGACCTCAAGGTATTAATCACAGTCTGTTGCTGATCTGAGATCAGTCTGTCATTTGGTGTCTGTATATATATATTATATATTATTTGTTTTTTTACTTGTGTATTAATTGTTGCAGTGATGGGTCAGACCAAATTCCTTGTTTGTTGTACCGTTTGTTACGGAGCCCTGGAGGTGACATGAATCATTTATTTTTTAACTCGTGGCCACGACTTACTAACTCGTGGCCACAACTTGCTTACCTCGTGGCCACAACTTACTAACTCGTGGCCACGACTTGCTTATCTCGTGGCCACAACTTACTAACTTGTGGCCACGACTAGCTTATCTCGTGGCCACGAGTTAGCACTTCCTGTCCAATATAGGCTTTTATTGCATCACAATAGAAAGCGGAAGTAGCCGCCATTAATTGCTGAAACAGTATACATCTTTAGGTTATTGCGTTCATGACTGCCTATTATTGCTCGACAGTGAGCATTTCCCGAAAGTTGGTCAAGATTATGGTGTGGCTCGGGAATAGGGTTGCCACCCGTCCCTTTAAATACGGAATCGTCCCGTATTTGAGAATAAAATAGCGCGTCTTGTTTTGAATCAGCAGTGCCTACAAGACTACAGCCGTGATAAACAGCAAGCATCCTTTATTATTCTGTATTGAAGCTGGCCACCCTACTCGTGAATAAACACTCCAAGGTAAAGTCTTCCAAGTTGGAGAAAGAATACAAGTTCTTCTACGATAATGTTATCTCCAATTATAGAGGTAAGTGGCTTTAATTCTGTTAATGCTGATTGCTAGCTTGTTATGTTTAATAAGCGAATCGTCAACTTGTTAGATAGGATACGTTTTTGGCTGATTCTGAACCTATTTGAACTAATTCGAACATTGTGACCGATTATTAATGCTATTAAGATATTTCGGCTTTCACTTGGGTATGTCAGTGGTTATTAAATTGTTGCCTGTGCAGCCTCAAAGGCGCTAGCTAACTTTAACAGCCATTATTAGTTTGGATGGTCACGGCTACATACATTAACTCAGAAATGCTGTTGCGGCAGTTAAAGAATCATAGTCTGCTGTTAGGTTGTTTGTATGTGGTTAAACATTGAATCCCTTTTCAGTATGATAATCTTCACAGAAGTAAAGTTGGTTTGACATTCGATATTGCATATTCAACGGACAGATCAGGTCCGGTTTTCCCGCAAACAGCCACTCTACACCCCGGTGATCGACCAACAGAAACCTCTGTGTGCTTATAGGTATGGATCGTCTATAAAGTACATGTCTCAATGTTATTAATTCAATAGCTGTTTAACATGGCCTTCAAACTCCAAACCACTTCCAAATTGTTTATAGAGGACACACATGTTGCACAGCCTCAGTTTAAGGAAATGGTGAAAACAAATGTTTATAAAACATTTAAAAACTGTAAAACTCAATTGCTTTTTTGTGCAAAGACTTATCAAACCACGTTGAGATTGTCAACAGAGTTTATTAAACATGTTTTAAACCATTCATTTAAAGACCAAATGCTATGCAACATAGCAAGTTTCAGCTATTGAATTAATAACATTGAGACTTGTACTTTATTTACGGTCCCTAACTATAAGCTGACGGAGGTTTCTGTCGGTCGATAACTGAGGTGTAGTGAGGCTGCTTGCGGGAAAACCGGACCTGAACTCGGCCTTTGAATATCCAATATCGAATATCCAATATTGAATATCCAACCAACTTTACTTCGGTATAATCTTCCCCCTTTTTACAAAAATGTCAGATTTAGTGAATTGAGGAAGTGAAACATATAGACTTCAGGTTACATTGACAGAAAGTCCAACACTGAGTCCGAAAACATGCTCAAGTCCCTGCTCATCAACATGCGTTACTGGCTTTCTGTAGTATTTTATTTATCAACAGGACATCATGTAGTCTAATCTTTCTGTTCCCTGTTGGATTTCATCAGATTTAGTGTGTATCCAGACAGTGCTACAGTACCAAAATACCCCAAACTCTAATATGTAGTAAATAGATCTTGGTTTCAGACCTGTGCAGGTTCAGGTGCATTTGTTCAATATGCTTTTTTTATTTTCGGCTGTTGCAGATGCTCTCTTTGTTGTTCCATATCTGCTTTTGCAGATGTATATTTTTTGATGTTCTACTGCTGTTGCCTTAATTTTGTTCAACCTAGTTTCACAATAATCTTCCTAATGTCAAGTAAATGCATGTGTAGCCTAAACATCCAAACTTTCCCTCAAGTATATGTTCTTCATTTTTAGATTGTGCTGCATGCCGTTAAACCTGTGGAATTACATGGATGCTCCTGCTGGTGTGCTGCGGGAATGCAACCAGGTGGTGTGACTCCGGTTTCAAACGGCTCCTTGCAACACCGGTGTGCTTCAATCATAGCACCAACCAATGAATGACACAGGTAAATTTGCCTGATGCAAGTTGTGTGTTTAAAGTTTACACACTGTTAGAATACTGATTCTGCACTACTAGTGTACCATCAGTGTATTTTGCAGAGCAGTGGTTGCCTAAAAAGGATGTACACCTACAATATGACTTGTACAGTCACCTACAGGATCACTCCCATAATGCTCTCTTTAAAAAAGGCATTGATACAGTCACCTTCAGGATCATTCCTATAGATCACTCTTTTAACTAATGCAGGTTGGCGAGATGCCCGTGTATCAATGTGACGGATGGTGAAAACACTTTAATAGTTCCTCACTTATTAGCATTAATTTTAAAGAGTTTATTTTAATCAGATCTCTCAAGTTAGGTAATATGCTTCATCATCAACAGGGTCCAGGAGGTGGTCTGGGGTGGCAATGGCAACCCCTGAAATCTGATTGGCCACCACGGGGCCAGCCCTAAAAATCTGTGATTTGATTTGAAATCTTACAGGCCCCCTAAACCAAGTCTGGGCCACATCTTGGCCACCACACTCAAATTGTTCTCAACACGGCCTTGATCGTCACATTAACTAATTGTGTTTTTTCCCGCATAGGACATGGTGGGGCAGCATACCAACATGGTCTTTCATGCTGGACTACCTCAACATAAAACTGGATCTGGATATTCATTGGATTTTGATGTGACATCACCTTGCTGTGTAGGACTGTAAAGAGAATGCTTAATAATCAGTAGGTTGTGTGGAGGACAAAGATTCAGTTAAGGAATCCAATACATATATTGCTGTACAATAATTTTTTCCAACATCTATTAATAATAATAACTGTAAATATATTGGCTTGTCATTCTTCATTCTTCAATTAAATGCTTAAGATGATCCATTTATTTGGTGTTTTATATATTCAAGACTGCAGTTGATTGGATGCTTGTGTGTGTATATTTTTAGTATTCTTTGCGAATCTGAAGGACATAACTATTCAGTCAAATCTATCGAACAAGCGCTTCTATTGTTTACAACTCTTAACATTTTTATTTGTTTACTATTGAATAATTGAGTAGTATTCGAAGACATTACTACACACCTTCTTAAACATGCCAAAAAAACTACAAAACAGCATAATAACTATTCAGTCAAAGCCATAGAACAAGTGCTTCTATTGTTTACAACTCTTAACATTGACAAAAAAATACAAAAACAGCATAATAACTCGTAGCAAACCGTGCAAACATTATAGCACGTTTTGTAAACCAATCACAACATTGTGCTCGGGTACGCAACTCCTGATTATGAAGCTTTAAACTTCGGTTTTTCCTCCTGTCTTTCTAGTAATAGACTTATTCAGTTGAAGTGTGGGTAGATCCAATTCACCAACATACCTCTTCAGGTAAAGTGCAACAATAGACTGTGGTGGCGTCATTGGTTCTTTCACTGCTTTTGCAGTTGGGGTCTTCTCTCGAATCACACTGTGCAGGGTTTCAACCGGTAATGTGCTTGACAAACTCTCCAAAATCGGACGCCAGCACTCAATAACATACATTGGTGCTTGTATGAGAGCCTTGTGTTCTAGTTGACAACAGCATGGTCAAGTTGTCTTTGTTTGGTACTTGGTTACAGTCATGTGCTTCCAATGACTCAAAAAGCGCATCACTGTCAATAGAGTCAAAGTCCTCCAAAGCCTTCTGCAGAACTTCCCTCTCCTGGTCTGAGACATAAAGTAAGAAAGAATCTTTATAGCTGCTTAAGGTTTTACCATAGAGAACCTCCTCGAGGAAGGGGGCTGCTAGCTGCACTGGGAAGTAGCGAGCTGATTTTCAACCTTTCAAAAGGATTTGTCATACTGTTTTTTATTATATTTACAGCTAAGAACATTTGTTTTGATACACTACAGGAAGTACACGATACACTACAGGAAGTTAGGTTAGAGTCGAGTGCCAGAAGAGGAAAAATAGTTGTAGATAACGGTAAAGTGACGAACATTTCAGATCATGTTAATTTTCCACAGCTGGTTTACAAGGCAAACTGTTTTCATGGTGTTTTAGAAAAGTTTGAGAAGGAATAAATATACAAATGGACATCAGTATACGAAGCATGGAGTATTTTATAACCAGGGTAGCTACAGAGTTTACTATTGGCAATTGAAGGATACACAGCACACCAAAGCACAGCAAATTCAGACAGTAGACTAAGCAGATGCATTCAAACATCTGTGCATGTCCATGTGTGGTTGGAGTGGAGGTCCAGGAATCTACTCAATTAGTTGAGGACGTATGTTGCTTCTCAGCAATATGTACAAGTCAAGTGCTTCAGACATATTTTTGGGAAACCCCAGGCCTGATTCATCCATAGTGATTGTGCATAAATCAAACATGTCCTCATCACATGGTAAAGAGGTAAGGGATTTGCAGACCTCTTGGCAGACATGCAACTCATTAGTATGATGTGAAACAATTAGGTCTTCAGCACCCCACAAGTGAGGTGCCAGGTACATAATCCCAGGTATTCCACTTGGAACGTTCATGTTTGTTGAGGGCCTTATGCGATGAGAGTTCCAAACATCTTTGATTTTATTTAATTCATCCTATAAAGTGAAAGGAGTGAGTCAAAGTAAAATGTATTAATAAACAATATTTTATACAACAATTGCCAACCAAAGTGATAGGAATCAAATCATACTACATATAGCTAACTAACCATATTTTCATGACATGACAGACATGAATACAATTTCCTAGGTGTTAATTTGGGATTTGAAGCAACTTCTGATTGATCAAATTTAACAAGTAACCTGTCTATTTTATAATTCTACAGTTGATCAATTTAAATTAAATTTGTCAATGAAATATCTATAGTAAAAGGAAATATAAACTGCCCTTAGTAATCAAGCCTTTTAGGAGGCTTAGTTAAAATACAGTACATTTTCTCTTACCTGGATGGTACCCATGAAGCAAAACTGCATTAGTGCTTTGTCCACAAAGTCTCCTGCAAACAGCCCTTCATCCTTAAGCTGCCCAAAAAGTTGTATCCAATACTCTACACCTTCTTTTCTCATAACTCCCCACCAACTCTCAATCCTCTGGTTGGCTGTACTTGCCCCTGCAATGAAGCTCTTTTCTCCTGCCCAAATGTCCTCGCCATCTGAACGCAAATTACGTTGAATGTCTCTCACCACCACATTTTCAGTGCCCATGTCGGTGCGTACAAGCCTTGGGCCACCTCCCAACTCTTGCATGGCTCCAACAAAGTAGCTTCCAATGACACGAGGGTCGCTGCTTGTATAGGCTGACTTCAGCCAAACAATCTTACGGGAATATCCGTCGATACAGCCGTTAATGCATATTCCATATGGCTTGAGTTTGTCATACGAATCGATGTGCCAAATGAAATTAGGACCCTGGGAAAAATATTGTCTCCGGTTGAGTCTCCGTCTACGGCGAGCTTGAGAGTTTACAGGATCAAGCTCAGCCAGAATGATCCGCACGTCTTCTTTCCTTGCTCGAATTCCTGAATCCAAGCACTTGGCATACATCCATCTATATCCATGAAGCCTTCCAGGACCTTGCAGTTGATTTATTATGAAATCAATGACACTTTGCAGATTAGCGTATTGATGCCTGAAGAGCCCTAATGTTCTTAATATTCTGATTAGATGCCTCTTACAGATAATGTAGCCCCGTAAAGCAAGGGTAGTTAGAATGTCTTTATAACTCATCCCTAAATTAAAGTAAAAAGAAATCAGTGAATCTCTATCCATTCTTACCGCTAATCAAACTCAAGGAAATGTCATCGGGTCCATTACAAAAACGTTGGACAGGAAGTAGTAAGTCGTGGCCACGAGATAAGCAAGTCGTGGCCACAAGTTAGTAAGTTGTGGCCACGAGATAAGCAAGTCGTGGCCACGAGTTAGTAAGTTGTGGCCACGAGATAAGCAAGTCGTGGCCACGAGTTAGTAAGTCGTGGCCACGAGTTAGTAAATCGTGGCCACGAGATAAGCAAGTCGTGGCCACGAGTTAAAAAATAAATGATTCATGTCACCTCCAGGGCTCCGTAGTTTGTTGTTAAAATAATGTGATTATTTTATTTATTTATTCTGTGACCACTAGAGGGAACTGTAGTGCCGATGTGTAAAGTCATTTGGCTTATTTCCACCGTGGATGTAATTACTGTCAGTTTGTTGAAAATAGAGCCTTTGTCATACTGAGACATTGTTTGAAGTTGTTTTGAACTGTATCTTATATCAGGGCTCCCTCGTGTCACGGGAAGCCAGTTTCAAAGAAAAGGTAAGATCAGAGCAAAATCTCCTACATGTCAGAAAGGATCTTGATTTCCATCTGCACACTAGCAGAAGCTGCATTTCCAATGACCGGTGATGATGATCTGTAAATGGACTCTCTTCTTGGTTTGCCTCTGCTGTTTTCAGGTTAAGGAGTTGCCCACATTCAAAGATGTGGACTTCAGGAATAACATGCAGAAGGTTTATGTGAGCGACGATGAAAAGGAACGGGTCTTAAACAAGCTCAACAGAGATGTAGAGGTGGGGGTAACTCACAGGCCAGAACATGTGGAGGTGTGGGGGGCAGAACATGTGGAGGTGTGGGGGGCAGAACATGTGGAGGTGGGGGGCAGAACATGTGGAGGTGGGGGGGCAGAACATGTGGAGGTCTGGGGGGCAGAACATGTGGAGGTGTGGTGGGGGCAGAACATGTGGAGGTGTGGGCAGAACATGTGGAGGTGTGGGGGGGCAGAACATGTGGAGGTGGGGGGGCAGAACATGTGGAGGGGGGGGCAGAACATGTGGAGGTGTGGGGGGGGGCAGAACATGTGGAGGTGTGGAGGGGGGCAGAACATGTGGAGGTGGGGGGGCAGAACATGTGGAGGTGGGGGGGCAGAACATGTGGAGGTGGGGGCAGAACATGTGGAGGTGGGGGGCAGAACATGTGGAGGTGGGGGCCAGAACATGTGGAGGTGTGGGGGGCAGAACAGGTGACAGGTGGGGGGGCAGAACATGTGGAGGTGGGGGGCAGAACATGTGGAGGTGGGGGCAGAACATGTGGAGGGGGCAGAACATGTGGAGGTGGGGGGGCAGAACATGTGGAGGTGGGGGGGCAGAACATGTGGAGGTGGGGGGCAGAACATGTGAAGGTGGGGGGGCAGAACATGTGGAGGTGGGGGGCCAGAACATGTGGAGGTGGGGGGCAGAACATGTGGAGGTGGGGGGCAGAACATGTGGAGGTGTGGGGGGGCAGAACATGGAGTGTGGTGGGGGGGGCAGAACATGTGGAGGTGGGGGGCAGAACATGTGGAGGTAGGGGGCAGAACATGTGGAGGTGGGGGGCAGAACATGTGGAGGTGGGGGGCAGAACATGTGGAGGTGGGGGCCAGAACATGTGGAGGTGTGGGGGGGGCAGAACAGGGGGGGGGGCAGAACATGTGGAGGTGGGGGCAGAACATGGAGGTGGAGGTGGGGGCCAGAACATGTGGAGGGGGCAGAACATGTGGAGGTGGGGGGGCAGAACATGTGGAGGTGGGGGGCAGAACATGTGGAGGTGGGGGGGCAGAACATGTGGAGGGGCAGAACATGTGGAGGTGGGGGCAGAACATGTGGAGGTGGGGGCAGAACATGTGGAGGTGGGGGGCAGAACATGTGGAGGTGGGGGCCAGAACATGTGGAGGTGTGGGGGCAGAACAGGTGGGGGGTTACAGAACATGTGGAGGTGGGGGGCAGAACATGTGGAGGTGGGGGCCAGAACATGTGGAGGGGGCAGAACATGTGGAGGTGGGGGGGCAGAACATGTGGAGGTGGGGGCAGAACATGTGGAGGTGGGGGGCAGAACATGTGGAGGTGGGGGGCAGAACATGTGGAGGTGGGGGGCCAGAACATGTGGAGGTGGGGGGCCAGAACATGTGGAGGGGGCAGAACATGTGGAGGTGGGGGGCCAGAACATGTGGAGGTGGGGGGGCAGAACATGTGGAGGTGGGGGCAGAACATGTGGAGGTGGGGGGCAGAACATGTGTATCACAGCAGCGCTAATTGATTATTAATAAATTGTGTGTGTGTGTGTGTGTTGCTTTCTCTTTTCCTTCTTCCTCTAGTTTCTCGTTCGTCTTAGGATCATGGACTATAGCCTGCTGTTGGGAATCCACGATGTCGACCGGGCGGAGGAGGAGGTGGAGATTGAGGATTCGTATGATGATTATGATGAAGGGGACGAGGAGGAGAATGGCCTGACTCCTGCTCCCGCTGGAGGCTCTTATGGCACATCTCCTGAGGGCACCGCTGGATACATGAACTCCTCCAAACACTTGGACCCTGGGGAGTTGGACCCATATGTGGATATATATGCTATTAGGAGTGCTGTAGGTGGGTCCCATATGTGGATATATATGCTATTAGGAGTGCTGTAGGTGGGACCCATATGTGGATATATATGCTATTAGGAGTGCTGTAGGTGGGACCCATATGTGGATATATATGCTATTAGGAGTGCTGTAGGTGGGTCCCATATGTGGATATATATGCTATTAGGAGTGCTGTAGGTGGGTCCCATATGTGGATATATATGCTATTAGGAGTGCTGTAGGTGGGTCCCATATGTGGATATATATGCTATTAGGAGTGCTGTAGGTGGGTCCCATATGTGGATATATATGCTATTAGGAGTGCTGTAGATGGGACCCATATGTGGATATATATGCTATTAGGAGTGCTGTAGGTGGGACCCATATGTGGATATATATGCTATTAGGAGTGCTGTAGGTGGGACCCATATGTGGATATATATGCTATTAGGAGTGCTGTAGGTGGGTCCCATATGTGGATATATATGCTATTAGGAGTGCTGTAGGTGGGTCACATATGTGGATATATATGCTATTAGGAGTGCTGTAGGTGGGACCCATATGTGGATATATATGCTATTAGGAGTGCTGTAGGTGGGACCCATATGTGGATATATATGCTATTAGGAGTGCTGTAGGTGGGTCCCATATGTGGATATATATGCTATTAGGAGTGCTGTAGGTGGGTCCCATATGTGGATATATATGCTATTAGGAGTGCTGTAGATGGGACCCATATGTGGATATATATGCTATTAGGAGTGCTGTAGGTGGGACCCATATGTGGATATATATGCTATTAGGAGTGCTGTAGGTGGGCTGGATATATATGCTATTAGGAGTGCTGTAGGTGGGTCCCATATGTGGATATATATGCTATTAGGAGTGCTGTAGGTGGGTCCCATATGTGGATATATATGCTATTAGGAGTGCTGTAGGTGGGACCCATATGTGGATATATATGCTATTAGGAGTGCTGTAGGTGGGACCCATATGTGGATATATATGCTATTAGGAGTGCTGTAGGTGGGTCCCATATGTGGATATATATGCTATTAGGAGTGCTGTAGGTGGGTCCCATATGTGGATATATATGCTATTAGGAGTGCTGTAGGTGGGTCACATATGTGGATATATATGCTATTAGGAGTGCTGTAGATGGGACCCATATGTGGATATATATGCTATTAGGAGTGCTGTAGATGGGACCCATATGTGGATATATATGGAGTGCTGTAGGTGGGACCCATATGTGGATATATATGCTATTAGGAGTGCTGTAGGTGGGTCCCATATGTGGATATATATGCTATTAGGAGTGCTGTAGGTGGGTCCCATATGTGGATATATATGCTATTAGGAGTGCTGTAGGTGGGTCCCATATGTGGATATATATGCTATTAGGAGTGCTGTAGGTGGGTCCCATATGTGGATATATATGCTATTAGGAGTGCTGTAGGTGGGTCCCATATGTGGATATATATGCTATTAGGAGTGCTGTAGGTGGGTCCCATATGTGGATATATATGCTGCTTAGGTGGGTCCATATGTGGATATATATGCTATTAGGAGTGCTGTGGGTCCCATATGTGGATATATATGCTATTAGGAGTGCTGTAGGTGGGACCCATATGTGGATATATATGCTGTTAGGAGTGCTGTAGGTGGGTCCCATATGTGGATATATATGCTATTAGGAGTGCTGTAGGTGGGTCCCATATGTGGATATATATGCTATTAGGAGTGCTGTAGGTGGGACCCATATGTGGATATATATGCTATTAGGAGTGCTGTAGGTGGGACCCATATGTGGATATATATGCTATTAGGAGTGCTGTAGGTGGGTCCCATATGTGGATATATATGCTATTAGGAGTGCTGTAGGTGGGTCCCATATGGGATATATATGCTATTAGGAGTGCTGTAGGTGGGTCCCATATGTGGATATATATGCTATTAGGAGTGCTGTAGGTGGGACCCATATGTGGATATATATGCTATTAGGAGTGCTGTAGGTGGGACCCATATGTGGATATATATGCTATTAGGAGTGCTGTAGGTGGGTCCCATATGTGGATATATATGCTATTAGGAGTGCTGTAGGTGGGTCCCATATGTGGATATATATGCTATTAGGAGTGCTGTAGGTGGGTCCATATGTGGATATATATGCTATTAGGAGTGCTGTAGTGGGACCCATATGTGGATATATATGCTATTAGGAGTGCTGTAGATGGGACCCATATGTGGATATATATGCTATTAGGAGTGCTGTAGGTGGGACCCATATGTGGATATATATGCTATTAGGAGTGCTGTAGGTGGGTCCCATATGTGGATATATATGCTATTAGGAGTGCTGTAGGTGGGTCCCATATGTGGATATATATGCTATTAGGAGTGCTGTAGGTGGGTCCCATATGTGGATATATATGCTATTAGGAGTGCTGTAGGTGGGTCCCATATGTGGATATATATGCTATTAGGAGTGCTGTAGGTGGGTCCCATATGTGGATATATATGCTATTAGGAGTGCTGTAGGTGGGTCCCATATGTGGATATATATGCTATTAGGAGTGCTGTAGGTGGGACCCATATGTGGATATATATGCTGTTAGGAGTGCTGTAGGTGGGTCCCATATGTGGATATATATGCTATTAGGAGTGCTGTAGGTGGGTCCCATATGTGGATATATATGCTATTAGGAGTGCTGTAGGTGGGACCCATATGTGGATATATATGCTATTAGGAGTGCTGTAGGTGGGACCCATATGTGGATATATATGCTATTAGGAGTGCTGTAGGTGGGACCCATATGTGGATATATATGCTATTAGGAGTGCTGTAGGTGGGTCCCATATGTGGATATATATGCTATTATTAGGAGTGCTGTAGGTGGGTCCCATATGTGGATATATATGCTATTAGGAGTGCTGTAGGTGGGACCCATATGTGGATATATATGCTATTAGGAGTGCTGTAGGTGGGTCCCATATGTGGATATATATGCTATTAGGAGTGCTGTAGGTGGGTCCCATATGTGGATATATATGCTATTAGGAGTGCTGTAGGTGGGACCCATATGTGGATATATATGCTATTAGGAGTGCTGTAGGTGGGTCCCATATGTGGATATATATGCTATTAGGAGTGCTGTAGGTGGGTCCCATATGTGGATATATATGCTATTAGGAGTGCTGTAGGTGGGTCCCATATGTGGATATATATGCTATTAGGAGTGCTGTAGGTGGGACCCATATGTGGGAGTGCTGTAGGTGGGTCCCATATGTGGATATATATGCTATTAGGAGTGCTGTAGGTGGGTCCCATATGTGGATATATATGCTATTAGGAGTGCTGTAGGTGGGTCCCATATGTGGATATATATGCTATTAGGAGTGCTGTAGGTGGGACCCATATGTGGATATATATGCTATTAGGAGTGCTGTAGGTGGGTCCCATATGTGGATATATATGCTATTAGGAGTGCTGTAGGTGGGACCCATATGTGGATATATATGCTATTAGGAGTGCTGTAGGTGGGTCCCATATGTGGATATATATGCTATTAGGAGTGCTGTAGGTGGGTCCCATATGTGGATATATATGCTATTAGGAGTGCTGTAGGTGGGACCCATATGTGGATATATATGCTATTAGGAGTGCTGTAGGTGGGACCCATATGTGGATATATATGCTATTTGAGTGCTGTAGGTGGGTCCCATATGTGGATATATATGCTATTAGGAGTGCTGTAGGTGGGTCCCATATGTGGATATATATGCTATTAGGAGTGCTGTAGGTGGGACCCATATGTGGATATATATGCTATTAGGAGTGCTGTAGGTGGGACCCATATGTGGATATATATGCTATTAGGAGTGCTGTAGGTGGGTCCCATATGTGGATATATATGCTATTAGGAGTGCTGTAGGTGGGTCCCATATGTGGATATATATGCTATTAGGAGTGCTGTAGGTGGGTCCCATATGTGGATATATATGCTATTAGGAGTGCTGTAGGTGGGACCCATATGTGGATATATATGCTATTAGGAGTGCTGTAGGTGGGACCCATATGTGGATATATATGCTATTAGGAGTGCTGTAGGTGGGTCCCATATGTGGATATATATGCTATTAGGAGTGCTGTAGGTGGGTCCCATATGTGGATATATATGCTATTAGGAGTGCTGTAGGTGGGTCCCATATGTGGATATATATGCTATGCTATGGGACCCATAGGAGTGCTGTAGGTGGGACCCATATGTGGATATATATGCTATTAGGAGTGCTGTAGGTGGGACCCATATGTGGATATATATGCTATTAGGAGTGCTGTAGGTGGGTCCCATATGTGGATATATATGCTATTAGGAGTGCTGTAGGTGGGTCCCATATGTGGATATATATGCTATTAGGAGTGCTGTAGGTGGGTCCCATATGTGGATATATATGCTATAGTGCTGTAGGTGGGTCCCATATGTGGATATATATGCTATTAGTGCTGAGTGCTGTAGGTGGGTCCCATATGTGGATATATATGCTATTAGGAGTGCTGTAGGTGGGTCCCATATGTGGATATATATGCTATTAGGAGTGCTGTAGGTGGGACCCATATGTGGATATATATGCTATTAGGAGTGCTGTAGGTGGGTCCCATATGTGGATATATATGCTATTAGGAGTGCTGTAGGTGGGTCCCATATGTGGATATATATGCTATTAGGAGTGCTGTAGGTGGGTCCCATATGTGGATATATATGCTATTAGGAGTGCTGTAGGTGGGACCCATATGTGGATATATATGCTATTAGGAGTGCTGTAGGTGGGTCCCATATGTGGATATATATGCTATTAGGAGTGCTGTAGGTGGGTCCCATATGTGGATATATATGCTATTAGGAGTGCTGTAGGTGGGTCCCATATGTGGATATATATGCTATTAGGAGTGCTGTAGGTGGGTCCCATATGTGGATATATATGCTATTAGGAGTGCTGTAGGTGGGTCCCATATGTGGATATATATGCTATTAGGAGTGCTGTAGGTGGGACCCATATGTGGATATATATGCTATTAGGAGTGCTGTAGGTGGGACCCATATGTGGATATATATGCTATTAGGAGTGCTGTAGGTGGGTCCCATATGTGGATATATATGCTATTAGGAGTGCTGTAGGTGGGTCACATATGTGGATATATATGCTATTAGGAGTGCTGTAGATGGGACCCATATGTGGATATATATGCTATTAGGAGTGCTGTAGGTGGGTCCCATATGTGGATATATATGCTATTAGGAGTGCTGTAGGTGGGTCACATATGTGGATATATATGCTATTAGGAGTGCTGTAGGTGGGTCCCATATGTGGATATATATGCTATTAGGAGTGCTGTAGGTGGGACCCATATGTGGATATATATGCTATTAGGAGTGCTGTAGGTGGGTCCCATATGTGGATATATATGCTATTAGGAGTGCTGTAGGTGGGACCCATATGTGGATATATATGCTATTAGGAGTGCTGTAGGTGGGTCCCATATGTGGATATATATGCTATTAGGAGTGCTGTAGGTGGGTCACATATGTGGATATATATGCTATTAGGAGTGCTGTAGGTGGGTCCCATATGTGGATATATATGCTATTAGGAGTGCTGTAGGTGGGACCCATATGTGGATATATATGCTATTAGGAGTGCTGTAGGTGGGTCACATATGTGGATATATATGCTATTAGGAGTGCTGTAGGTGGGTCACATATGTGGATATATATGCTATTAGGAGTGCTGTAGGTGGGTCCCATATGTGGATATATATGCTATTAGGAGTGCTGTAGGTGGGACCCATATGTGGATATATATGCTGGAGTGCTGTAGGTGGGTCCCATATGTGGATATATATGCTATTAGGAGTGCTGTAGGTGGGACCCATATGTGGATATATATGCTATTAGGAGTGCTGTAGATGGGACCCATATGTGGATATATATGCTATTAGAGTGCTGTAGGTGGGACCCATATGTGGATATATATGCTATTAGGAGTGCTGTAGGTGGGACCCATATGTGGATATATATGCTATTAGGAGTGCTGTAGGTGGGACCCATATGTGGATATATATGCTATTAGGAGTGCTGTAGGTGGGTCCCATATGTGGATATATATGCTATTAGGAGTGCTGTAGGTGGGACCCATTTGTGGATATATATGCTATTAGGAGTGCTGTAGGTGGGTCACATATGTGGATATATATGCTATTGTGGAGTGCTGTAGGTGGGTCCCATATGTGGATATATATGCTATTAGGAGTGCTGTAGGTGAGTCCCATATGTGGATATATATGCTATTAGGAGTGCTGTAGGTGGGTCCCATATGTGGATATATATGCTATTAGGAGTGCTGTAGGTGAGTCCCATATGTGGATATATATGCTATTAGGAGTGCTGTAGGTGGGTCCCATATGTGCATATATATGCTATTAGGAGTGCTGTAGGTGGGACCCATTTGTGGATATATATGCTATTAGGAGTGCTGTAGGTGAGTCCCATATGTGGATATATATGCTATTAGGAGTGCTGTAGGTGGGACCCATATGTGGATATATATGCTATTAGGAGTGCTGTAGATGGGACCCATATGTGGATATATATGCTATTAGGAGTGCTGTAGGTGGGTCCCATATGTGGATATATATGCTATTAGGAGTGCTGTAGGTGGGTCACATATGTGGATATATATGCTATTAGGAGTGCTGTAGGTGGGACCCATATGTGGATATATATGCTATTAGGAGTGCTGTAGGTGGGTCCCATATGTGGATATATATGCTATTAGGAGTGCTGTAGGTGGGACCCATTTGTGGATATATATGCTATTAGGAGTGCTGTAGGTGAGTCCCATATGTGGATATATATGCTATTAGGAGTGCTGTAGGTGGGTCACATATGTATATATATATGCTATTAGGAGTGCTGTAGGTGGGACCCATATGTGGATATATATGCTATTAGGAGTGCTGTAGGTGGGTCCCATATGTGGATATATATGCTATTAGGAGTGCTGTAGGTGAGTCCCATATGTGGATATATATGCTATTAGGAGTGCTGTAGGTGGGTCACATATGTATATATATATGCTATTAGGAGTGCTGTAGGTGGGTCCCATATGTGGATATATATGCTATTAGGAGTGCTGTAGGTGGGTCACATATGTACATATATATATGCTACACTCTCTGTCTGCTGTAGGATCACCTAAGAGGGAGGTGTACTTTATGGGTTTGATTGACATCCTGACCCACTATGACACCAAGAAGAAAGCTGCTCATGCTGCCAAGACCGTCAAACATGGGGTGAGTGACACGGTGTGTGTGTGTGCGTGTGCGTGCGTGTGTGCATGTGTGTGTGTGCGTGTGGGTAATAGGGATGTAAAAAGCTTTACATATTTTACTAATGCGTGGGAACATTCCAGAGTATTTTGTGTATAAGATGTATATCTGAAATAATTGAGTTACAGTGTTTGTGTGATTCCTAGTCTGGAGCAGAAATCTCCACAGTTCACCCTGAGCAATACGCTAAGAGGATCCGTGAGTTCGTTGCTAACATCTTTGCCTAGTTCAGCAAAACACAACCACAACACAACAAAAACACAACACAACCAAAACACAACCACAACACAACCACAACACAACAAATACACAACCACAACACAGCCAAAACACAACCACATCACAGCCAAAACACAACCACATCACAGCCAAAACACAACCAAAACACAACACATCTGCAGTACCAAGACAGACTCAATAGAACAACACTCCCTTCTTGTTACATTGTTTGTTAAGTTTATATATTTTAACTACAAGACTTTTCCATTTCAATATGTAATTTTGGAAGTCTTTTTGAATACATATATCTAAAGCTAATTAATAGATTGTTTAGAGGAGATATTTCACTGATTTCATTTGTTAACATAAAATGTGTGGGACTTGAGTGAAACATCATCATCATGTACAATGAGTGCAGTGTTTTAGGCGTTCTCTTCCACATGATTCTAATAGCTATTTGTTGACACACTGTGTGGTATTTTAGTAAGTCTGACTGACGTTCTTCATGGTATAGACTGTGCTTAAAAGGTTTGGAGTGAATAAATGCTAAGATATTCTAAATACATTTTGCCCACATTTTATTAAATGTTTCTTCAATCAAAGTTTGTGTTGATAGAAACTTTATTTGCATTGAAACATTTCCGACTCTCGACCAGGGCTGGTCAATATGGGTGGGTGGGGACTTAATGTGCCACTCATGTTCTAATGAAGAAACATAGATCCAGAGCAGAGCCTCCTCCAGATGCTGTCACACACCAGAAACCAGGACCAGAAACCAGGACCAGAAATCAGGACCAGAACCAGAAACCAGGACCAGAAACCAGAACCGAGAAACCAGGACCAGAAACCAGGACCAGAACCGAGAAACCAGGACCAGAAACCAGGACCAGAAACCAGGACCAGAAACCAGGACCAGAAACCAGGACCAGAAACCAGAACCAGAAACCAGGACCAGAAACCAGGACCAGAACCGAGAAACCAGAACCAGAAACCAGGACCAGAACCGAGAAACCAGGACCAGAAACCACTCTGGAGACAATACAAGCAAGGAAAGGAAAGCCTTCTTCTTCCTGCTCGTCTTCCTCACAATCGCCCTCCACGTAAACGAGGCTGGTGTTAAATGTTAAAATCAACATGTATTTCCCGTAATGTGAGTATTTCAGTTTTGTTCTGTATGTATCTTCATATTAATACGTATATAAAATGACGAAATACACAGAAACATTATGAACACTTTATTCTCTTGCTTTTTTGTATGCTGTTTACCATTTCCTTTTTTAACCCGATAAAAGTTTTACATTCAAATATGAAATACCCGCCAAATCTATAAATAAAACACCACAGGTTGGACAGAAACTGTATAGCTGACTGCAATGATCCATGAATCATTTAAATGAGTAGAAAACAGTGCAAAACAAAGAGAAGCAAACACATTTTACAGACACAGAGTCATACGTTTGAATGTTCAGTTATAAAGACAACTGGTCTGACTATACTAAACCAGATAATGGAGGAACATGGTCCTTGTATGTGTCGTCATAATAGTCACTAAATTGGCCAATAGCAAACTGTTAATTCTCAGCAGAACGACCAATGATCTCCTGTATTAACGTCACGTATATGTACATTTGGAATGATAATGGAGAATCTGTATTTTTAGCTTCTGAACCCCTATTTTCTTTTATAAGTGTGACAGATAGAAAGATTAGGATTATTTTCAATAGACTCAATGTGCAGGTCACCTCATCTCTCATCTCACCTCATATCTCATCTCTCAGGTATCTCACCTCATCTCATCTCTCATCTCACCTCATATCTCATCTCACCTCATCTCTCATCTCACCTCATCTCATCTCTCACCTCATATCTCATCTCACCTCATATCTCACCTCATATCTCACCTCATCTCATCTCTCACCTCATATCTCATCTCACCTCATCTCTCATCTCACCTCATCTCTCATCTCACCTCATATCTCAGGCACCTCATATCTCATCTCTCAGGTATCTCATCTCACCTCATATCTCATCTCACCTCATATCTCACCTCATATCTCAGCTCACCTCATATCTCACCTCATCTCACCTCATATCTCATCTCACCTCATATCTCACCTCATATCTCACCTCATATCTCACCTCATCTCTCATCTCACCTCATATCTCACCTCATATCTCACCTCATATCTCAGCTCACCTCATATCTCACCTCATCTCTCATCTCACCTCATATCTCATCTCACCTCATCTCTCATCTCACCTCATATCTCAGGCACCTCATATCTCATCTCACCTCATCTCTCAGGTGGGACATTTGACATATATAATCTTGACAGATTCAATTTTAAGGTTTGAGGTCTGCATCTGGACATATCTGAATATTTCATTATATTAAGTCAAACTAAAGGCTTTTCATTTGTTTCACATCTGGCAATTATACTGTTCAGCTGAAATAGGACTTAGTATTTGTGGGGTATCTCCTATTTTCAATACTACTACACTATTTACATGTTGTCATTTCAGAAACACTATGTACACACATTAGAGTGTCTCCATATTGGATCTTAAATGTCTAATGTCACGGAGATTGATTGCTAACTGACAGCCCCAAAAAGAAATCATCTAATCCGTCACAGTTTAAACAGCTCTCCGCTAAGCTAAGAGTAAACCTTATTAGGAACAGAACATACATTAACAATCTTTAACATTAAGTACTCATCAATATTGATTACTATGACGATGAAGTATAATGATGATATCTATCTTATATATGTCTTTCTGTACACTTATTATTTTTTGACCTAAATTGTTGAAATACAAATCCTATATCTGTTGACAGTACTTGTTTGACATTTTTACATTTGTTAACTGACCATTTTGTCTGACACCCTGATACAGTGATGTGGTTTAACAGAAGTCACGCTGGTATATTACAGCTGTGGAGTTGGTCTTAGTTTTGTATTAGTTAGTACAATGTCATTTCATTTGAATTGTATCATAATGTTGTAGCATCTTCATAAATGTAGCTGCATTATTGAGTTAAGCTGCTCCACTTCACATCAAACTAACTATAGAAGCACAGAAATGTTCATATTGAATTTTCAAATAACATTCTCCGCCGTCGAGAACTGAAAACATTGTTTCATACTCTAGTCTTTTATCCAAACAATAAAAGACAGTAAATGTTTGGTCATTTGTTTTCTTCTTACCCAACTCAGCATTCAGGACAGACCAGTCATGTGTCCCCAGTAGGGCAACAGTGTGTTGGGGTCCAGTGTGT
This sequence comes from Dallia pectoralis, assembly GCA_029465975.1. NCBI lineage: Eukaryota > Metazoa > Chordata > Actinopteri > Esociformes > Umbridae > Dallia > Dallia pectoralis. The sequence goes on from CM055744.1 coordinate 19,550,204, forward strand.
TGGGGTCCAGTGTGTTGGGGTCCAGTGTGTTGGGGTCCAGTGTGTTGGGGTCCAGTGTGTTGGGGTCCAATGTGTTGGGGTCCAGTGTGTTGGGGTCCAATGTGTTGGGGTCCAGTGTGTTGGGGTCCAATGTGTTGGGGTCCAGTGTGTTGGGGTCCAGTGTGTTGGGGTCCAGTGTGTTGGGGTCCAATGTGTTGGGGTCCAGTGTGTTGGGGTCCAATGTGTTGGGGTCCAATGTGTTGGGGTCCAATGTGTTGGGGTCCAGTGTGTTGGGGTCCAGTGTGTTGGGGTCCAGTGTGTTGGGGTCCAGTGTGTTGGGGTCCAGTGTGTTGGGATCCAGTGTGTTGGGGTCCAGTGTGTTGGGGTCCAGTAGGTTGGGATCCAGTGTGTTGGGGTCCAGTGTGTTGGGGTCCAGTGTGTTGGGGTCCAGTGTGTTGGGGTCCAGTGTGTTGGGGTCCAATGTGTTGGGGTCCAGTCGTTTTGGCATTATCCATTCCTCATTACTGCTCTGGTGCAGGTCATGGGAGGGACATCTTTTGGCAGGTCAAAGATTCCAAAAGCAGAGGTGTTTGGAAGAGTATTTTATCAGTGCCATAGTGGATATGAGGTAACCCACAAAGTAGACCAGTCACACACACACACACACACACACACACACACATGTGCACACACACAGTTACATTAGGACACACGCACACACACATGTACACATACACACACACACACACACACACACACACACACACAGTTACATTAGGACATGCACACACACACAGTTACATTAGGACACACACACACATGCACACACACTCACATGCGCACACACACAGTTACATTAGGACAGACACACACACACATGTACACACACACACACAGTTACATTAGGACACACACACATGCACACACACACACACACAGTTACATCAGGACACATGCACACACACACACACACACACACAGTTACATTAGGACACCTGCACACACACACACATGCACACACACATGCACACACACACACACACACACAGTTACATTAGGACACACACACAAACACAAACACACACACACACAGTTACATTAGGACACACACACACACACAGTTATATTAGGACACGCACACATGCACACACACACACACATGCGCACACACACACACACATGCACACACACAGTTACATTAGGACACCTGCACACACACACACATGCACACACATATGCACACACACACACGCACACACACACACACACACACACACACAGTTACATCAGGACACACACACACACACAGTTACATTAGGACACACACACACACACAGCTATATTAGGACACGCACACATGCACACACACACACACACAGTTACATTAGGACACACATGCACACACACACACATGCACACACACATGCACACACACACACACAGTTATATTAGGACACACACACACATTATGACACAGCCCTTCTGGAGCTGCTGTGGCTCAGGCTGGCAGCGCTGCTGTTGCGGGAAAGGCTCGGCGTCGTGGCAACGGAGAGGGTTGGCGCCATGGCAACCGAGAAGTTTGGCGTTGTGGCCACTGAGGGGGCGGGCTCATTGGGGCAGCCGTACTGCAGAAGGATGTCAGCACAGTCCTGACTGCCAGCGTATCGAGCCAATGTGAGGGCTGTCTGTCCCTGGGCATCACGACACTTCACATCACTGCCATACTGTCAACGGGGGGAGAGAGATGGGGGAGAAGGAGAGATGAGGGAGAAGCTCTGTAGGTATGGTATGGTATGGAGTGTTATAAACAACTGTTATAATGATAGAGGTGACATTAGCTCTGTATGTATGGGGTGTTATAAACAACTGTTATAATGATAGAGGTGACATTAGCTCTGTAGGTATGGGGTGTTATAAACAACTGTTATAATGATAGAGGTGACATTAGCTCTGTATGTATGGGGTGTTATAAACAACTGTTATAATGATAGAGGTGACATTAGCTCTGTAGGTATGGGGTGTTATAAACAACTGTTATAATGATAGAGGTGACATTAGCTCTGTAGGTATGGGGTGTTATAAACAACTGTTATAATGATAGAGGTGACATTAGCTCTGTAGCTATGGGGTGTTATAAACAACTGTTATAATGATAGAGGTGACATTAGCTCTGTATGTATGGGGTGTTATAAACAACTGTTATAATTATAGAGGTGACATTAGCTCTGTAGGTATGGGGTGTTATAAACAACTGTTATAATGATAGAGGTGACATTAGCTCTGTATGTATGGGGTGTTATAAACAACTGTTATAATGATAGAGGTGACATTAGCTCTGTATGTATGGGGTGTTATAAACAACTGTTATAATTATAGAGGTGACATTAGCTCTGTATGTATGGGGTGTTATAAACAACTGTTATAATGATAGAGGTGACATTAGCTCTGTATGTATGGGGTGTTATAAACAACTTTTATAATGATAGAGGTGACATTAGCTCTGTAGGTATGGGGTGTTATAAACAACTGTTATAATGATAGAGGTGACATTAGCTCTGTGTGTATGGGGTGTTATAAACAACTGTTATAATGATAGAGGTGACATTAGCTCTGTATGTATGGGATGTTATAAACAACTGTTATAATGATAGAGGTGACATTAGCTCTGTAGATATGGAGTGTTATAAACAACTGTTATAATGATAGAGGTGACATTAGCTCTGTAGGTATGGGGTGTTATAAACAACTGTTATAATGATAGAGGTGACATTAGCTCTGTAGCTATGGGGTGTTATAAACAACTGTTATAATGATAGAGGTGACATTAGCTCTGTATGTATGGGGTGTTATAAACAACTGTTATAATGATAGAGGTGACATTAGCTCTGTAGGTATGGGGTGTTATAAACAACTGTTATAATTATAGAGGTGACATTAGCTCTGTATGTATGGGGTGTTATAAACAACTGTTATAATGATAGAGGTGACATTAGCTCTGTATGTATGGGATGTTATAAACAACTGTTATAATGATAGAGGTGACATTAGCTCTGTAGATATGGGGTGTTATAAACAACTGTTATAATGATAGAGGTGACATTAGCTCTGTAGGTATGGGGTGTTATAAACAACTGTTATAATGATAGAGGTGACATTAGCTCTGTAGCTATGGGGTGTTATAAACAACTGTTATAATGATAGAGGTGACATTAGCTCTGTAGGTATGGGGTGTTATAAACAACTGTTATAATGATAGAGGTGACATTAGCTCTGTAGGTATGGGGTGTTATAAACAACTGTTATAATGATAGAGGTGACATTAGCTCTGTAGGTATGGTGTGTTATAAACAACTGTTATAATGATAGAGGTGACTGTTATAATGATAGAGGTGACATTAGCTCTGTAGGTATGGGGTGTTATAAACAACTGTTATAATGATATAGGTGACATTAGCTCTGTAGGTATGGGGTGTTATAAACAACTGTTATAATGATAGAGGTGACATTAGCTCTGTAGGTATGGGGTGTTATAAACAACTGTTATAATGATAGAGGTGACATTAGCTCTGTATGTATGGGGTGTTATAAACAACTGTTATAATGATAGAGGTGACATTAGCTCAGTAGGTATGGGGTGTTATAAACAACTGTTATAATGATAGAGGTGACAATAGCTCTGTAGCTATGGGGTGTTATAAACAACTGTTATAATGATAGAGGTGACATTAGCTCTGTATGTATGGGGTGTTATAAACAACTGTTATAATGATAGAGGTGACATTAGCTCTGTAGATATGGGGTGTTATAAACAACTGTTATAATGATAGAGGTGACATTAGCTCTGTGTGTATGGGGTGTTATAAACAACTGTTATAATGATAGAGGTGACATTAGCTCTGTAGGTATGGGGTGTTATAAACAACTGTTATAATGATAGAGGTGACATTAGCTCTGTAGGTATGGGGTGTTATAAACAACTGTTATAATGATAGAGGTGACATTAGCTCTGTATGTATGGGGTGTTATAAACAACTGTTATAATTATAGAGGTGACATTAGCTCTGTAGGTATGGGGTGTTATAAACAACTGTTATAATGATAGAGGTGACATTAGCTCTGTATGTATGGGGTGTTATAAACAACTGTTATAATGATAGAGGTGACATTAGCTCTGTATGTATGGGGTGTTATAAACAACTGTTATAATTATAGAGGTGACATTAGCTCTGTATGTATGGGGTGTTATAAACAACTGTTATAATGATAGAGGTGACATTAGCTCTGTAGGTATGGGGTGTTATAAACAACTGTTATAATGATAGAGGTGACATTAGCTCTGTAGGTATGGGGTGTTATAAACAACTGTTATAATGATAGAGGTGACATTAGCTCTGTAGGTATGGGGTGTTATAAACAACTGTTATAATGATAGAGGTGACATTAGCTCTGTAGGTATGGGGTGTTATAAACAACTGTTATAATGATAGAGGTGACATTAGCTCTGTATGTATGGGGTGTGATAAACAACTGTTATAATGATAGAGGTGACATTAGCTCTGTAGGTATGGGGTGTTATAAACAACTGTTATAATGATAGAGGTGACATTAGCTCTGTAGATATGGGGTGTTATAAACAACTGTTATAATGATAGAGGTGACATTAGCTCTGTGTGTATGGGGTGTTATAAACAACTGTTATAATGATAGAGGTGACATTAGCTCTGTAGGTATGGGGTGTTATAAACAACTGTTATAATGATAGAGGTGACATTAGCTCTGTAGGTATGGGGTGTTATAAACAACTGTTATAATGATAGAGGTGACATTAGCTCTGTATGTATGGGGTGTTATAAACAACTGTTATAATTATAGAGGTGACATTAGCTCTGTAGATATGGGGTGTTATAAACAACTGTTATAATGATAGAGGTGACATTAGCTCTGTATGTATGGGGTGTTATAAACAACTGTTATAATGATAGAGGTGACATTAGCTCTGTATGTATGGGGTGTTATAAACAACTGTTATAATTATAGAGGTGACATTAGCTCTGTATGTATGGGGTGTTATAAACAACTGTTATAATGATAGAGGTGACATTAGCTCTGTAGGTATGGGGTGTTATAAACAACTGTTATAATGATAGAGGTGACATTAGCTCTGTAGGTATGGGGTGTTATAAACAACTGTTATAATGATAGAGGTGACATTAGCTCTGTAGGTATGGGGTGTTATAAACAACTGTTATAATGATAGAGGTGACATTAGCTCTGTAGGTATGGGGTGTTATAAACAACTGTTATAATGATAGAGGTGACATTAGCTCTGTATGTATGGGGTGTGATAAACAACTGTTATAATGATAGAGGTGACATTAGCTCTGTAGGTATGGGGTGTTATAAACAACTGTTATAATGATAGAGGTGACATTAGCTCTGTAGGTATGGGGTGTTATAAACAACTGTTATAATGATAGAGGTGACATTAGCTCTGTAGGTATGGGGTGTTGTCCTAGACAACATTTTAATGACTCTGATTGGCCCATGGGGGGCACTGTTGTTAATCTAATGACATTTCAACATTTGAACACTAGACAGTGATGAGACAAAACATTACAACCACTCAACGGTGAAGCGGAAAATGAGAAATGGTTAGAAGTAAAAACTAAACAAGGGCCAGATTATTAAGGCCAGACAACTGGGTCAGAACACCTGAAACAGCAAGGCTTGTGGGGGATTCCTGGTCTGCTGTCACATGGTAACAGTAGGTATAAACATTGCTGCAGACCATGTAAACCCCTTCATGGTAATGGAGGGGTAATTTTCCCTAATGTCCACCTTCAGCAGGATAATGTTTTCTGCCACACTGAACAACATGATGAAGAGTTCAATGTGTTGCCCTGGCCTCAAAATGTCCTCAATCTATGGCGGCTCCACCTCGCAAATTACAGAAAATGAAGGTTTTGCTGCAAATGTCTTGGTGCCAGATACCACAGGACACCTTCACTAATGTCTTGGTACCAGATACCACAGGACACCTTCACTAATGTCTTGGTGCCAGATACCACAGGACACCTTCACTAATGTATTGGTGCCAGATACCACAGGACTCCTTCACCAATGTATTGGTACCAGATACCACAGGACACCTTCACTAATGTCTTGGTACCAGATACCACAGGACTCCTTCACTAATGTATTGGTGCCAGATACCACAGGACACATTCACTAATGTCTTGTTGCCAGATACCACAGGACACCTTCACTAATGTATTGGTGCCAGATACCACAGGACTCCTTCACTAATGTCTTGTTGCCAGATACCACAGGACACCTTCACTAATGTATTGGTGCCAGATACCACAGGACACCTTCACTAATGTCTTGGTACCAGATACCACAGGACTCCTTCACTAATGTCTTGTTGCCAGATACCACAGGACACCTTCACTAATGTCTTGGTGTCAGATACCACAGGCCTCCTTCACTGATGTCTTGCTGCCAGATACCACAGGACACCTTCACTAATGTCTTGGTACCAGATACCACAGGACTCCTTCACTAATGTCTTGGTACCAGATACCACAGGACACCTTCACTAATGTATTGGTACCAGATACCACAGGACACCTTCACTAATGTCTTGTTGCCAGATACCACAGGACACCTTCACTAATGTCTTGGTGTCAGATACCACAGGCCTCTTTCACTGATGTCTTTCTGCCAGATACCACAGGACACCTTCACTAATGTCTTGGTACCAGATACCACAGGACACCTTCACTAATGTCTTGGTACCAGATACCACAGGGCTCCTTCACTAATGTCTTGGTGTCAGATACCACAGGACACCTTCACTAATGTATTGGTACCAGATACCACAGGACACCTTCACTAATGTATTGGTACCAGATACCACAGGACTACTTCAGGGATCTACTGCTAAAAATGCATAATTCTGTGTCGGCCTGATTCTGTGACTGCCTGATTCTGTGTCTGACTGATTCTGTGTCTGACTGATTCTGTGTCTGACTGATTCTGTGTCTGACTGATTCTGTGTCTGACTGATTCTGTGTCTGACTGATTCTGTGTCGGCCTGATTCTGTGACTGCCTGATTCTGTGACTGCCTGATTCTGTGTCGGCCTGATTCTGTGACTGCCTGATTCTGTGACTGCCTGATTCTGTGTCTGACTAATTCTGTGTTGGCCTGATTCTGTGACTGACTGATTCTGTGTCTGACTGATTCTGTGTCTGACTGATTCTGTGTCTGACTGATTCTGTGTCGGCCTGATTCTGTGACTGCCTGATTCTGTGACTGCCTGATTCTGTGACTGCCTGATTCTGCGACTGCCTGATTCTGTGACTGCCTGATTCTGTGTCTGACTGATTCTGTGTCTGACTGATTCTGTGTCTGACTGATTCTGTGTCTGACTAATTCTGTGTCGGCCTGATTCTGTGACTGCCTGATTCTGTGTCTGACTGATTCTGTGTCTGACTGATTCTGTGTCTGACTGATTCTGTGTCTGACTGATTCTGTGTCTGACTGATTCTGTGTTGGCCTGATTCTGTGTCTGACTGATTCTGTGTCTGACTGATTCTGTGTCTGACTGATTCTGTGTCTGACTGATTCTGTGTCTGCCTGATTCTGTGTCTGCCTGATTCTGTGTCTGACTGATTCTGTGTCTGACTGATTCTGTGTCTGACTGATTCTGTGTCTGACTGATTCTGTGTCTGACTGATTCTGTAGTGGCATGATATCCTGACACCTGGAAGCGAGGGGATGAAAGACAAGACAGGTGAAGCAGAGGAACGTTCTCTCACCCAAACCAACAGCTGGGTCATGACCACGTCACTGAGTTGGCAGGCAGCATGGAGTGCAGAACAGAGGGGCAGGGTGGAGCCCCCTAGAGGAGAGCTGGGTGAGGCAGCCGGGGAGTGAAGAGAGAGATGGACCCCTGCAGGTAGAGGAGCGTTGATGTCCTCCTTGGTGCTGTGAGCCAGGAGGAGTAGAAGACGAGGAAGATCCCTTTGTTTTACGGCGGCCAGCAGATGAGCTGACATTGTGTTGACCCCTGACCCCTGGGTGGGGGAGGGTGTGGCCAATGGAGCCACAAACAACCTCTGCTCGTACTTTGCTCTGATCCAAGACTCCCGCTCGTCTCTAGAGCCGGACACAGTTTAAAAGACAGTTACAGAGACAGACTAGTGCTAGGTTACCATGGGAACAGTGTGTGAGTACTGGTGACTGGAGTAGTAACCTTTACTGTAACTATTGATACTACGGTTACTGCAACTGACTCAGGATCATGTATCTGTCACTCTCTCTCCTCTCTGTCTCTGTTCCTCTCTCTCTCCTTTGTCTATCTGTTCCTCTCTCCTTTGTCTATCTGTTCCTCTCTCCTTTGTCTCTGTTCCTCTCTCTCCTTCATCTCTTTCTCTTGTCTTTCCCTCTCACCGTGTGGCATCAGGTGCAGGTTTTCTCCGGCCCAGTGTGCGTCCCTCCCAGATACAATTGGCCAGGTGGTTTCCGATGGCTTCCAGAACCAGAGTGAGCTCTCTGGGCAGGTCATCTAGGTCCAGTGACCGGACACGGGACAGGTGGGTGCCCAGGTTCCTGTGAATCCCTGAACACTCAATGCAGAGCAAAGCTCCAAGGTTCAGACTGGCCCATGTTGGATCTGAGAGAGGAGTCACAGCAGGTCAGATCCAACCGAAGAAACCATAGATTCAAGTACCAGTATTACAATACAGGCCACTACTGCATATACTACTGCATATACTACTGCATATACAACTGCATATACTACTGCATATACTACTGCATATACAACTGCATATACTACTGCATATACTACTGCATATACTACTGCATATACTACTGCATATACTACTGCATATACAACTGCATATACTACCGCATATACTACCGCATATACAACCGCATATACAACCGCATATACTACCGCATATACTACCGCATATACTACCGCATATACTACCGCATATACTACCGCATATACTACCGCATATACTACCGCATATACTACCGCATATACAACCGCATATACTACCGCATATACTACCGCATATACTACCGCATATACTACCGCATATACAACCGCATATACAACCGCATATACTACCGCATATACTACCGCATATACTACCGCATATACAACCGCATATACAACCGCATATACTACCGCATATACTACCGCATATACTACCGCATATACAACCGCATATACTACTGCATATACTACCGCATATACTACCGCATATACTACCGCATATACTACCGCATATACTACCGCATATACTACCGCATATACTACCGCATATACTACCGCATATACTACCGCATATACGGAGAACTGAGGTGAATCCTCCCACTCTAATAGTCAAGCTAAATGAAATCAGTAAAATGTAAGGAAACCAAGAAAGCAAACGAAGCTGCAGATGAAAACAGGACAGGAAATGAGAGCAGCCTGAGAGATGAGCAATAACAGAATGACAGGAAATGAGAGCAGCCTGAGAGATGAGCAGTAACAGAATGACAGGAAATGAGAGCAGCCTGGTAGATGTGCAGTAACAGAATGACAGGAAATGAGAGCAGCCTGGTAGATGTGCAGTAACAGAATGACAGGAAATGAGAGCAGCCTGGTAGATGTGCAGTAACAGAATGAGGTGACTCACTTGGAGCTTCACAGTCCACACAGAAGCTGTTTCCCTTGGCATTACGGATCGCCTGCAGCACCACAGCTTCACTCTGGCTATTTTTCCGAGTCTGTGGAACACACAAACACACAAACACACACGCAAACACACACAAACACACACATGGCTCTTCTGTGTAACAACTCGTTTTGAATTAAACACCCCCGCTGTCCTCCATCAATGTACTAATATTTACTCAATTTTTACTCCCCCTGTGGTTTTATGACATTAGATATGGTTGTTTTGAATTTGATTGGGTGTTTGTTGAGCAACTCTGACTCACTTCCCACTCTATGGTGTGGTTGTGAATATTTCCCACTCTATACTACTCCATACTACACCATACAACTACATACTACTACATACTACACCTTTCTACAACATACTACTCCATACTACACCATACGTCTCCATACTACACCATACTACTACATACTACACCATACTACTAAATACTACACCATACTACTACATATTACACCATACTACTACATACTACACCATACTACTCCATACTATTACATACTACACCATACTACTACATACTATTACATACTACACCATACTACTACATACTACACCTTTCTACAATATACTACTCCATACTACACCATACTACTACATACTTCTGCATAATACTCCATACTACACCATACTACTACATACTACACCATACTACTCCATACTACACCGTACTACTACATACTACACCGTACTACTACATACTACACCATACTACGCCATACTTCTGCATAATACTTCATACTACTACATACTACTCCATACTACTCCATACTACATACTACACCATACTATTCCATACTACACCATACTGCTACATACTACTCCATACTACACCATACCACATACTACTCCATACTACACCGTACTACTTCATACTACACTGTACTACTACACACTACACCATGCTACTCCATACTACATACTACTCCATACTACTCCATACTACTCCATATTACTCCATATTACTCCATACTACATACTACTCCATACTACACCATACTACTACATACTACTACATACTACACCATACTGCTCCATACTACATACTACTGCATACTACTACATACTACTCCATACTACACCATACTACATACTACACCATACTACTACATACTACTCCATACTACATCATACTACATACTACTCCATACTACATACTATACACCATACTACATACTACTACACCATACTACATACTACTCCATACTACACCCTACAACATACTCTCCATACTGCACCATACTACATACTACTACATACTTTACCATACTACTTACTACACCATACTACTCCATACTACACCATACTACATACATACTACACCGTACTACTACATACTACTCCATACTACATACTATACACCATACTACATACTACTTCATACTACACCATACTACATACTACTCCATACTACACCCTACAACATACTACTCCATACTGCACCATACTACATACTACTACATACTACACCATACTACTTACTACACCATACTACTCCATACTACACCATACTACATACATACTACACCATACTACTACATACTACTCCATACTACATACATACTACACCATACTACACCATACTACACCATACTACATACATACTACACCGTACTACTACATACTACTCCATACTACATACTATACACCATACTACATACTACTTCATACTACACCATACTACATACTACTCCATACTACACCCTACAACATACTACTCCATACTGCACCATACTACATACTACTACATACTACACCATACTACTTACTACACCATACTACTCCATACTACACCATACTACATACATACTACACCATACTACATACATACTACACCATACTACATACATACTACACCATACTACTTACTACACCATACTACTCCATACTACACCATACTACTCCATACTACACCATACTACATACATACTACACCATACTACTACATACTACTCCATACTACTTACTACACCATACTACTCCATACTACACCATGCTACATACATACTACACCATACTACTACATACTACTCCATACTACATACATACTACACCATACTACTCCATACTACACCATACTACATACATACTATACCATACTACTACATACTACACCATACTACTTACATACTACACCATATTACTCCATACTACACCATACTACATACATACTACACCATACTACTCCATACTACACCATACTACTACATACTACACCATACTACTCCATACTACACCATACTACTTACATACTACACCATATTACACCATACTACACCATACTACATACATACTACACCATACTACTCCATACTACACCATACTACTACATACTACACCATACTACTCCATACTACATACATACTACACCATACTACTACATACTACTCCATATAGGCGCCCATGTCAATTAGCTCATTCAAGGCATTCCTGTTAACATCCTGTAAATAATTACTACACCATACTACACCATACTACATACATACTACACCATACTACTACAATTAGCTCATTCAAGGCATTCCTGTTAACATCCTGTAAATAATTACTACACCATACTACACCATACTACATACATACTACACCATACTACTACATACTACTCCATATAGGCGCCCATGTCAATTAGCTCATTCAAGGCATTCCTGTTAACATCCTGTAAATAATTACTACACCATACTACACCATACTACATACATACTACACCATACTGCTCCATACTACATACTACTGCATACTACTACATACTACTCCATACTACACCATACTACATACTACACCATACTACTACATACTACTCCATACTACATCATACTACATACTACTCCATACTACATACTATACACCATACTACATACTACTACACCATACTACATACTACTCCATACTACACCCTACAACATACTCTCCATACTGCACCATACTACATACTACTACATACTACACCATACTACTTACTACACCATACTACTCCATACTACACCATACTACATACATACTACACCGTACTACTACATACTACTCCATACTACATACTATACACCATACTACATACTACTTCATACTACACCATACTACATACTACTCCATACTACACCCTACAACATACTACTCCATACTGCACCATACTACATACTACTACATACTACACCATACTACTTACTACACCATACTACTCCATACTACACCATACTACATACATACTACACCATACTACTACATACTACTCCATACTACATACATACTACCATACTGCACCATACTACACCATACTACATACATACTACACCGTACTACTACATACTACTCCATACTACATACTATACACCATACTACATACTACTTCATACTACACCATACTACATACTACTCCATACTACACCCTACAACATACTACTCCATACTGCACCATACTACATACTACTACATACTACACCATACTACTTACTACACCATACTACTCCATACTACACCATACTACATACATACTACACCATACTACATACATACTACACCATACTACTTACTACACCATACTACTCCATACTACACCATACTACACCATACTACTCCATACTACACCATACTACATACATACTACACCATACTACTACATACTACTCCATACTACTTACTACACCATACTACTCCATACTACACCATACTACATACATACTACACCATACTACTACATACTACTCCATACTACATACATACTACACCATACTACTCCATACTACACCATACTACATACATACTATACCATACTACTACATACTACACCATACTACTTACATACTACACCATATTACTCCATACTACACCATACTACATACATACTACACCATACTACTCCATACTACACCATACTACTACATACTACACCATACTACTCCATACTACACCATACTACTTACATACTACACCATATTACACCATACTACACCATACTACATACATACTACACCATACTACTCCATACTACACCATACTACTACATACTACACCATACTACTCCATACTACACCATACTACATACATACTACACCATACTACTACATACTACTCCATATAGGCGCCCATGTCAATTAGCTCATTCAAGGCATTCCTGTTAACATCCTGTAAATAATTACTACACCATACTACACCATACTACATACATACTACACCATACTACTACAATTAGCTCATTCAAGGCATTCCTGTTAACATCCTGTAAATAATTACTACACCATACTACACCAAACTACATACATACTACACCATACTACTACATACTACTCCATATAGGCGCCCATGTCAATTAGCTCATTCAAGGCATTCCTGTTAACATCCTGTAAATAATTACTACACCATACTACACCATACTACATACATACTACACCGTACTACTACATACTACTCCATATAGGCGCCCATGTCAATTAGCTCATTCAAGGCATTCCTGTTAACATCCTGTAAATAATTACTACACCATACTACACCATACTACATACATACTACACCATACTACTACATACTACTCCATATAGGCGCCCATGTCAATTAGCTCATTCAAGGCATTCCTGTTAACATCCTGTAAATAATTACTACACCATACTACACCATACTACATACATACTACACCATACTACACCATACTACATACATACTACACCATACTACTACAATTAGCTCATTCAAGGCATTCCTGTTAACATCCTGTAAATAATTACTACACCATACTACACCATACTACATACATACTACACCATACTACACCATACTACTACATACTACACCATACTACTACAATTAGCTCATTCAAGGCATTCCTGTTAACATCCTGTAAATAATTACTACACCATACTACACCATACTACATACATACTACACCATACTACTACAATTAGCTCATTCAAGGCATTCCTGTTAACATCCTGTAAATAATTACTACACCATACTACACCATACTACTACATACTACACCATACTACTACATACTACACCATACTACTACATACTACACCATACTACTACATACTACACCATACTACTACAATTAGCTCATTCAAGGCATTCCTGTTAACATCCTGTAAATAATTACTACACCATACTACACCATACTACTACATACTACACCATACTACTACATACTACACCATACTACTACATACTACACCATACTACTACAATTAGCTCATTCAAGGCATTCCTGTTAACATCCTGTAAATAATTACTACACCATACTACACCATACTACTACATACTACACCATACTACTACAATTAGCTCATTCAAGGCATTCCTGTTAACATCCTGTAAATAATTACTACACCATACTACACCATACTACACCATACTACACCATACTACACCATACTACACCATACTACACCATACTACTACATACTACACCATACTACTGCAATTAGCTCATTCAAGGCATTCCTGTTAACATCCTGTAAATAATTACTACACCATACTACACCATACTACACCATACTACACCATACTACTACATACTACACCATACTACACCATACTACTACATACTACACCATACTACTACATACTACACCATACTACTACATACTACACCATACTACTACAATTAGCTCATTCAAGGCATTCCTGTTAACATCCTGTAAATAATTACTACACCATACTACACCATACTACTACATACTACACCATACTACTACAATTAGCTCATTCAAGGCATTCCTGTTAACATCCTGTAAATAATTACTACACCATACTACACCATACTACTACATACTACACCATACTACTACATACTACACCATACTACTACATACTACACCATACTACTCCATACTACACCATACTACTACAATTAGCTCATTCAAGGCATTCCTGTTAACATCCTGTAAATAATTACTACACCATACTACACCATACTACTACATACTACACCATACTACTACAATTAGCTCATTCAAGGCATTCCTGTTAACATCCTGTAAATAATTACTACACCATAATACACCATACTACTACATACTACACCATACTACTACAATTAGCTCATTCAAGGCATTCCTGTTAACATCCTGTAAATAATTACTACACCATACTACACCATACTACTACATACTACACCATACTACTACATACTACACCATACTACTACATACTACACCATACTACTACATACTACACCATACTACTACAATTAGCTCATTCAAGGCATTCCTGTTAACATACATACTGTAACTCATAATTACTACTACAATACTACACCATACTACACATACTACCATACACCATACTACTACATACTACACCATACTACTACAATTAGCTCATTCAAGGCATTCCTGTTAACATCCTGTAAATAATTACTACACCATACTACACCATACTACACCATACTACACCATACTACTACATACTACACCATACTACTACATACTACACATACTACACCATACTACTACATACTACACCATACTACACCATACTACTACATACTACACCATACTACACCATACTACACCAT
Source organism: Dallia pectoralis (assembly GCA_029465975.1). NCBI lineage: Eukaryota > Metazoa > Chordata > Actinopteri > Esociformes > Umbridae > Dallia > Dallia pectoralis. The sequence goes on from CM055744.1 coordinate 19,566,430, forward strand.
ACTACTACATACTACACCATACTACACCATACTACTACATACTACACCATACTACACCATACTACTACATACTACACCATACTACTACATACTACACCATACTACTACATACTACACCATACTACACCATACTACACCATACTACTACATACTACACCATACTACTACATACTACACCATACTACTACATACTACACCATACTACTACATACTACACCATACTACTACATACTACACCATACTACACCATACTACTACATACTACACCATACTACACCATACTACACCATACTACACCATACTACTACATTCCTGTTAACATCCTGTAAATAATTACTTTTCAGGTCCGGAACCAGTGCTATTACTGTAATGTCAACACTTTTGTACAATTTAATTTTATTTCATTTGTTTTCACATTAAGAATCCATTGTCAATATGTCTCCCTGGATAAATAAATAGAAATCCTTGCCTTGTTTTTGCTGCTTTCACACAGCTGCAGGCTGGCCAAGATCTGGCTCTCAATGGCAGTGACCCAGGTGTCTCTCTCCTCACCAGTCTGAGCCTCAAAGTGCCAAGTCTGGCCCGTGCTCGATACGATCAGGAAGTCAAAATTATCCTCATCTGATATCAAAACACATGCAGCACTTAGGTTTATACATATTCATACTGTATATAGGAAATAGAGAGTGAGTTTGTTGACATGACCAAAACCATCCTAATGACAGAGGACCATTGAGTGAAATTGGAGGTTTCCTTCTCCTTTAGAATAATGACTGGTGGTAATTGTTCACATGGCACTTCTCTGCTAATTAGACATATGCAGGCATTACTATTGCATTACTGTCATGATGGACAAATGAGGATGATTAGAGAGAGGACAACAACTAAATGAAGATCGGCACTTTATTCTAGAAAGAGAGTGAAGGGAAATGGTGCTTGTTGTATAGCCTACTATGAAGTATCCCTAGAAAGCAGTTAGCAGTCAGTCAAACAGTCAGATAAATTGACTCACATGAATGCAAGGAGACAGACAAACTCACAGACATGATGAAAACCCGGGCTGAGAGACAGACAGAGAAACAGACAGACATGATGAAAACCAGGGCTGAGAGACAGACAGAGAAACAGACAGACATGATGAAAACCAGGGCTGAGAGACAGACAGAGAAACAGACAGACATGATGAAAACCAGGGCTGAGAGACAGACAGAGAAACAGACAGACATGATGAAAACCAGGGCTGAGAGACAGACAGAGAAACAGACAGACATGATGAAAACCAGGGCTGAGAGACAGACAGAGAAACAGACAGACATGATGAAAACCAGGGCTGAGAGACAGACAGAGAAACAGACAGACATGATGAAAACCTGGGCTGATAGACAGACAGAGAAACAGACAGACATGATGAAAACCAGGGCTGAGAGACAGACAGAGAAACAGACAGACATGATGAAAACCTGGGCTGAGAAACAGACAGAGAAACAGACAGACATGATGAAAACCAGGGCTGAGAGACAGACAGAGAAACAGACAGACATGATGAAAACCAGGGCTGAGAGACAGACAGAGAAACAGACAGACATGATGAAAACCAGGGCTGAGAGACAGACAGAGAAACAGACAGACATGATGAAAACCAGGGCTGAGAGACAGACAGAGAAACAGACAGACATGATGAAAACCAGGGCTGAGAGACAGACAGAGAAACAGACAGACATGATGAAAACCCGGGCTGAGAGACAGACAGAAACAGACAGACATGATGAAAACCAGGGCTGAGAGACAGACAGAGAAACAGACAGACATGATGAAAACCAGGGCTGAGAGACAGACAGAGAAACAGACAGACATGATGAAAACCTGGGCTGAGAGACAGACAGAGAAACAGACAGACATGATGAAAACCAGGGCTGAGAGACAGACAGAGAAACAGACAGACATGATGAAAACCTGGGCTGAGAGACAGACAGAGAAACAGACAGACATGATGAAAACCAGGGCTGAGAGACAGACAGAGAAACAGACAGACATGATGAAAACCAGGGCTGAGAGACAGACAGAGAAACAGACAGACATGATGAAAACCTGGGCTGAGAGACAGACAGAGAAACAGACAGACATGATGAAAACCAGGGCTGAGAGACAGACAGAGAAACAGACAGACATGATGAAAACCAGGGCTGAGAGACAGACAGAGAAACAGACAGACATGATGAAAACCAGGGCTGAGAGACAGACAGACATGATGAAAACCAGGGCTGAGAGACAGACAGAGAAACAGACAGACAGACAGTCCCTGATTACCTGTCTTGTTTATGTTTCTTAAGCTACCAAAGCTTTTAAGTTTCCACATTTTGCGCTTTGCTAGAGGGCATGGAATTAGCAGATATGATGTCCCAGGAAAGAGAGAGAGAAGACAGAAGCAGAGGAAGAAAGGGAAATAAATAAATACAGTTCTAAATGCAGATATTTTGGTAGAATAGGTAGAATTGTTCTAGCAGCAGGTTAAAGACATTTATGAGAGGACTTTGGACAGTTGCTTGTTCTGATTCACTGACGTTTCAAGTTGATCCTGATAAAATGTACATAAAGTGTCAGACTTGCTTAACAAAGTGACAATGCAATGTAGGGTGTAGAATATTTGGCTGGACTACTGAATCATCTCACACTCATCATCTCATACATTTATGTTTCTGGATGTTCCACCTAATTAAACCTGCATATAAAGCTATTGAAAGCTTACCATCTGCTTGACCAATGGGTGTGTCTCCTTTCTGGTTCATGCTTTTCTTTCTGCGATGCTTTTTCCTGTCAACGATTGGGGAGGCGGGGCCTATGTCTTTAGAGGAGGGGCCTGTCACATCCTCAATGGCAGAGTCTGACACATTAACAAAAAATACCAGAAAATGCAAATACATGAGTGTGTCACATGTTTTAAAAGCACACAAGTACCTCATGGCAAATATGACTGTGTTAAATTCAATTCATAACGTTTTAAATAAAAGTAAACTAGAGTATGCAAATTTATGTGACTGTAAAATGCATACCGTCCACATAGAACCTTGGTGGTCTACATACCCACACTTAGAGCCTTGTTAGAGAGGGTAGAGGGGCATCGTTGTACCCCTCTGTTCCCACCAGGAGTCAACGTACCTCCTGCTCTTTCTTCTACCGGCAGGAGGTTACTGCCACAAACAGGAACTACGAGGGGAGAGAATTATATAAAGACAGGAACGTTCAGTGATCAAAGCAAGGAAATAATAGACATTATTCAAACTGCTGTCAAGTGCTTTGATTGGTTACATAACCAATGTATTTAGGAGTAGTGGGGAACAAAAGCAGATGTCTGAAGCAGAGTAACAGAATGATGCCATATTGATATTGTTAGAATAAAATAAGGGTAGAATAGGTCTTCCTGTAGGGCCCCAGAACGTGCTTACTTGGATTGGGTCCCTCTGGGCCCTGGACATCTTTGACCAGGCTGTTAAGTCCAGGAGGAGGTCCACAGGTTGGCACGGCACCAGCACGAGGAGGGCGTTTCCCTGGTACCTTCACTGTCACCCTCAGCAGGTCCATTTCCTTTCCATGTGTATTCTGCATGTAGTCCTGTCAGGTCAGAGGGCAAAGGTCAACCATAAAAAAAAAACAGTTTTGCCGACAATCAAGACGTCATTTTTATATCCGATGGAAGTTCCAGTTCACTTGTTTCAGAAGAATATGAGGACCATGCACATATGAGGAACACTCACATATGAGGAACACGCACATATGAGGAACATGCACATATGAGGAACACGCACATATGAGGAACATGCACATATGAGGAACATGCACATATGAGGAACACGCACATATGAGGAACATGCACATATGAGGAACACGCACATATGAGGAACACGCACATATGAGGAACATGCACATATGAGGAACACGCACATATGAGGAACACGCACATATGAGGAACACGCACATATGAGGAACACGCACATATGAGAAACACGCACATATGAGGAACACGCACATATGAGGAACTGACTCACATGTACACTTGAGTGATAGGAGAGCAAGCCGTTGTTGGACAGCGTGACATATTTCTTCTTCCATTCCTTGTTGAGTGAGTTGCCACTGCGTTTTAGTAGGATACTCTGGAAAAACAAAGGGATGAGGTACAGTGCCTTGCAAAAGTATTCGGCCCCCTTGAACTTTTCGACCTTTTGCCACATTTCAGGCTTCAAACATGAAGATATACAACTGTATTTTCTGGTGAAGAATCCACAACAAGTGGGACACAATCATGAAGTGGAAAGAAATGTATTGGATATTTCAAACCTTTTTAACAAGTTAAAAACTGGAAAATTGGGCGTGCGAAATTATTCAGCCCCTTTACTTTCAGTGCAGCAAACTCTCTCCAGAAGTTCAGTGAGGATCTCTGATTGATCCAATGTTGACTAATGATGATAAATAGAATCCACCTGTGTGTAATCAAGTCTCCGTATAAATGCACCTGCTCTGTGATAGACTCATAGGTCCGTTTAAAGCACAGAGAGCATCATGAAGAACAAGGAACACACCAGGCAGGTCCGAGATACTGTTGTTGATAAGGTTAAAGCCGGATTTGGATACAAAACGATTTCCCAAGCCTTAAACATCCCAAGGAGCACTGTGCAAGCGATAATATTGAAATAGAAGGAGTATCAGACCACTGCAAATCTACCAAGACCCGGCCGTCCCTCTAAACTTTCAGCTCATACAAGGAGAAGACTGATCAGAGATGCAGTCAAGAGGCCCATGATCACTCTGGATGAACTGCAGAGATCTACAGCTGAGGTGGGAGACTCTGTCCATAGGACAACAATCAGTCGTATACTGCACAAAGCTGGCCTTTATGGAAGAGTGGCAAGAAGAAAGCCATTTCTTAAAGATATCCATAAAAAGTGTCGTTTAAAGTTTGCCACAAGCCACCCGGGAGACACACCAAACATGTGGAAGAAGGTGCTCTGGTCAGATGAAACCAAAATCGAACTTTTTGGCAACAATGCAAAACGTTATGTTTGGCGTAAAAGCAACACAGCTCATCACCCTGAACACACCATCCCCACTGTCAAACATGGTGGTGGCAGTCTCATGGTTTGGGCCTGCTTTTCTTCAGCAGGGACAGGGAAGATGGTTAAAATTGATGGGAAGATGGATGGAGCCAAATACAGGACCATTCTGGAAGAAAACCTGATGGAGTCTGCAAAAGACCTGAGACTGGGACGGAGATTTGTCTTCCAACAAGACAATGATCCAAAACATAAAGCAAAATCTACAATGGAATGGTTCACAAATAAACATATCCAGGTGTTAGAATGGCCAAGTCAAAGTCCAGACCTGAATCCAATCGAGAATCTGTGGAAAGAACTGAAAACTGCTGTTCACAAACGCTCTCCATCCAACCTCACTGAGCTCGAGGTGTTTTGCAAGGAGGAATGGGCAAAGATTTCAGTCTCTCGATGTGCCAAACTGATAGAGACATACCCCAAGCGACTTACAGCTGTAATCGCAGCAAAAGGTGGCGCTACAAAGTATTAACTTAAGGGGGCTGAATAATTTCGCACGCCCAATTTTCCAGTTTTTAATTTGTTAAAAAGGTTTGAAATATCCAATAAATTTCGTTCCACTTCATGATTGTGTCCCACTTGTTGTGGATTCTTCACCAGAAAATACAGTTGTATATCTTCATGTTTGAAGCCTGAAATGTGGCAAAAGGTCGAAAAGTTCAAGGGGGCCGAATACTTTTGCAAGGCACTGTATATATAACATACAGCTCCTTTATAACCCAGTATAACATACAGCTCCTTTATAACCCAGTATAACATACAGCTCCTTTATAACCCAGTATAACATACAGCTCCTTTATAACCCAGTATAACATACAGCTCCTTTATAACCCAGGATAACATACAGCTCCTTTATAACCCAGTATAACATACAGCTCCTTTATAACCCAGTATAACATACAGCTCCTTTATAACCCAGGATAACATACAGCTCCTTTATAACCCAGTATAACATACAGCTCCTTTATAACCCAGTATAACATACAGCTCCTTTATAACCCAGTATAACATACAGCTCCTTTATAACCCAGTATAACATACAGCTCCTTTATAACCCAGTATAACATACAGCTCCTTTATAACCCAGGATAACATACAGCTCCTTTATAACCCAGTATAACATACAGCTCCTTTATAACCCAGTATAACATACAGCTCCTTTATAACCCAGTATAACATACAGCTCCTTTATAACCCAGTATAACATACAGCTCCTTTATAACCCAGGATAACATACAGCTCCTTTATAACCCAGTATAACATACAGCTCCTTTATAACCCAGTATAACATACAGCTCCTTTATAACCCAGTATAACATACAGCTCCTTTATAACCCAGTATAACATACAGCTCCTTTATAACCCAGGATAACATACAGCTCCTTTATAACCCAGTATAACATACAGCTCCTTTATAACCCAGTATAACATACAGCTCCTTTATAACCCAGGATAACATACAGCTCCTTTATAACCCAGTATAACATACAGCTCCTTTATAACCCAGTATAACATACAGCTCCTTTATAACCCAGTATAACATACAGCTCCTTTATAACCCAGTATAACATACAGCTCCTTTATAACCCAGGATAACATACAGCTCCTTTATAACCCAGGATAACATACAGCTCCTTTATAACCCAGGATAACATACAGCTCCTTTATAACCCAGTATAACATACAGCTCCTTTATAACCCAGTATAACATACAGCTCCTTTATAACCCAGGATAACATACAGCTCCTTTATAACCCAGTATAACATACAGCTCCTTTATAACCCAGTATAACATACAGCTCCTTTATAACCCAGGATAACATACAGCTCCTTTATAACCCAGTATAACATACAGCTCCTTTATAACCCAGTATAACATACAGCTCCTTTATAACCCAGGATAACATACAGCTCCTTTATAACCCAGTATAACATACAGCTCCTTTATAACCCAGTATAACATACAGCTCCTTTATAACCCAGGATAACATACAGCTCCTTTATAACCCAGTATAACATACAGCTCCTTTATAACCCAGTATAACATACAGCTCCTTTATAACCCAGTATAACATACAGCTCCTTTATAACCCAGTATAACATACAGCTCCTTTATAACCCAGGATAACATACAGCTCCTTTATAACCCAGTATAACATACAGCTCCTTTATAACCCAGTATAACATACAGCTCCTTTATAACCCAGTATAACATACAGCTCCTTTATAACCCAGGATAACATACAGCTCCTTTATAACCCAGTATAACATACAGCTCCTTTATAACCCAGTATAACATACAGCTCCTTTATAACCCAGTATAACATACAGCTCCTTTATAACCCAGTATAACATACAGCTCCTTTATAACCCAGTATAACATACAGCTCCTTTATAACCCAGGATAACATACAGCTCCTTTATAACCCAGTATAACATACAGCTCCTTTATAACCCAGTATAACATACAGCTCCTTTATAACCCAGTATAACATACAGCTCCTTTATAACCCAGGATAACATACAGCTCCTTTATAACCCAGTATAACATACAGCTCCTTTATAACCCAGTATAACATACAGCTCCTTTATCTCCTCATCTCCCTCCTTTATAATGGCCTGTCTCACACCTACCTGCTTTATAGGAATGGAGCGCCCACTGCCCAGATCTCCCATCTTATTGCCGGTCCGTCGGCGTGGTGCACTACGGACAGATGCCGGTGTGCTGCTACCTAGCCTCTCACAACCTGCCGCCACACAAATCTCCTTATGGCTTATGACTGGTGTGGAGGGCAAGGAGGAAGAGTAGTCGCTGCTCTGACCACCATTACTGGCCTGAGAGAGAGAGATGATGGCAGAAAGACGCACAGACAGAAAGAGAAAAAAGAGAGAAAAAAAACTCCATATGAATCTGTACTTATTAGCATCCATTGAGTTTGGGCAGTGGCTAATCTCCAGTAGCATTAGAGGCAAGTGCTTCTGCTGTACCTGCCCAGGAAAGACCCCTGACACTGGGGTAGAGCCTCCAGAGTGACTGGGTGAGTTGGGCAGGGATTTACAGGAAGCCAGCAGGGCGGCCTGCTTCTTCACAGCCATGATTTTCTGAGCAGCTGTGGTGAGTAATGGAGACAGGACAGAGTATTATTGATATGAGATCTTGAGTGTGTGTGTGTGTGTGTGTGTGTGTGTGTGTGTGTGTGTGTGTGTGTGTGTGTGTGTGTGTGTTTGTATGTGTGTGTGTGTGTGTGTGTTTGTGTTACCTTCGGTAAAGACTCGGTTCACATTCAGGCCGTAGGTTGCACATGTCTCATAGTAGGTACAGCGCCTCACATCCGAGCACAGCTGTCTGGCTCTGGCATCCTCTATAGTTCGAGGATTGGTGCTGGTGATTTTATCTAGACCAACAAAAACTAAAGTAACTACCTCTCATTAAAAATAATAAATAAACCTTCATAAACCCATAGACTGCACATCTTTATTAGGGTATTGAGTCTTACCCTGGGTTCCCACCACTATGAATGGGATCTCAGCGACGTTACGGTAAGTGCCCAGCTCGCTGTAGTTCCTGTACACTTCCTGGAAACTGGCCTCGTTCTCCAGGCTGAAGACCAGGATGACCCCGTCCACCCAGCTAGCCATCTGGAGGGAGTGGAAGGACATATTAATTTACAGATATGTCACAGTGAAACCCTGTGAGTTAAATTGGGCTGTCTACTAACTGTGTGTGTCAGTAAAGTCCTCTTTTACCTGTGCATTTGGGGGACCTGTCTCTTCCCTAATCAGCAAAATGTGACTATTGCCATCAACCAACACCTCCTTTTTATACCTGCCCCCTGAAAGAGAGATAAGAGAGAAACTAACACAACAGCTTTTTATCAATCCAAGAAGACCCAAAGTGCTGCTAGTGTCTACAAAGAAATGCAATCTAGGCTGGAGAACTCAGTCAGAAAGCGAAGATCATTTCACCTTCTGGGTTCTCAAGAGGCAGGTAACTTCCAGTCATATGCCTGTGAACCAAGGCTGACTTCCCACTGCGGAGACCTCCTAAAACTCCCTGGACACAAGAACACAAGGATAGGTTTCACAACAGCTTTTATTATACAGTTTTTATTATACCTTAATAAGAATGACTTATTGGCTGTAATATAACTATATTTAATAAAGCAATAAGGCACAGGTTTATGTTGCATATGGCCACTAGTTTACGGTTACAAGAAACCAAGTCACAAAGCAACATGGCAACATTCCACAAACACAAGAAGTTTGAATTCCCTACTTCATAATAATAGTTTATGTGTTTCTAATACAGAATTATATTTTTTTTATTCATTTTATTATTGTCTGTTTGTTTGTTTAGTTGATTTATATGACAGTATCATGGTATTCCCAAAAAAACAGGCTCTAATTGTTCTAATTGCATTGAAATAATAAGACTTTTCAGGAGACTGTGGATACAGCACTTAGTCATGGTGTATTGACCATATATTATATCAATCAATCAAATTTATTTATAAAGCCCTTCTTACAACAAAGTTGTCACAAAGTGCTTTTACAATCACCAGCCTGAATCCGACAGAGCAAACATCAACAAGTTGAACAAAAAAACAAGTTGAACAAGTTGATACACGGTACCATATTATATAGTATATACCATATATTATAGACTATATACCATATATTATAGACTATATACCATATATTATAGACTATGTACCATATATTATATACCATAGATTATAGACTATATACCATATATTATAGACTATATACCATATATTATAGACTATATATTATATACTATAGACCATATATTATAGACTATATACCATATATTATAGACTATATAATATAGACCATATATTATAGACTATATATTATATACTATAGACCATATATTATAGACTATATACCATATATTATAGACTATATATTATATACTATAGACCATATATTATAGACTATATATTATATACTATAGACCATATATTATAGACTATATACCATATATTATAGACTATATATTATATACTATAGACCATATATTATATACTATAGACCATATATTATAGACTATATATTATATACTATAGACCATATATTATAGACTATATACCATATATTATAGACTATATAATATAGACCATATATTATAGACTATATATTATATACTATAGACCATATATTATAGACTATATATTATATACTATAGACCATATATTATAGACTATATACCATATATTATAGACTATATATTATATACTATAGACCATATATTATAGACTATATATTATATACTATAGACTATATATTATAGACATATATTATAGACTATATACCATATATTATAGACTATATATTATATACTATAGACCATATATTATATACTATAGACCATATATTATAGACTATATATTATATACTATAGACCATATATTATAGACTATATATTATATACTATAGACCATATATTATAGACTATAAACCATATATTATAGACTATATATTATATACTATATATTATAGACCATATATTATATACTATAGACCATATATTATAGACTATATATTATATACTATAGACCATATATTATAGACTATATATTATATACTATATACTATATATTATAGACTATATATTATATATATTATTATAGACTATATATTATATACTATAGACATATATTATAGACTATATATATATTATAGACTATATATTATATACTATAGACCATATATTATAGACTATATATTATATACTATAGACCATATATTATAGACTATATTTTTTATACTATAGACCATATATTATAGACTATATATTATATACTATAGACCATATATTATAGACTATATATTATATACTATAGACCATATATTATAGACTATATATTATATACTATAGACCATATATTATAGACTATATATTATATACTATAGACCATATATTATAGACTATATATTATATACTATAGACCATATATTATAGACTATATATTATATACTATAGACCATATATTATAGACTATATATTATATACTATAGACCATATATTATAGACTATATATCATATATATACTATAGACCATATATTATATATATACTATAGACCATATATTATAGACTATATATTATATACTATAGACCATATATTATAGACTATATATTATATACTATAGACCATATATTATAGACTATATATTATATACTATAGACCATATATTATAGACTATATATTATATACTATAGACCATATATTATAGACTATATATTATAGGGTTATGGTTTTGACCTTATGGTTATGATCATATTCTCACCAGACGTAGCTCTTGGATGGTTCTACTGAAGGTCCATTCTTGACTGTTAGCGCATGCCGCTGTGGAGAAAGACACAGAGAGAGAGAGAGACAAAGAGAGACACAGAGAGAGGCCGAGAGAGACACAGAGAGAGAGAGAGAAAGAGATACAGAGAGAGAGACAGAGAGAGAGAGAGAGACACAGAGAGAGAGAGAGAGAGAGATACAGAAAGAGAGAAAGACACAGAGAGAGAGAGAGAGAGACAGAGAAAGAGAGACACAGAGAGAGAGAGACACAGAGAGAGAGAGAGAGAGAGACACAGAGAGAGAAAGAGGAGCAGAGAGAGAGGGAGAGAGAGACACACAGAGAGACAGACAGAGAGAGTACCGGATTAAACATTAGCTCAGTGTTGCCTGGCATCTAAATCCTGTTTAACTTATAAAGCATTCGCCCGTCACGCTCTACAGCAGTCTGAAGCAGTGAGGTACGCCACACTGCACCGTTTTAACAGGCCACTGCAGAGTGTGCCCACATACGTGCCCTGTTACCACTCAATATGGCGCAGACTACAGAGTTTGGGGAGGAAGGAACGAGGCAGTGAGGGATCAAGGTAAAGCTGTGAAGGAGGAGTGCCAATTAATTTCCCAAACCCAGTGGGGCCACAGTGGTCAGGTTCATTATCAACTCTGTGGAAGGACCGGAGTAAAGATGCCCCTGTGAGTGTGTGTGAGTATGTGTATGTGTGTGTGAGGGAGTGAGAGTGTGTGTGAGGGAGTGAGAGTGTGTGTGAGGGAGTGAGAGTGTGTGTGAGTGTGTGTATATGAGAGTGTGTGAGGGAGTGAGTGTGTGTGTGAGGGAGTGAAAGTGTGTGTGAGTGTGTGTGAGGGAGTGAGAGTGTGTGTGTATGAGAGTGTGTGTGAGAGTGTGTGTGAGGAAGTGAGAGTGTGTGTGAGGGAGTGAGAGTGTGTGTGTATGAGAGTGTTGTGTGTGTGTGTGTGTGTGTGAGTGAGTGTGTGTATGATAGTGTGTGAGAGTGTGTGAGGGAGTGAGCGTGTGTGTATGAGAGTGTGTGTATGAGTGTGTGTGAGGGAGTGAGATGTGAGTGTGTGTGTGAGATGCTTAACAAATAACCTCTGCGTATTGAACATTCCTGTATATAAGCCTCTGTAGTTTGTCTCTGGCTACAATGAAAACAACTTGTTGATATTTAATAACGTATAATACTGACAGGGGTCCAGACATCAGGCGACTGCTGATTGTGGTCACATGACATTTATCTTTACATACTTATTATTGTTCTGTACAGTCCTGTAATAGAAAACACAATCTATTGGGACAACAAAATATAAATAACCATTACAAAATACTGGAGATAAATGGGACTGGTTGGGAAATAAATATTAAAACAAAGTGACAAGAATTTTAATCCTTTATGGTTTTGTAGTCATAGAATAGAATCCTGTGAATGAATGATTTGGACTACAGGTCATATCTTACACTCCTGGCAGGCAAATGATGACACAGTCTTTATCAAAAGGGACTTCGGTGGTCTGAGTAAAGCAGTGTTATGTTAGACAGGATGCATTAAGCACACTGTAAGAAATTGCTGTAAAAATACAGCCGATTTCCCACAGTAACACACTGTTTTCCTGAATTACAATATTGTACTGTAGACAACTGAGAATGAGGCGGGGCAAGGGAATGACATGCATGAATGATCCAAACAGTCTGCTACTGTAAATTCTAAAGCAGGATATTCACTAGAAAAAGACAAATAAAGACATGTGTATCAAAATATGACATTGAAAATAGGCTGCAATTGGTAACTTGTAAACAATTATTAGTCATCACAGCAGTAGTTATAGCCATGTAGGGATATTGTACAATGGCTTTGCTATATTTTGTCTGGATATCGATATACGATATATCCCGATATTACATTATTACATTAACTCAGTACGGAAAAGGCGGGTGCAACACCTTGTCGCTGATTGGATGCAAAGACACTAACCGGAAATAAGAAGTTAATGATGGTTTTGGAAGGAAGAAAAATTAGTGCAAACAATTCTGTAAGTCATGTAATTGCACTAATTACTGTTTATTTTAATCAGGGACATTCTTATGAAATCATCTTAGATATGCTGTCAACGTTTCACCACATTAAAATTAGTATGCGCTACAAAAACTCGGCAGATCAAAATGCTTTCCACAATAACCAGTACCGCTGCTAGCCATTTTGGTGCACTAAGCATGATTCCATTATGATGCCCCCCCAACCAACCCGAGAAAAAACATATTTTTTTTAGTTTTTATCTTTATTCTTTTTCTCTTGACTCCTGCTGTCTTTCCCAAAAATCTACAGCCTACTATCAAACTTCGTCAGTATTTGGGGGGAGGGGGGCACCATGGTTACGTTCTAGCGCAATTAAATAATCTTGTTCCGCACGGTTTTGTATAAACATCCCTAAAAAGTGCCTAAAAATATTTATATAGGGAAATAATATCGGCATTATAATTATTAGACTATTTTAGGTGCCCCCCCCCCCAGCACTTGAAGGTGCGGTTGCGCTGGCAGTAAGGGCAATACATGCTTGCAACATTTAGTGTAATGTCGTTTCACTTGTGGGGGAGCGTGTCTTTGTATTTGGGGGAATTGTGTCGCAATAGGGGAAATATGTCATCCTATTTAGGTGGAGTTCACTCGTATTCGGGGGGAGTGTGTTCATTTTCGGGGTAATTTGTTCATGTGTGGGGGAAGGTGTGTTAATTATTGGGGAAATATTTGTTATATTGGTGGAGCATGTTTATTTGGGGGATGCACTCATATTTTTGTGTGTGTTTTGCACTTCAGGGCCACCGTAAAAATGAGGTTTGCAGTGAGCATTCTTTCGGGGCTGGAGCTTTTTCGGGTTGTTTATGCATGCGGCTTCTGCAGACTTCGCGCAGTTTCACACACTCCGTAGTTTTAGGTGGTGAAAAAGATTTGAAGTGTTTCCACCCCTGGCTGTAACCTGTTTATGGCACTCCCTACATATGACGTTGTTTTGTTGCTCATCGGATACTTCAAATACGAACCATCTTCAAATTACTGAGCCATTGCTTTTTTTTTTACAAATCAATTCCTCCTCCGCATGCTGCGCAGTCGTCGTCGCTTTCTCCATGTTCGTTGAAGTGTGTGCCCCTCCCCCATATGGGGGGAGGCGAGTAGCAGTGCAGAGAGCTCCGGCCGGGTCAGCAGCATGCTTGCAGAGCGCAAATTGAAATGTATCGATATATGCGAAATTGTCTAATTCCATCTCGCATTTTTAAATATATCGGTATAAACGAATATACCGATTATCGCCCTGCCCTAGGCTGTGCATTACATTGCTTTAGGTCATATCTAATTTGTTAAATCCTTTTATTGTTGTTATTGTTATCGAAAATGTATGCAAAATGACTAATAAAAGAAACCTGAAATACATTTTGTAATAAATTATTTCTGTTGCGATTCAAAAACATTTTATGACATTTGTAGCGTTTCTGTATCATCAGCTGAACGCAATTACTTGTGCGCCCAAACTCCAGAATAACAGTAAAGGAATGCTTGTATCGTGTTCATGCAGGCGCCAGGTGTGTATAATTACATTTGTTTTACTTTAACGGGGGTTCGAATTAATCTGCAACAGAAATAATGATGCTTTAAACTAATATTTGAGAAATATGCGATGATGTCCATCTCTGTTATTCGATTGTAAAGAAATTAGAAACAATTTAGTAAGACAGTAGCTTTGGCAATCGTGGTTTAATTCCAGCAAACACTAGATTTGGCCAAACGGAGGCATTTGGCCAAACATTGGACATTTTGTTGAGAGCTAGATTTGTTTCATAGCCTATTTGTTTTTTCAGTTTTGCTAAACGTGTATTATGTTCTGTAATGTTTGTGTAGGCCTACATGAGTCTAGTACTATTCAGGCATATGTCAGGCATATGCGTATTCACAAAAATGTGCCTAATGTAACGTTGAAGTGTGGTTTTGTCTGATTGTAACAGAACCTTCCAAAAGTTTGCATCTTTTAAATCGCACACTTATATGCGTCTAATCTGATGTTAGGGCTGGCTTGTTTTCTAGATTTGAGTTAACATGTCAATACAAATATCAAGGCTGTCCTGTCTCGAGGGTGAAGGTGTTGAGGTTGCTCTTTGTATTGTCCAGCTACTGATGCTACTCAATTACTTAAAGATATGAACTCTAGTATTTTTGGTGTGTTCGGGTGCTCCATGGGAATGAACCCAGACGTTTTGCCTTTTGGAAATTATGTTTGTACAATTGTAAGATTTTAATTATGAACTACCTGATCTAATTTGTTGTCCTTTTCATTTACATATACTCTAAATAAATGGATCATATCATATCAAACTCTTTTTAACATGTTTGGAATGTCTATTTTAACCTGTTCATCTGGTACATTAGCATATTGTGTAAAATGACATATAATGTTAGCATACACTGTAAAAAAAAAAATCGTAAAAAAACGGTCAATGACTGGCAGCTACGGCTGCCAAACGTTGACCGTAAAATTAAAGTAAAATACCCTAAATCAAACAATGTGTAAAAACATTAAATTAACGGAAAATTTTATTAAAATATTTACAGAAAAATACCATTATTTTACAGATTTTTCCCAAAATAATTATGATCAATCCCTTTCAATAAAGGGAGAATCCTAAAATTTCTACAAGAAAATACCATTATTTTACAGATTTTCCCCAAATAATAATAATTAATCACCTTCAATACACGGATAATCGTAAAAATTCTGCAGATAAATACTGTTATTTTACAGATTTTCCCCAAATAATTATGATCAATCACCTTCAATAAATGGACAATTGTAAAAATATTGCAGGTAAATACTATTACTTTACAGATTTTAAAGAATTATGATTATTCACCTTCAATAATGGAACAATCCTAAAAATTCTGCAGGAAAATACGATTATTTTACAGTTATTCGCTAAATTATTAAGTTCAGACACCAACATATGATCTTCAAAATTACTGTGAATGTCGTCAACTGAAAACATACTCAAGCAATACAAAATATATACATTATAAAATGTCGTAGGAAACTACAAATTAAGTCAACATCACTATTGATTCTAAAATCATTTTATTAAATGTATTCAGATGTAAATGTACAATATCAACACATTATTCACAAACAGTTCTTTAGGGGGGAGAAACTGAAAAACGAACAATTGTACTTCTCCATGTGTGTAACATGTGTGTAAGCATTTCTATCAAAAGGATGTCAAGACTTTCCCTTTGAAATGGATGGAGGAAGCAACAAATTGTGCTGTTGAGCTCAGGGAGTTATGGTCTTCTTCTTCTTCATTCTCTTAACCCTTGGGGGCTCTGTATAAGGTAGTTCTGATAGCATTTAAGAATCCTAACTATACAGTGAAGTATTAAGTAAAATTAAAACATACCACACAAGGTCAATAAATCTGTCACAGAGGTGCAACACAGCAGAAATATCAGACTTCTTCCAAATGGCCAGTAATCGCCTGGATCTGCTCCTGGAGAGGACACACACAGAGATAAATATATTACAGAAAGGTCTTTATTGTAAGAAGTAGGATTTTATTTATAGTTCATTTTAAATGAACACTGCTGGACTTTTACAGGAAATCAGTGTTGTAGCATTTTCCCAAACAACTGCAGAAAATAGTGACTAAATTTTTTTAAATGCAAAAAAACAACTCAAGAATCCTCAGGTTCTTAGCTCTGCACTGTGGTCAAGCAAACCCACACACACAAATCAAGCAGTGTGTACATTAACACAACTCCCAGCTAAGAAGCTACATTGAAGACTTCTGCTAAACACATGGTGTAAATGACAACTTTTCAGGTCAATGTGGCTTGTCTGGACCTTTGAAGTGAGCTACCTTTTTAAAGTTAGAGGTTTTTACCCAGAAAGGATGTTAAAATCGGTTAGGGTTAGTTAAAGTGGCCATTGGACTGCAAAGCTATTTCCTGGATAACATACATTACTGTGCACTCCCATTGTGTTACAAATACTACTGATCAGCATGATGGAAAAGTCAGAGAAAACATGTTTATGTGTGGAATGGAATTCATGTTTGTGCCACTATGTACATATTCATGTTTGAAGAAAGTTGTTTAACCATTGTTAACTATTTGGCACCACTGGTTACACAGCATATAGACGAGTACAATATTGTTTGTCTTTGTGCTGACAAACTGGCAGTGATATGGCCACTAGTATGCACATTATACATTCACAGTCTTTATGTCAGGATAACATGAATACTCACTGGCTCCTAAAATCTTGTGGCAGGAGACCTTTCATTTCCAAAATGTCTGGTTCATGAGGGGAAAACACACAGACAAACAAAGACTATTAGTCAGTTTACTATTGGAGACATATGCAAAAATATTAATGAACAGCCTCACACATACATTCATTCTTATATAATATTCTTATTATGACTGATGTGAACTTGGTTTCATTCTCTGTATGTTTTTGCCTCGGCTTGCTTACCTGTCCCTGGGTTTAATGCTGCACCCCAACAGCCGGTAATATCTTGTCACTCCTGGTTCTTCAGCCTTCTCGTTATCACACAGGTGATGCACAACGACAGGTTATTTGCTGTGTAAAGTACAGATGGACACAGTGAAGAATATGGTAAATGGATTGTTCTTGCATATATAGTGCTTTTCTAGAATAATCAACCACTCAAAGCACTCTACAATACATGTCATATCACATGTCACATATCAATCACCCATTCACACAATGATGGCAGGCTCTACCAGGGTGCCAACCCACGAGGAAACTCATGAGGGAGCCCTAATTATTTACACTCAACTAGATAAGGAACACCAGATAAGAGATAAGGATGGTACATATGATAAGCATTCAACCTCATTCAGTCTCTCAGACTGATCAGGATTCATTAGGCAAATAGTATAATTCATATAAATACCTCTTAAACATTCAAATTAAAATGTTCTGTAGTATAGGCTATATCATTTTTAACTTACTTTTTCCCTTTGGCAATCACCACCTTGCCTTGATGAGCATCTCTCTGGAATTACATTAATATTAGTGAATTTATGTAAACACGAACATAGAACTTAACATGAATTTACATGAATTGAAACTTAAACTGTTCGTTACCCTCACATACTGTTCAGGTGAAAATGTACCCGTTTTGACAGCAGGGGGACAGGCCTGTAGTTCAAAAAGGTGGTATAGATATATTTTTATCAGGACTTTCTTGGACCGGGTTTCTTGGACCTGTGAGGGCATTGGATATGAACAGTTTGTTAGGGTTAAGTAAATTAAATATCAATTAAACAAGAACGAGATTAGCCTAAATCCTCACAGTTACACAATGTTTGTGTGTTAACATTTTGGATGTTATAACAAGCTGTTAACTGTTTACTGCAACTGATATTTTTACTTTATTTTTACTATTTTTACTTTATTGTGTTGTAACTGTGTGTAATGCTGCAGCTACACTGCAATTCCCCATATCAATGAAGTATCTATCTATCAATCTATCTAGTGTGAAATAGTCACATCTGACCATCTGAAGCTAACAAGGCGGCAGGGGACTGACACAAAAAGATTCCAGTTAGTTCTAATGAGCATAATATTACACTAGACTAGACCAGTCAGTCACATCTCTCTCTCTCTCTCTCTCAAACACACATTGTGACCAGAAGTTAGGCTGCATTATAACATGTAATTTAATATTTTCAGAAGGCAGTAAGGCTGTTACCGTGCACTCACCAAAACTGCTACCGTTATTACACAAGCAGGAACAATTACGTTATTACAACGTAACGAAAAGTTAACACTATTACTGAGCTGTACATTAGGTTGACTCAGCAACAAGTGTCTGTAATGTTAGTAACATAACGTTAATTGTATTATATATATATATATATATATATATATGCTGCCTGTAAACAGAATAAGCAAACCATCTTGACTAAAACCACACTCAATATTAACGTTGTGTTTGCTAACATGAATCATGCCGAGTTTAACAAGCTAATGTTAGATAACGAACGTTACTACATTAAGTTACCTGTAACATAAGTTAACGTTAATTACTCACGGATTTAGCTAAAA
Organism: Dallia pectoralis; assembly: GCA_029465975.1. Taxonomy (NCBI): domain Eukaryota; kingdom Metazoa; phylum Chordata; class Actinopteri; order Esociformes; family Umbridae; genus Dallia; species Dallia pectoralis. The sequence continues at coordinate 19,585,975 of CM055744.1, forward strand.
TAACAGTCTGACAACGTTACAGTCAAAATGATGGATATGAACACAAACACTACGTTAGGTTATTAACTTAGCAAAATAACAATGACATGTTTTCATACCTGATATCGCCAGCAGGATAGCAGTTATAACGTGAAGTTCATGCTAGGAGAGCAAACAGATCCTGATTCTTCTACTGTGTCCATATTCCCATTTTTATTTTGTTCTCCGTTGAAATCCCGAACTAAAATGTACTCAAATAATAATTTGGCATGCAGATGTTAAATATTCCAGATAATGATCCACGTAATTCATTAGGGACAGAGTATAGCTAAAGTCGTGCAGCCTTCAAACTTACGTACTTTCAAATTAAGGCGCGCTCAGTGCTCATTGGCCAGTTTGCTGGATGACAGCCACACTGGCCAATCATACACATTCAAATTCAAAAATGGCTTTTACACTGTACATATTGCCAAAGCAAGCGTTTGGATTTAAAAATATGAATAACAGTAATAAAAAACTATATTTACAATAAATTAATTATAATCTATACTGTTTGTAATACTTTATTATATGTACTCATAAGTATTTAGAGTTTTAATATATGTGATTCTTAGTACACAAATATGCTGTTAAATGTAGAATATTCACTCTCGTTCATTTTCTATACTGTTTCACGTGTACTTAACAAACATATTTTTGTTTTAAGAGACAATTACTATAACAACTCAACAACACTTAAGACACACATTTTAAGCATATTCATTTAAATGAATAAAACTACCTCTGACGGTGGTGAAACTGTTTCGTTAAAGCGTAATTATTTTTGTTGCAACCCGTGTTTCGTTAAAGCCTGTGTAAAGTTAATTTGTTTCAATGTACCGTTAAATGTACGCTTAAAGACCAGTGTGGCTTATTTATGTTCAAAATAATATTTGTTTTAAACTTCAGTGGGTGCGGCTTATATTCAGGTGCGCTCTATAGTCCGGAAATGATGGTACCTTAAAATAAAAAAAATACTTAAATTGTCAGTATGGAGATAAACCTTTATATAACGAGCAAAACATTTAATAACAGGCAAATATCATAATTATTACAGTAAATTTCTGGAAAAAAATGAGAAATAACTGTAGCTTGTCATTATTGGCATAACACGTAAAATAACAGGCTGGTTGTTCATTTACAGATAATTTCTGTAATTTTACTGTTTTTTATACTATTTAATAAAAACAGAAAAACTACTGTGAAAATTTAGAGTAATTTACTGTAAAATTATGTTTTTTTTTTACAGTGTATTTTATTAAATTGACAGTATATGTGTTGTACTGCAACAGATGACAACTGTACTTCTAAGTACTTTTGGCTACTGTAGAAATGACAGTAAGGAGCTGGCAACCTTGCTGGCAGCACTTTACCGTAATTTCTTAGAATAACAGTATGTAGCTGTTTTGTACTTCTACAGTAAACAACTGTCATCCTAAACACGGATGGCTACTGTAGGAAGACAGTAAAGAGCTGGCAACCCTGCTGCCAGCATTTTACTGTATTGTATCGGATAAACAGGATTGACCTGTTTTGTACTTCTACAGTAAACAACTGTCATCCTAAACACGGATGGCTACTGTAGGAAGACAGTAAAGAGCTGGCAACCCTGCTGCCAGCATTTTACTGTATTATATCGGATAAACAGGATTGACCTGTTTTGTACTTCTACAGTAAACAACTGTAATTGTAATTACAGTATCCCTTCTGTAGAAATTACAGAGAATAGCTGGCAACCCTGCTGCCATCACATTACTGTTTTTCTACAGGGAAATTTCTTACAGTGCAGTGTTAAGATCTGCCTGTGCTGCCTGTGTTGTTCTAAGCACAATGACCACACCTCAGTGACACCACAGTAACACAGCCACCACCTTTCAGGAGATTACATGTCAACAAGACTCTGGTACACCTCACAACCCCACCACCCCTCTGGCCAATGTCTCACTGTCTGTGTGTCTCACTGTTTGTCTCTGTCTGTCTGTCTCTCTGTTGGTCTCTGTCTGTCTGTCTGTCTCTCTGTCAGTCTCTGTTGGTCTCTGTCTCTCTGTTGGTCTCTGTCTCTCTGTCTATCTCTCTCTGTTTGTCTCTCTGTCGGTCTCTCTGTCGGTCTCTGTCTCTCTGTCTGTCTCTCTCTGTTTGTCTCTCTGTCGGTCTCTCTGTCGGTCTCTGTCTCTCTGTCTGTCTATCTGTTGGTCTCTCTCTGTCTCTCTGTTGGTCTCTGTCTCTCTGTCTGTCTCTCTCTGTCTGTCTCTCTCTGTCTGTCTCTCTGTCTGTGTGTCTGTCTCTCTGTCGGTCTCTGTTGGTCTCTCTCTGTCTGTCTCTCTGTCGGTCTCTGTTGGTCTCTGTCTCTCTGTCTGTCTCTCTCTGTTTGTCTCTCTGTCGGTCTGTCTCTCTGTCTGTCTAACTGTCGGTCTGTCTGTCTAACTGTTGGTCTCTCTCTCTCTCTCTCTGTCTCTCTGTTGGTCTCTGTCAGTCTCTCTGTCAGTCTCTGTCTGTCTATCAGTCTATCCTTTTTTTCACCCGTCACCCCCCCTTCATTCTGTCTCAGCCCAAACCCCCCTCCCAGCTTTACAGCGTCACGTCACAGACCAAATAGCATCTCTTGCCGCTTGCTGTTGCCATGGCAACACTTCTTCCAGAAACTGCCTGGCTCTCTGCACAATAAATGCTCTCATAGATACACCAGTGTGATGTGAATACATTTACACGGTCGTACATCAACACACATACTGACACGCCAACAATCACAGTCTTCACCAAATTAAGTACACACACACAACACTGATAATATTACAATGTAACAATACTTAAGTACACACATAACACTGATAATATTACAATGTAACAATACTTAAGTACACACACAACACTGATAATATTACAATGTAACAATACTTAAGTACACACATAACACTGATAATATTACAATGTAACAATACTTAAGTACACACATAACACTGATAATACTACAATGTAACAATACTTAAGTACACACACAACACTGATAATATTACAATGTAACAATACTTAAGTACACACACAACACTGATAATATTACAATATAACAATACTTAAGTACACACACAACATTGATAATATTACAATGTAACAATACTTAAGTACACACACACAACACTGATAATATTACAATGTAACAATACTTAAGTACACACAGAACACTGATAATATTACAATGTAACAATACTTAAGTACACACACAACACTGATAATATTACAATGTAACAATACTTAAGTACACACACAACACTGATAATACTACAATGTAACAATACTTAAGTACCCACACACAACACTGATAATATTACAATGTAACAATACTTAAGTACACACACACAACACTGATAATATTACAATGTAACAATACTTAAGTACACACACAACACTGATAATATTACAATGTAACAATACTTAAGTACACACACAACACTGATAATACTACAATGTAACAATACTTAAGTACACACATAACACTGATAATATTACAATGTAACAATACTTAAATACACACACAACACTGATAATACAACAATGTAACAATATGATGTAACAACGTATAATATTTACGAGGTGAATATCTGATAGTTCAAATAAACTAAGCTAATGGAAATAACATTTAAACATTTTCATCACTTCTATGATTTATTATGACTGTTAACTGAAGGGCAGACCCCAATATATATATACATAAGTGATGAGTGAGTGATATATATACATATATATATATATATATACATAAGTGATGAGTGAGTGATATATATACATATATATATATATATACATATATATATATATATACATATATATATATATATATACATACATTAAATGCTCTCATGAAACCAATTCCAATGTAGCGTCATTGACAGAATGGGTTTCATTTGGACATTGATTAGCTCTTTAAGCAAAACAGGAAGAGCCGCCTCCCCCCCTTTCCTTACAACACAACTCCATCTTTCCTTACAACACAACTCCATCTTTCCTTACAACACAACTCCATCTTTCCTTACAACACAACTCCATCTTTCCTTACAACACAACTCCATCTTTCCTTACAACACAACTCCATGTACTCCCATCCTTAATTATTCATGTCCTACTTACTCCTGACAACTTATTTAGCTCTAACACCAAACCGCTCATCACACAACTCTACGATAACATGTGTGCAAAATAAAAAACAAATATTTTCTTACTGTGTGCTTTTTCACATTTTATTGTAGTGATATTTAGGGCACGGTTGTCATGGGTGGAGCATCTGATCTGGGAACAGGTGAATCATCTCCCTTTCTTCAACTGCTTTTATGAGCTGATTGGTTCGTTCTACAGCATCACATGAATGCATTCTCATGAAAGTTATCTAAACCAATTATAGTGTAATTCCCACATCAGAATTCCAGTTCTCTCCGAAAGACCCGATGAGACAAAGTGGCCATCCAATGATTACAAAACCTACAAGATATGAGACACATTTTTATATAGGTAATAGAGGGTTAGGTGTTCGGGTTAGGTGTTATGTGTTAGGTTTTAGGGTTAGGTGTTAGGTTTAGGTGTTAAGTGTTAGGGTTAGTGATAGGTGTTAGGGGTTAGGTGTTAGGGTTAGGTGTTAGGGTTAGTGTTAGGGTTAGGTGTTATGTGTTAGGTGTTAGGTGTTAGGGTTAGGTGTTAGGGTTAGGTGTTAGGGTTAGTGTTAGGGTTAGGTGTTATGTGTTAGGTGTTAGGGTTAGGTGTTAGGGTTAGGTTTTAGGGTTAGGTGTTGGGTTAGTGTTAGGTGTTAGGTGTTAGGGTTAGTGTTAGGTGTTATGTGTTAGGTGTTGGGTTAGTGTTAGTGTTAGGTGTTACGTGTTAGGGTTACTGTTAGGGGTCAGGTGTTAGGGTTAGTGTTAGGTGTTAGTGTTAGGGTTAGGTGTTAGGGTTAGGTGTTAGGTGTTAGGGTTAGGTGTTAGGGTTAGTGTTACGTGTTAAATGTTAGGTGCTGTGTTAGGTGTTAGGGTTAGTGTTAGGTGTTAGGTGTTACGGGTTAGGTGTTAGGGTTAGTGTTAGGTGTTAGGGTTAGTGTTACGTGTTAGGTGTTAGGGTTAGGTGTTAGGGTTAGGTGTTAGGGTTAGGTGTTAGGGTTAGTGTTACGTGTTAGGTGTTAGTGTTAGGGTTAGGTGTTAGGTGCTGTGTTAGGTGTTAGGGTTAGTGTTACGTGTTAGGTGTTACGTGTTAGGTGTTAGGGTTAGTGTTACGTGTTAGGGTTACTGTTAGGGGTCAGGTGTTAGGGTTAGTGTTAGTGTTAGGGTTAGGTGTTAGGGTTAGTGTTACGTGTTAAGGTTAGGTGTTAGGTGTTAGGTGTTAGGGTTAGGTGTTAGGGTTAGTGTTAGGGGTTAGGGTTAGGTGTTAGGGTTAGTGTTAGGGGTTAGGGTTAAGGCATGCATCTTACTCCACAAAAGGTGGTCAACATTTTCGTTGCCTGGTGAATCCGATTTACAGTTTGATTTCTGGACCAATAAGGAATAATGATGGCATTACCCTAACCCACATTAGACCACACTAGACCCACTGGACCACACTAGACCACTTTAGGCCACACTGGACCACACTAGACCACACTGGACCACATTAAACCACTCTAGACCACACTAAACCACCCTGGACCACACTAGACCACAATGAACAACTCTAGACCCCACTAGACCACTCTAGACCACACTAGACCACTCTAGACCACTAGTGAGACGGTTAGTGAGACAGTGTTTGTCTGAACCAGTGAGTGTTTGTCTGAACCAGTGAGTGTTTGTCTGAACCAGTGAGTGTTTGTCTGAACCAGTGAGTGTTTGTCTGAACCAGTGAGTGTTTGTCTGAACCAGTGAGTGTTTGTCTGAACCAGTGAGTGTTTGTCTGAACCAGTGAGTGTTTGTCTGAACCAGTGAGTGTGACCCTGTGGTGTTCTGGTAATGTCTTACCTTCTTCCTCACTGGAGCCCCTCTGTATGGGCGTGTACTGGGGGGGCACTGTGTTGCAACTAGGAGGCGCTGATGTACTCTTTGCGAAGATCCCACTGATAAACTTCAGCATCTTGCGATCGCGGACGGGGGCGCGCTGGATGGTTCCCCCCTGACCCTGGCTGTCCTTCCCCTTCTTCAGGTCCTCTGACAGGGAGTGCAGATCACTATTGTCCAGGGTGCGGCTCTTGCCCTTCCTCGCTGGCTTGGAAACCTGGGGGGTGGGTTGGACAGGCAGGGAGGTGGAGCCTGTCTTTAGCCTGTCCCCATGGCAGCTTTCCCTGGTTACCATGCCCGGAAACCCTGCCCCCATGGGGGGTCCATGGCGAAGCAGGGTGGTCCTGCCGTCACTGTCTGCCCAGGATGCCCGGTAAGGTCCCAGGGCTGCCACAGCAGTCGTCATAGGTGAGCGGTCCCCTATACGGTTGTCTTTGCGATCCAGACTCTTGGCGGATGGAGGCATACTCTGGTTGGCTTCCCTCAACTCCCGCCGGCTTACAGCCCCGCCCCCGGCATGTGACCTCATTAAGACTTCCGGTTGCTGGGTAACCCTAGGCGGTACAGAGATGGGTATGCTGCCTCGCGAGAAGTTTTTGCTTTGGTCACAAATCCCATCCTCGGCCCTTGGAAACAGCATGGGCGGCTCCCTGTATAGCTCGGTTTTAGGTCGTGTTCCCTCTCTCCTCAGTCCCCCTTCTGAGGGGACACATGACACCCCTGCAAGCCCCTTCACCTCCTCCCTCCTCTTAGGCCCAGACCTTATATCTCTTAAGAAGCCAGGACCACAACTCACTGGAAGAGGCCCTAAAAACCTGACATCCTCCAGTTCCTCTGGTTCCTCTTCCTCCATCTCTGTGTCCCCCTCTTCCTCTTCCTCCCCCTTAACGCATGTGTGTCCTCCATCATCCTCTGTGGTCCTGCTAAATTCCTCATCATCTTCATCATCTGGGCTCCTAACATCGGTTCTCCCCAGAGCGAGGGCCAGTTGAGACTGAGTCCCCGGGGCCCCATCACCCCCCCCCACTGCCTCGACCTTGACCAGGGTAAGGGAGATGAGGTAGGTGGTGCGTCTCTGTAGGGTGCCTGCGTGGCTCATGGGGGCGGCAGGCTGGCAGATCAGCAGACCCACGTCAGAACAGTAGCAGGGTCCTCTCTCACCCAGACAGACCCACCTCAGAACAGTAGCAGGGTCCTCTCTCACCCAGACAGACCCACAGAGAACAGTAGCAGGGTCCTCTCTCTCACCCAGGCAGACCCACGTCAGAACAGTAGCAGGGTCCTCTCTCACCCAGACAGACCCACAGAGAACAGTAGCAGGGTCCTCGCTCTCACCCAGACAGACCCACAGAGAACAGGCATGTCCAGCCACAGCCGACAGCTTCAACACAGAGATCACAGCCAGGCCACACAGTCAGATGGTAGCGTGGAACTATCGGCCATAAGAATCTACGTTTGGTCTGGGGAACTGATATCTTTGTCAGGAGTTGGTTGGAGTTTTGCTGGCTTGCTCCTTCAGACTTCTTACCTATGATGAAACAACTTAAGTGTGAACAAGCGAGACAAACAGATCACGGTATGGCACACATCCCAGCACAGAGGGACTCGTGAATTAAGTCTAGACTGTACTTTTTTAATCCTTCCTGTAATCCTCACTTCACCTTTCCTTGGCTGATATATAAAGACTTCCTCAACGAGTTCATTCACAGTCTTCGTCTTCTCTTCCACCGCTCTCTCTCCATATGCAAGATTAACTATACAGCCTGAAGGATCTGAGATTGCTTTCCAAGATGTTTTAGAATGGAATTATGCAAGAGTTAACACATCAGCTGGGTCCATTTCTCCACCAAGACTGTACCAGCACGTAGTTCCCCCCACAAAACCAGACAAGAAAACTGCTTTAAGCCCAGTGGATCTTCAGACAGAAAGCTTCGCTTCAGATCATGTCCTCATATCCATTGTGACATTCCCAATCTTCATATTCTCCTATTCCCATGACATTCGGATGCAAATGATTTTGATGTGTCACAGTAACACACACTAAACGGTGAGTACTGTGGTGAAGACAAACACATCAATGACCCTCTTAAGCCCATCCAGCAGGGAAAAAAGGTTTGGCAGAGCTCCGACGGCATGTGAGGCAAAGACACAGTAATGTCATGCATGCATCATGTGTGCGCGTTACATGGATCAATGAGAAGACAGGCTGCACACATCCGTGCTAATTCCCTCAGCAAATAGAAGCCCAGATGATGGCCAGCATTTCTCTATTCCTTTGCCTGTGATCCTCTTCTGTACAGTAGGTTTCCTCCCTTCGGTCACTGCATCCTCTCCTCCCGAGTGTCTCAGGCAATTAGCAAGTCAATAAAATGTGTCCGTGAGGCGGAGAGATCCAGTCCGCTGGTACAGCTCAGCCCCGCCTCTCCTCATTTCATTCTCCTGCTCTCCTCAGAGTCGCTGTGCGTGCCTGCTAGCCTCCCCATTAGCCAATAGCTAGTCCATCAACCTCCTCAGGCAAACGAACAGAAGGGAAGGATGATGCATTCAGGGACAGGTGCCGGTCTGAGTCAAGCCCACGCTATCTATGGTTTCTGTCGAATCAGACAAAACAAATAGGAGGAACAAACGGGTAACTACTCCCACCCAGAGCACGAGTTCTACCGTTTGCTGTTTCGTGAGGCGATGTTGAAGCAGTTCTCTCTGTCTCTATGTCTCGATTTTCTTCTCTCACCCTCCCATTCGGCATCTCAAGGAAAGAAGGAGAGAGAGATGATGCATTGGAGGGAAAAAAAGCTAGGAGAAAACGTACAGACGTCACATGGATGAATGGAAAAGACTGAGAGAGGGAAACGAATACTAGAGGACGAGATAAGAATGAATGGGCGAGTATGTGGGCGGGTGTAAGCAATAAATGAAATAAGAAGGTCTGAACACAAACTGAACGGGTAAATCTAAAGGCACAGAAAAGGGAGTGATTGTGAGTAGAGAAGCAGTACGGGAGAGTAAATAGAGATGGATGAGAGGAATGCAGGAGAAAGGAAAATGGAGCGAGGAAAACAGGTTGTGGAGAGATGGGAGAAGGCTATCTCATCTTTAGCAGTCACAGCATCTTCATCTTCCTCCAATTTTTTTTTGTATTTGTGTTTTAAGTACATGTTCATCTTATAGCTCACTGTGTGCTTATTCAATGAATAACTTATATTCACAATAATTGATTTAACTGAGCTCAGTTTGGCCTTGCGTGCTCAGTCAGATGTCATGTGGGTGTTAGGAAACAAATGTATAAATGTAGAATAGCGATCATTTCTCAAATAGGTGTTTAAATTCCTGAACACCAATTAGGACTCTGTAAAACGTTTCCACAAATGTTTGTCCTAATCTCTACTTCAACTAATGAGACTAGAACAAACACATAATGTAAGTCCTAGTGAAAAATACTATTATAATTACTGTATTATTTAAATAGCTCTACCCTCAGCACCACCCTCAGCACCTCCCTCAGCACCTCCCTCAGCACCTCCCTCAGCACCACTTCCCTCACCACCTCCCTCAGCACCTCCCTCAGCACCTCCCTCAGCATCTCCCTCAGCATCTCCCTCAGCATCTCCCTCAGCACCTCCCTCAGCATCTCCCTCAGCATCTCCCTCACCACCTCCCTCAGCACCTCCCTCAGCACCTCCCTCACCACCTGCCTCAGCACCTCCCTCAGCACCACCTCCCTCACCACCTCCCTCAGCACCTCCCTCAGCACCTCCCTCACCACCACCCTCACCACCTCCCTCACCACCTCCCTCACCACCTCCCTCACCACCTCCCTAAGCATCTCCCTCAGCATCTCCCTCAGCATCTCCCTCAGCACCTCCCTCAGCACCTCCCTCACCACCTCCCTCACCACCTCCCTCAGCACCTCCCTCACCACCTCCCTCAGCACCTCCCTCACCACCTCCCTCGCTCCATTACCATCCCCTTGTCTTAATCCCATTCCACTATCTTACCCTCATCCATTTTCCCCTCCTCCGGTTACCAAAGTGTTTGGATCTCCATAACATTACAGGTGAATCACCTGTGCACCTCCCTGACCGTTTGGATCTCCATCACATTACAGGTGAATCACCTGTGCACCTCCCTGACCGTTTGGATCTCCATAACATTACAGGTGAATCACCTGTGCACCTCCCTGACCGTTTGGATCTCCATCACATTACAGGTGAATCACCTGTGCACCTCCCTGACCGTTTGGATCTCCATCACATTACAGGTGAATCACCTGTGCACCTCCCTGACCGTTTGGATCTCCATAACATTACAGGTGAATCACCTGTGCACCTCCCTGACCGTTTGGATCTCCATCACATTACAGGTGAATCACCTGTGCACCTCCCTGACCGTTTGGATCTCCATCACATTACAGGTGAATCACCTGTGCACCTCCCTGACCGTTTGGATCTCCATAACATTACAGGTGAATCACCTGTGCACCTCCCTGACCGTTTGGATCTCCATCACATTACAGGTGAATCACCTGTGCACCTCCCTGACCGTTTGGATCTCCATCACATTACAGGTGAATCACCTGTGCACCTCCCTGACCGTTTGGATCTCCATCACATTACAGGTGAATCACCTGTGCACCTCCCTGACCGTTTGGATCTCCATCACATTACAGGTGAATCACCTGTGCACCTCGCTGACCGTTTCCTTACTCCTTCTTTTGTTCACCTGCTGATATGTTATGTACAAACTATGTGTGTGCGATTTAAATAAAAGAAAAAGTGCCATGAGGAGAGTTGTGTTTATGTGAGTTCATCATTATGTTCAATACCAGAACATGTAACACATGATCATAATTAACGTAAATGCTACTGGTTTTCTAGCTTCTTTATGCTTGTGCCTCCCGCTGAGTGTGTGTGTGTGTGTGTGTGTGTGGTGGGTTATCTACTTGTGTCCAGTTAATTGGTTGAAATCTGAAGGACATCCAGAGAGTGTGGATGAATCCCGTCCCTCTGAAATTACAATGAGTCACTCACTGACTGGGACAAATACACATTGCATAAAGTATTGCATAGAAAACGTCCAAACGAACATGTGCAAACACATGCACACACACGCAAACACACACACGCACACATGCAAACACACACATGCACACACACACGCAAACACACAAACGCATACACACACGCACACATGCACACACATGCACACACACACGCAAACACACACAAGCATACACACACGCACACATGCACACACACACACACATGGACAGACACACGCAAAACACACACACACACACACACGCATACACACATGCCCACATACACACATACAAACACGCACACGCTGTGCTTTTATCAGTCATTTGATAAAATGCACAATGAACACAAAAGCCAAATCTTAGGATTTCACACAAACATTCTGAACATTCCACCAATAGATATCAAGTCATAACATTCAACCTGATGTCAGACACCAATAGATATCAAGTCATAACATTCAACCTGATGTCAGACACCAATAGATATCAAGTCATAACATTCAACCTGATGTCAGACACCAATAGATATCAAGTCATAACATTCAACCTGATGTCAGACACCAATAGATATCAAGTCATAACATTCAACCTGATGTCAGACACCAATAGATATCAAGTCATAACATTCAACCTGATGTCAGACACCAATAGATATCAAGTCATAACATTCAACCTGATGTCAGACACCAATAGATATCAAGTCATAACATTCAACCTGATGTCAGATGTCACACCAATAGATATCAAGTCATAACATTCAACCTGATGTCAGACACCAATAGATATCAAGTCATAACATTCAACCTGATGTCAGACACCAATAGATATCAAGTCATAACATTCAACCTGATGTCAGACACCAATAGATATCAAGTCATAACATTCAACCTGATGTCAGACACCAATAGATATCAAGTCATAACATTCAACCTGATGTCAGACACCAATAGATATCAAGTCATAACATTCAACCTGATGTCAGACACCAATGTCATTGCTGTCGTTGTTTCTTCATCAAGGTTACCATCACATAAAAGTGGACAGACTGCATTCCATTTTCTCTGGGGCCAAACACATTCCAGAAGCACCTTCTGCATATCTCTTCTAGAGAGACAGCATCGTTGCACATATGCTAATCTGACAGTTGACACGTGCACACTACTTTCTGGCTTAATCATTGCTATCAGAGTACATTTGTCCTCCTTAGGTCTGACCTTCATCTTAAAGGGGCATGTCATAAAGACGGTTAACGTCTTCCAGTGTGTGGTGTTTGGTTTAGGACTGTGTTACGGTTAGGTTTAGGACTGTGCTACGGTTAGGTTTAGGGCTGTGTTATGGTTAGGTTTAGGGCTGAGTTACGGTTAGGTTTAGGGCTGTGTTACGGTTAGGTTTAGGGATGTAATACGGTTAGGTTAAGGGCTGTGTTACGGTTAGGTTTAGGGCTGTAATACGGTTAGGTTTAGGGCTGTGTTACAGTTAGGTTTAGGGCTGAGTTATGGTTAGGTTAAGGGCTGTGTTATGGTTAGGTTTAGGACTGTGTTACGGTTAGGTTTAGGGCTGTGTTATGGTTAGGTTTAGGGCTGTGTTACGGTTAGGTTTAGGGCTGTAATACGGTTAGGTTTAGGGCTGTGTTACGGTTAGGTTAAGGGCTGTGTTACGGTTAGGTTTAGGGCTGTAATACGGTTAGGTTTAGGGCTGTGTTACAGTTAGGTTTAGGGCTGAGTTATGGTTAGGTTAAGGGCTGTGTTATGGTTAGATTTAGGACTGTGTTACGGTTAGGTTTAGGGCTGTAATACGGTTAGGTTTAGGGCTGTGTTACGGTTAGGTTAAGGGCCCAGTTATGGTTAGGTTTAGGGCCGAGTTATGGTTAGGTTTAGGGCTGAAGACACTGGAGGCACTGAGGAGAGAGGACTGAGGAGAGAGGGACTGAGAAGAAAGGACTGAGGAGAGAGGACTGAGGAGAGAGGAACTGAGGAGAGAGGAACTGAGGAGAGAGGAACTGAGGAGAGAGGAAATGTGGAGAGAGGAACTGAGGAGAGAGGACTGAGGAACTGGCATCAAGTACTCATCTTTACTACTATGGCCAATTTTTATTTTGGTGTTTAGTACCCATTATCCCCTATGGTTCCACATTTGAGGTTGTTATTGTTTAAATAACAGGAAGATTATTTAAAGGAACTTAAAAATACACTGACTTAGATTTGTTGGCCTGTTTTACTCCACCATCCTGTGGCAACAAGAGCCTAAATATTGTTGTAATAAATGGAACATCTATAAAAGACACCTTGTTCTCAGTTGATTTCTCAATAAAAATACATAAAACTACAGAAATACACTGCACAATCAGATAAGAGGAAGGAAAGTATATTTGTATCTACAGCAACTTGGTGTATGCATCCAGCTGAAGAGAGGACAATAAGAACTAGATAGCGTACAATTTCTGCTGAAATTGTGATGATGTGTGCTTGCGGCCACCCGTAGTCAACTGTGTACTGATATCAACTGCCAAACTGAGGTGACACTGCTGCTGCATGCACCATAGTATGCAATGTGTTAAACCTATCAGTCATTACTCATGAATACACACTGCTGCTACATGCACCATAGTATACAATGTGTTAAACCTATCAGTCATTACTCATGAATACACACTGCTGCTATATGCACCATAGTATACAATGTGTTAAACCTATCAGTCAATACTCATGAATACACACTACTGCTGCAAGCACCATAGTATGCAATGTGTTAAACTTATCAGTCATTACTCATGAATACACACTACTGCTGCAAGCACCATAGTATGCAATGTGTTAAACCTATCAGTCATTACTCATGAATACACACTGCTGATGCATGCACCATAATATATAGGGATGCACCAAAATGAAAATTCTTGGCCGAAACCGAAAACCGAAAAAGAGGAAACCAAGACCGAAAACCGAAAACCGAAACACCGAAATAAATTATGCCAATTATTAGTACCATTGCATTTATGGATATGAGGCACCAAGGGCGTAGGTTTGGTCTCAGCTTCGGTGGGGACATCTCTCCCCCTCCGGCAAGTGAACATTTACTGAGAATAATGTGATTATTTTTGCGTTTAGTTGAGACAATAGCCTGTTGCTTTTATACTACTCTAAAGTTTAACTAGCATAGGCCTATCCATGTGCAGTCAAAAATCATTATGTAGTAATCAACTTTTAGATGGTAATGCTGTTTGTCAGATTCAATATATTGTAGCGAGACTGGTGGTGCCACTACTCCGCCCCTACTAATGGGATATCCCAAATAGGCCACATTACATAAGCAAAATAAACACAGGAAACATTTCCACTGTTTATTGTGACTGTAAGATTCTAACATATGGGGTATGTATTAACAGAAAGCACTGGTAACTTTACTGTTGTCTTCAGTCACTCTCCTGTGTACTTATAGCGTGTCAGATAACTCCCCTCCCCTAGGTTTTTTAGCCAATCAAATTACGGAGTTTCTAGTACCGTCCTCCTGGCTCTGCGGTCGGAATTGACCCAAATCGCTTCACAAACTCATAACGGAGTTCGCTAAAATATTAGTGGGGACAATTTAGTCATGTTAAAATGTTGTTGGGGACATGTCCCCAGCGTCCCCCCCTAAACCTACGCCCATGTGAGGCACTTTCTTGCAGGATTTCATTGAACATATCAGACAACGAGGGTGCATGCCCCTCATCTAGTGCAGAGAGACGAGTCTTTTTTTCTGCGCTCTGATCTCCGTGCGCTGCTGCTCCGTGCGCTGCTGCTCCGTGCGCTATTGCTCCATCTCCACGCGGGTTCTCCGCATCCATCGCCGCCTGGATCATTTCTCGTGCGCGCTGCTTTATTTCTGCATCCAAGTAATGGTCTTTATAACGCGGATCAAGTACAGTCGCGATGAAGTGCAGAGGATCCGAATAGATCACAACATATTTCGGCCGTATTGTTTCGGTGAGAAAAGTATTTCGGCCAAAAATCGAAAATGCCCTTTTGGACCATTTTCGGCCGAAAATTTTCGGTGGCCGAATATTCGGTGCATCCCTAATAATATACAATGTGTTAAACCTATCAGTCAATACTCATGAATACACACTGCTGCTGCATGCACCATAGTATACAATGTGTCAAACCTATCAGTCATTACTCATGAATACACACTACTGCTGCATGCACCATAGTAGCATATGAAACAGCATTATAAACTGCCTATTAAACAGCATGCAACCTGCCTAATATACAGCATGTAACCTGCCTATTAAACAGCATAACAACCTGCCTATTAAACAGCATGTAACCTGACAATAGTACAGCATGTAACCTGCCTATAGTACCGCATGTAACCTGCCTATAGTACAGCATGTAATCTGCCTATAGTACAGCATGTAACCTGCCTATAGTACAGCATGTAACTTGCCTATAGTACAGCATGTAACTTGCCTACAGTACAGCATGTAACCAGCCTATTAACAAACATACCAACCTGCCTGTAATACAGCATGTAACCTGCCTATAGTACAGCATGTAACCTGCCTATAGTACAGCATGTAACCTGCCTATAGTACAGCATGTAACCTGCCTATTAACAAACAAAGCAACCTGCCTATAGTACAGCATGTAACCTGCCTATAGTACAGCATGTAATCTGCCTATAGTACAGCATGTAACCTGCCTATAGTACAGCATGTAACTTGCCTATAGTACAGCATGTAACCTGCCTATAGTACAGCATGTAACCTGCCTATAGTACAGCATGTAACCTGCCTAAAGTACATCATGTAACCTGCCTATAGTACAGCATGTAACCAGCCTATTAACAAACATAGCAACCTGCCTATAGTACAGCATGTAACCTGCCTATAGTACAGCATGTAACCTGCCTATAGTACAGCATGTAACCTGCCTATAGTACAGCATGTAACCAGCCTATTAACAAACATAGCAACCTGCCTATTAAGCAGCATTGTAAGCAGCCTTTTAACCAACCTAGTAACCTATTAAACACCATTGCAACCTGCCTAGTTGTTTTAGTGAGCCTACACAAACAGTACTGGCTAGCTAGTTAGTTTGCACACTAACAAAAGTCGTTTGAATACAATCTACCCAGTGATGGAGCATACACATACAAGAGTAACTAGCTATCTAGCAGCGCTAATGCTAGCTAGCATGCTAACGTTGTTGTTTGATGTATGCATACACTTACAGTAGTAGCTAACGCTAGCTAACATGCTAACGTGTAAACAGAGACCCAGAGAAAGAACTTACCAATTCATTCATTGCTGCAGGCTGTCTGAATGTATGCATACACTTACAGTAGTAGCTAACGCTAGCTAACATGCTAACATGTAAACAGAGACCCAGAGAAAGAACTTACCCATTCATTCATTCAGTCATTACTTCAGGCAGAGTCTTTGGCTGTAGCCAGGCAACTATGCCTTTGTCAGGAGGAACACCTGTCCTCATCGATATCAGAGCGCGCTGCCTCCTCCCCCCCCGCCCCTTCCAGAATGTTCCTACTATTTAGCCAATCAACAACCAGAAAATGCAGCTTCTCTGTCTATCATTTCAAAGGATTCAGACATGGTCGTATACTTTTAGCTCTACTAACCAGAGTTTTACTCACACAGTTTAAATACATTTTGATGTATAACATGTATCTGTAACCCCAGAAATGTAGGCGCTATCACAATTTACAAACGAACAAAAAAACACCAAAAATCGCTTTCAAATTAGAGTGGAGAAAATCACCGTTTCTATGGATGTCTATGGGGAGTTGCAAGTTGGAAACAAAAGGACATAACGAAATAAATATATATGTTACAGCTTATATTTGAACATTTTGAGTGACAGCACAAATAGATGAACGTTTTGATATGCCATTTGTGTGTAAAGGGTTGAAACTCAGGCAGCAGTAGCAGTTTACAAATGTTCTCTACATTTTCTGCTGAATGGGCTCTCACACTCTAGTTTTGAAGATTCCGTCAATGTATTTCAATGAGGATTAATTAGCGACAATTTCGTTAATATTTTGTAAACTACATAACGAAACTTTCTACAAAACAATAGCAACTAAATAGGTTTCGGGACGCACATTTTGACAATTTTTTGTCTATCTACTGCAAAAACTGTGAGAGGAGTAGGGGTGGTCAAAATTTGATATAATAATAATAATAATATATATGTGAGATTACAATATGTGTCCTTGACCATAGTCAAGCACACATAATAATATATATGTGAGATTACAATATGTGTCCTTGACCATAGTCAAGCACACATAATTAAGAATCACCTTTCAGACAAGCCTTAAGTCCATACACATGTCTGTGAGTCAAAATAGATTCTCTCAAAGCTGAACTACAAATACAGGTTTACATTTTTTCAGCTGCGTATTGGAGTGCTTTAGACATTACAGTGTAGAGTTCGCAAAAAAATGTTTCATTAAGTACAGCATAACAAAACCAAAACCCTGGCCTCAATATAAACCGTGCCTTTGGATGGTATGTACACTCTTAGAATTATGAGTGCCTCAAGGAACCTTGGGTATACTCAAGGAACCTTGCTCGCTTGGGTTCCTGGAGGAACTTTTAACAGTTCAATTTGGAGAATTGACAAAAGAAAGAAACTCTCAAACATTTTGGCCACTAATATCTGCCCAGACAAAAAGCTGGTTAATGTAAACTGTGTTCCTGACTAAACCTATCTAAAGCATAACCTTTTGAATAGCTTATTTGTTTTTTCCATTTTTTAAACACTGTCTGGGTAATTCTCAGCATGTCATATGACATTAATGACATTTGATATATATATTTTGTTTGCCCTATAGGATATAAGGGTCCCAACCCCTTCTTGGACACTAGTTTTGGCGTGTATCTGGACTACACAGATGTCCTCACCCAGCCTGTTGATGACATCACCTTGGCTATGGCGACTTTGAAGTATATTTATCTTGTTTTTAACATCCAGTATCACAAGAAGTTCAAAAACACTCATACTTTCATCCAAAAGTACATCATGTCAAGTCCACCTCAAGGAAAGATCTCCCCCACTGTCATCAACATGGCAAATGGCGAAATTTATATACGTTTATATATATATAATATTATATATTTGTGTTGCTCTATAGCCTACAATCTGTTATTAATTTAAGTTTATTAATTTAAAATGTAATTTTTTTTGTAAAATACACCAATTCAATAATAAATACATTGTTTTTTGTGATTTATATATTTATGCAAATGTTATTTGTATTACTAACTCAAAAACTACTAATAGTAATATTATTACATATTTGTTGCTATTATATATATTTTTTTTTATAATAATAATGAGTTCATAATTGAACCTAAATCCCCAGATTAGGGGTTCCTTGAGGAACCTTTCTGAGGGGTTCCTTGAAGAACTTTTCTGAGGGGTTCCTTGAGGAACCTTTCTGAGCAGTAAAGGTTCCTCCACAGTGGCAATGGTGAGGAACCCCAAAAGGTGCCTCAAGGCTCTTCTACTTCTAAGAGTGTATGTACTGTATGCTTTAACAAACCCCATAATTTAAGAGTTAAATATATGGTAAAATCATCGATCTAATGTCTCGGGTTGGTAAATATGTATTTGATCTGATCATTTCTATATGATATCATCTCTGACCAGCTGTATCCAGGTGTATTCAGATACATACCTTGGATTCTGTGCAGGTACACGTCTAAACCAGAGCGGAGCTGAAGATTCTCCACCTGCTGCAACTGCGCCAACAGTTTGGCAAAACGCTTCTTCATGGATTCATGCCGGTATAGCTCGTCATAAATCGCATCGGATGGTGTTAACTTAAAGCTGTGGTTCCTTCTTGACATCTGTTTCCAGTGGATACATATGCCACATTATACAGCTGCTTCAACCAATCAAATCTAACCAGGCATTTAGTAGAGAAGTGTCTATTTACATAATGAAAACAAAAGACTACATTATTCGTATTAACATTTTTCCTGTTGCATTGTTGAAATATCTATGTGCTTTACAGTCTACTTCCTTGTTTTAGAGCACCTTATGCATGCATGACTCTCGTTTAACCCTCTGTAAACGTGACACATGTAGGAGACAATGTGCAGATTTTTAACTATTATCTGTTTAAGAAAACTGTGATCATATCGTACACTTTCCAACATAGAAAATCAACGAAAATATAAGTGCTGCAAAATTACAGGTTTTTGTTTATTGGTTTTTACTATTGTGAATTCAAGCTTTCAATTTTTCAGGCCAATACATTTTTTTATAAAATGTTTTGTAGCATTCAAACTCTACGCTTATTTAAATGTATTAGCACAACTGGGCGTACTCTCGCTGGTGGCGTCACGTTAAAAAGTATATCGGCAACGCGCACCGAACGGCAGTACGCTCCTTAGGCTCCGCCCCTCGGGTGAAACCCTATTGATCTTGTTGTTGTAGTCAGGTGATTTTATAGCTCAATGGCACTAGCTGGTGCTTCGCAAAAGTAGACCAAACGATTGAAGACAAATACCATTATAGTTGTTAAAGTTACATACAACATTTGAAGATGGTCTGTGGTGGTTTTACTGGTTATAAGAATGCGCTTTGTTCTCTTAACGTGGTGTATATGGTAAGTGTGGCTAATTTAACTAGCTAGTTTCAGTACACGTTCCTATTATAGTTGTGGTGACCTGTTGTAATAATGCAGTTTGTTCGTTCAGTGAACGTTTTACATTTAGTTGTATTTTAACGCTAATAATCGTATTATGTTAACTAGGCAGACGTTTATAACTAACGTAACAGCGTCAAGATACGTGTCCAGTTAGTTAGACATGTTTACCACCGTAATGTTAGATACATTAGCTCCCCATCTAACGTTAGTTAACTAGGTTACCAACACCGTAATGTTAGATACATTAGCTCCCCATCTAACGTTAGTTAACTAGGTTACCAACACCGTAATGTTAGATACATTAGCTCCCCATCTAACGTTAGTTAACTAGGTTACCAACACCGTAATGTTAGATACATTAGCTCCCCATCTAACGTTAGTTAACTAGGTTACCAACACCGTAATGTTAGATACATTAGCTCCCCATCTAACGTTAGTTAACTAGGTTACCAACACCGTAATGTTAGATACATTAGCTCCCCATCTAACGTTAGTTAACTAGGTTACCAACACCGTAATGTTAGATACATAAACATAAACTAAAGATTAACAAGCATAAATTCACAACAAGGTAGTGACATACATACATCTTTTCCCCAAATGTAATTGAGCCTGGATTTAATGTTCCCAGGTCAGGTTGGTAAGGCTGATTGTTTTGTCCTGGTGTGAGTGTGATAGACTCAGTTTCTTCATGTATTTGTCTCTCATAACGCTTTCTCTCTCTGTGTCCTCAGCTGGTTGGTCTGCTGCTGATTATTGTAGCAGCTTGGGGTAAAGGCTTCGGCATTGTGTCCAGCATTCGAATCATTGGTGGGGTTGTAGCTGTTGGCGTCTTCCTGCTGCTCATATCTATCGTGGGTCTCATTGGAGCTCTCAACCACCACCAAGTCATGCTTTTCTTTGTATCCTTCAGTATTTCTCATATCCTTGTTGGCCCTGTTCATACCAGTATAGGTACATTTGGTTAATCAGGTAGTAGAAGGCTTTGGGTACGGGTCAATCTACTCAAATGTGCTGTTTGAGGTGCCACATTTCTCCAGAGTTATTGGCGTCTGGTTCCTTTACTCCTCCTCTCTCAGTACATGGTCATTCTGTTCCTGGTGTTCCTTTTCCAGTTTGGTGTTTCCTGTGCCTGCTTGGCTGTTACCCAGGGACAGCAGGTCTGTGTGGGCAGTAATCTGACCAATTAGGTCCTCCCTGCTTTAATTGAATAGCATTTCAATATTACCCATGTCTGTCTGTCTCTCTGTCTGTCTCTCTCTCCCTGTCTGTCTGTCTCTCTCTCCCTGTCTGTCTCTCTCTCTCCCTGTCTGTCTGTCTCTCTCCCTGTCTGTCTGTCAATCAAACAAATCAATCAAATGTATTTATAAAGGCCTTTTTACAACAAAGTTGTCACAAAGTGCTTTTACAATCACTCAGCCTGAATCCGACAGAGCAAACATCAACAAGTTGAACGAGAAACAAGTTGATACACGGCGGCTAGGAAAAACTCCCTGAAAGTCAGTTTTAGGAAGGAACCTAGAGAGGAACCAGGCTCTGAGGGATCACCAGTCCTCTTCTGGCTGGGCTGGGTCAGTTTATGACAAGCGAGGTGAGAATATCTAAGAAATAAAATAGTCCGGAATGATGGGTGTGATAGGCTTGGAGGAAGAAGCTCCGGTTGCACCAGCTGTTCTGTCAGCCGCACAGTCAGGGGCCCCAGGGAGGATCCAGCATATGCTCCAAGCTGGAGCGGTCCCCCTGACAGAAGTGGACACAAACACAGGGAAAGGTTGGACACTAGTTCCCGGCACAACAGTATACCAAACATAATACTTTAAAAGGAGACAGGGGGGTTAGTGAGACAATGGCCATGAACGGGTAAACCCAGGACAAGGCCAGACAAATTTGACAAAGTCTGTCTCTCTCTCTCCCTGTCTGTCTATCTCTTTCTCTCCCTGTCTGTCTGTCCTCTGCATGGGTTCCTGCCTACTATTCTACAACATCACTGTCCTCGCGTGCGTGTGTGTGTGTGCGCGTTTGCCTTCTACTCAGATGAAGCTGTTAAGTGCTACCTGGAGCTTAATGAGCAATGAGACACGGCAGGATGTGGAGATGAAGTTGGACTGCTGTGGCTTGGAGAACAGCACCCAGAGCCAGGAGCAGTTTAAAAGGGACATCAATCTGTGCCCAGCAGTGAGTTGGATGCACGCAGACACACAAGCACACACACACACAAGCACACACGGGGCGGCAGTGGCTCAGTGGGTTGAGTTGGTTGTCTATCAATTGGAAGGTTGGTGGTTCGATTCCCGGTCCTGGGAAATTGTCGAGGTGTCCATGAGCTAGACACCTAACCCCAGCTGCAGTCGCCTTGCATGGTAGACGCGGTCGTCAGTGAATGATTGAGTGAATTAATGTGACGCAGGATCTGTATAGCACTTTTGATAAAAGCGCTATATAAAAGCGCACCCAAGTGCGCACTCAACTGATGTTTTAGGGTGTTTATTGGCGGAACTGTTTTGTCTCATCTAAGGTTTGTTGATGCGTTTGTTGATGCGTTTACCTACCAGGAGGTTTCATGTATCAAGTTATTTGGTTATCAGAAGAAGTTCATTATGAAAGAATGTGTGGTCACGCTTCCTACCCTATACAAGTACCCTAAACAACCATTACAACCTCAACACAACGACCGCGAAATTGAAAAACGTCTGTTTCATAATATACTACATGTATAAAGGTTAGATGATATCATCATTGTTGC
This sequence comes from Dallia pectoralis, assembly GCA_029465975.1. Taxonomy (NCBI): domain Eukaryota; kingdom Metazoa; phylum Chordata; class Actinopteri; order Esociformes; family Umbridae; genus Dallia; species Dallia pectoralis. Next base: position 19,608,437 of record CM055744.1, read on the forward strand.
AAACATTTATTAACCATAGCGATAAAATACGATATTATTGTACTTACATCAGCCAAAGTCGATCGTTTGTCTTTTCCTATAGTCCCAGGGATATTATTAGCATCGTTTATGACCCATAGTAATCCATAATAATCCATATTCGGTCTAGAATCGAAGTTCCAACTTTCAAAACGCCTTGTTTCGCTCCAAATGGAGCTTTCCAATAGGGTGTTGCTCCTGTTTGCCTGCAATGTAAAAAATACCTGCTTTCACTTCACACTCAAACAAGCTAGAGGCAAAGCCTGGCATGAGGCTGAGACCTAGGGGAACACAGATCGATTAAGATTCAGAGTGAGATTGACGTTTTCAATGTCACTGAAAAATACAAAACCAAAAAAACGTATCTTTGTTTTTTAGTTTTAGCTCATGCCAGATATTATGCGTTACATTATCATTAATTGAACATTTCCACAAAATTCAGACTGTTTTCTTTTAAATGCCCTTTAACAAATCTTTTTACATGATTCTGTTCCAGAGCAATATCCATTTAGATTGTGGTGGGTCATTTTAGGCGGAAATTGAGGTTTTGGGCCCTTAAAGTCACTGTCATTACTGTGTGTGTGTGTGTGTGTGTGTGTGTGTGTGTAGCCCTGTAAACAGACCATCATGTGTTTCACCTGCGGGGACAAGATGTTACATCATGCTGCTTGGTCTCTGAGAATCCTGGGTGGAGTGGGACTGTTCTTCAGCTTCACAGAGGTCAGGATACAGCTCCACTAGCTAAAGCTTCTTCATCTAAATGCACGTTCAGCTCACCTTTTATATGACTGGTTTTGTTCCAGATCCTGGGTGTGTGGCTGGCATCACGTTATAGGAACCAGAAGGACCCCATGGCCAACCCTAGTGCATTCCTATAGCAGCGGAGAGGCCACGTAATGCAGGATACTATTCACACACACACACATGGGAGATGCATCAACACGCAAAGACAATATTTAAAGAATACACACACATGCACAAAGCATGCAAACACTGGTTAATGGAAAGCAATGTTGGTTTGTTCAGTGTCTTTTCATGTATGATAACAGTGTGTAAAATATGTGTTCTAACTATGTGTGTGTGTGTATCTGGACATGCACTGGATATTGGGTAATGGTGACTGCCCCCTAGGGGTCAATACTGGTTCACCTTGTCCTTCAGCTGATGTTTTAATCAAAGTTCAATTAGCGCTTAGTGAAAGAGGCAAGGACGGGCTAGCTGTCTATTTTTTTTTATTTTTTTCAGTTTCTACATTATGCATTAATGAATGAGAACAACCCCATTCAAAGCAGACTGTATGTAATTAGAAAACAGACCAAGCACCGTGTACGCCTTCCAATGTAATGCAGAAATACTGTTAATCAATTAACTGTTAATCAATTAACTACATATGTGAGGGTCGTATGCTGATATACTGTTAATCAATTAACTACATCTGTGAGGGTCGTATGCTGATATACTGTTAATCAATTAACTACATCTGTGAGGGTCGTATGCTGATATACTGTTAATCAATTAACTACATCTGTGAGGGTCGTATGCTGATATACTGTTAATCAATTAACTACATCTGTGAGGGTCGTATGCTGATATACTGTTAATTAATTAACTACATCTGTGAGGGTCGTATGCTGATATACTGTTAATCAATTAACTACATCTGTGAGGGTCGTATGCTGATATACTGTTAATCAATTAACTACATCTGTGAGGGTCGTATGCTGATATACTGTTAATCAATTAACTACATCTGTGAGGGTCGTATGCTGATATACTGTTAATCAATTAACTACATCTGTGAGGGTCGTATGCTGATATACTGTTAATCAATTAACTACATCTGTGAGGGTCGTATGTGACACAGAAAATGTTGGATATCTGCAGTTGTATGTGCATCTTCTGTTGCTTTTAATAATAGGATATTAATATAAATTAAAAGAATGATGTATAAATGACCGGTCATATAAACGCCTCCAGTGGGTACCTCTACATTTGTTGCAAAACTGTTGACTAAGTAATTATACTGAATTTGGAATTTCACCTTGAGCTGAAACTTCATTTTTTAAGAAATAACATTTGGAGCTGACAGGCATGGGAATGAGTTTCTCTGCCCGGATAAAAGACGTGGTAGGATGACCTGGTAGGATGATGTGTAGGATGACCGGGTAGGATGACCGGGTAGGATGACCGGGTAGGATGATGTGTAGGATGATGTGTAGGATGACGTGTTAGGATGACCGGGTAGGATGACGTGTTAGGATGACCATGGGACACTTGACACAGCACCGTAATATATATATTTGTTGGCTTGAGGCATAGAGACAACAAGCTGCAATAGTTAAGTATGGTCCTTGACATGGAATAATGTCTTAGACAATTATAGAAACAAATATAACAGCCCAATGTTTCATTGATGTTCTGGTTGAAGTTGCTGATCTTTCACTACCTGCTTGCTTTTCTGTAAGGTGCCTCCGATCACCACTTGCTGTAGTCTCTTATTAGCCTTTAGTCTTTGTACGATTGAACCATTTTGATTGTATATAATAATTTCAGAACCAATCTGAACTTTCTTATCTACCTGTCGTGGATCTTTTATTGAAGGATATAATTTTTTTGGTTTAATGTAATCAATGAATAAACGAGGAGTGTCCCTGTACCTTTAAATGTGTGTCCATATGGTCAGCGTACTCTGTATGTTCATACGGTCAGCGTACTCTGTATGTTCATACGGTCAGCGTACTCTGTATGTTCATACGGTCAGCTTATTGTCACGCATCTGACTCAATCACCGGTTTTGACCCAAATAACGGAGTACCATGAGGCTACTTCCTGTCAAGTTTGACCTTGACTAACCAAATCACAGGTTGACTTCATGTTCCTGTTCTAAATGGTATATAATTCCATTTCAGTCACTTGTATTCTCTGCTGTTGTTATCTCTGGTTTACCCAGTAGGGCCATGATTACCAGGGGCCTGTACCATGAAGCTGGTTTTGGTGGCTAGCCAGCTATGTTTCAATTTAGTTTCCCCCAACCCTGGGTTTTAGGTACCATGTAAGTAGCTCGGCTTCAATCGGTGTTCGTTGCCATGGTATCTGACGCTGCACGGCTAACCTGCTCTGGGGAAGGTTATGTTCTGCATTTGAGATCTAAGTCAGAAGTTGGACCAATCAGCGGTGACCAAAGACATATCTCCTCATCTCATCTTCAACCGCTTATCCGGGGTCGGGTCGCGGGGGTAGCAGCTCTAGCAGGGGACCCCAAACTTCCCTTTCCCGGGCAACATTAGCCAGCTCTGACTGGGGAATCCCGAGGCGTTCCCAGGCCAGTGTGGAGATATAATCTCTCCACCTAGTCCTGGGTCTTCCCCGAGGTCTCCTCCCAGCTGGACGTGCCTGGAACACCTCTCTAGGGAGGCGCCCAGGTGGCATTCTTACAAGATGCCCGAACCACCTCAACTGGCTCCTTTCTATGCAAAGGAGCAGCGGCTCTACTCCGAGTTCCTCTCGGATGACTGAGCTTCTCACCCTATCCCTAAGGGAGAGGCCAGCCACCTTTCTGAGAAAACCCATTTCGGCCGCTTGTACCCGCAATCTCGTTCTTTCGGTCATGACCCAGCTTTCATGACCATAGGTGAGGGTAGGAACAAAGATTGACCGGTAGATCGAGAGCTTTGCCTTTCGGCTCAGCTCTCTTTTCGTCACAACGGTGCGGTGAAGCGAATGCAACACCGCCCCCGCTGCTCCGATCCTCCGACCAAACTCCCGCTCCATTGTTCCCTCACTCGCGAACAGGACCCCGAGGTACTTGAACTCCTTCACTTGGAGTAAGGACTCATTCCCTACCCGGAGTAGGCACTCCACCGGTTTCCTGCTGAGAGTCATGGCCTCAGATTTAGAGGTGCTAACCCTCATCCCAGCCGCTTCACACTCGGCTGCGAACCGATCCAGTGAGTGCTGAAGGTCACCGACCGATGAGGCCATCAGGACCACATCATCCGCAAAAAGCAGTGATGTGACCATCAGCCCACCGAACGGGAACCCCTCCCCCCCATGACTACGCCTTGATATCCTGTCCATGAATATTACAAACAGGATTGGTGACAAAGCGCAGCCCTGGCGGAGGCCAACCCCCACCGGGAACGAATCCGACTTACTGCCGAGGACACGGACACAGCTCATGCTTTGAGCGTACAGAGATTGGATGGCCCTGAGAAGAGACCCCCTCACCCCATACTCCCGCAGCACCTCCCACAAAAGATCCCGGGGTACCCGGTCATACGCCTTCTCCAGATCCACAAAACACATGTAGACTGGATGGGCATACTCCCAGGCCCCCTCCAGGATCCTTGCGAGAGTAAAGAGCTGGTCCGTGGTTCCCCGGCCAGGACGAAAACCGCATTGAAGAGGAACAATCTGAGGTTCGACTATTGGCCGAACCCTCCTTTCCAGCACTTTGGAGTACACTTTACCAGGGAGGCTGAGGAGTGTGATCCCTCTGTAATTGGCACACACTCTCTGGTCCCCCTTTTTAAAGAGGGGAACCACCACCCCGGTCTGCCACTCCTCTGGCACTGTCCCAGACTTCCATGCAATGTTGAAGAGGCGTGTCAACCAAGACAGCCCTTCCCCACCCAAAGCTTTTAGCATTTCTGGACGAATCTCATCAGTCCCTGGGGCTTTGCCACTGTGGAGTTGTTTGACTACCTCAGCGACTTCCCCCAGGGAAACTGACGATGACCCTCCATCAGCCTCCAGCTCTGCCTCTGTACTAGAGGGCGTGTAGGTCGGATTCAGGAGCTCCTCAAAATGCTCTTTCCAGCGCCCGATCACATCATCAGTTGAGGTCAACAGTGTCCCATCCTTACTGTACACAGCTTGGATGGTTCCCCGTTTTCCCCTTCTGAGGTACCGAACGGTTTTCCAGAAGCATTTTGGTGCCGACCGAAAGTCCTTCTCCATAGCTTCTCCAAACTTCTCCCACACCCGCTGCTTTGCCTCTGACACGGCAGCGGCTGCAGCCCTTCGGGCCTGTCGGTACCCTGCAACTGCCTCCGGAGTCCCCAGGGCTAGCATATCCCTGAAGGCCTCCTTCTTCAGTCGGACAGCTTCCTGACCACCGTGGTCCACCACGGTGTTCTAGGGTTACCACCCCTTGAGGCACCTAGGACCTTGAGACCACAGCTCACCGCCGCAGCTTCAGCAATAGAAGCTTTGAACATTGCCCACTCAGGTTCAATGCCCCCAACCTCCACAGGGATGCCTGAAAAGCTCCGCCGGAGGTGTGAGTTGAAGATCTTTCGGACAGGGGCCTCCTCCAGACGTTCCCAGTTCACCCGCACCACCCGTTTGGGCTTACCTGGTCTGTCCAAAGTCTTTCCTCACCCTCTGATCCAACTCACTACCAGATGGTGATCAGTTGACAGCTCTGCCCCTCTCTTCACCCGAGTGTCCAAAACATGCGGCCTTAGATCAGCCGATACGATCACAAAATCGATCATTGACCTTCGGCCTAGGGTGCTCTGGTACCATGTACACTTATGCGCCTCCTTATGTTCGAACATGGTGTTTGTTATAGACAATCCATGACTAGCACAGAAGTCCAATAACAAACGACCGCTCGGGTTTAGATCAGGAGGCCGTTCCTCCCAATCACGCCTCTCCAGGTGTCTCCATCGTTGCCCACATGTGCGTTGAAGTCTCCCAGCAGAATGATGGAGTCCCCTACTGGAGCCCTATATAGGACTCCCTTCAGGGTCTCCAAGAAGGCTGAATACTCCAAACTGCTGTTTGGTGCATAAGCACAAACAACAGTCAGAGTTTTCCCCCCCACCACCCTTAGGCGTAGGGAGGCAAACCTCTCATCCACCGGGGTAAACTCCAACACCGCCGTGCTCAGACGTGGGCTCGTGAGTATCCCCACACCAGCCCGCCGCCTCTCACCCTGGGCAACTCCAGAGAAGAACAGAGTCCAACCCCTATCCAGGGGTAAGGTTCCAGAGCCACGGTTGTGCGTAGAGGTAAGTCCCACCAGATCCAACTGGTATCGCTCCACCTCACGCACAAGTTCTGGCTCCTTCCCCCCCCAGTGAGGTGACGTTCCACGTCCCCAAAGCAAGCTTCTGCCGCCCGGGTCTGATCCGTCGAGACCCCCCACCTTCACTGTCACCCATATGACAGCGCACCCGACCCCTGCGGTTGTTCCTGTGAGTGGTGGGCCCACAGGATGGAGAGGAGAGAGATGCCACGTATCTCGTTCGGGCTGTGCCCGGCCGGGCTCCGTGGCAAACCCGGCCACCAGACGCTCGCTTTCGAGCCCGCCGTCTGGGCCTGGCTCCAGACGAGGGCCCTGGGCTTCCTCCAGGCAGGGTCTCGCTCCTTTTCCCTCTATCTTTCATGGGGTCTTGGTGAACCAAAGACATATAGGTTATGTAATTAATTCCTAGCTTCTGATCTCTGTTGCAATGGCTTCACATTTTACACACACACACACACACACACACACACACACACATATATATATATGAATACACACAATTTCATTCATTTTCAATATGATTAGCCTAAAATCATTATTTTACATTAATCGCCTATAAAATGTATTTCTTTAACTTAGGCATTAACAATCAGCAATGATCCTCCCAGATTGTTCTCTTGCTTTGGCAGCAGAGACGGTGTTACTGCGTGCTTGAAAAACATTTTTATATTCCTGAAGATTAATTTCTTGCTCCTCCGCGGAAAAAATATATTGCTCTCGCCCTATCCATATCGAACGTGATTGGTTGTTCGGTGCCGACGTTACTCTTTTATGTGCACGCGCGCGCGGAGTAATCAGAGTTTAAGGATCAAAGCCTGGGTTGACAAAGTAAGTTTATGAGCTGCTTCACGGTACCAATAAAGACTGATTGCGTTTGTTTGATTTTGTCAATCCTGGAACCCTGAGTTTGTTCAACTACCATCATGGTACAGGCCCCTGCTCTAATGTTTACCTTTGTGCAACCAATTCTTTACAATTAAAATGTATGATTCAAGCCTGGTCTGTTCTGTCACCTTACGAGTGGGGCATACCTGCTTTACAGATATAGTTAATGGTGAGATAAATTACAAGTGTTATCTCCCAAGTATGTTTCTGCTTGGAGTACATACAATATTCCAGCACATGTAATTAAAATAATAATTCTCACAAGGGACTAAGAGTTTATGATAGAATGTGAACACCCTGAAATGGCATTACGCTAAAGTTCAGATAAAAACACTGACCAGAAAAACTAGACAAATGCATCTGTGGAGTATAAAATGGTTCAAGTAGGCTCCTGTCTCAGTTGATGATCCGAGCAGCTTTATTTGTTTTGCAGCACTGATACATTGCAAGATTTCCTTTGAATAAAAGGGAGGAGGTCTGGTACAGAAAAACAAACCTGTTTACAAAAATACATTGTTAAGCTATAATATATTAAAATAACGACTCAGAACAGATATTTTGTTGTGCAGAATTCATTCAGGGTCAATACCTCTTCAGGTTTCTGTATGTGTTGGTCCTGCACCCCAGGGGGCAACTGGGTGAGACTGGCATGTCTAGTAACATAAGTAATACCCACTACAGGGCCTGCATTGCAAATTAAGTCAGGGTTTCAATTCCTCACTGTCTGATCATTTCAAGGCGTTCACTGCATTTTAACCATTTGTCACTTCCTCATCCTCCTGGAAGTAAGAATGTTCTAGAGCATTTAGGGCAGAGATTCTTCTTAGAGGGTCAAACGTGAGCATTTCCTGTGGGAACAAACAGAACGCTCAGGTAAACAAATATGTACCAAAACAGGGCCAAAGTGATAAACTTGTATCAATCTTGCGCTGAGAAAGTTATTTCTTGTATATTTATATTTTAAACATACAGATTTTTTATATTCAAATATAACATCCATTTGTCTAAGCATTTCAAACAACTAAAGTCAAGTTAAAATGAGCTGATTAGAAAACCATGAAAGTCCTCACCAGCAGCAGCTCCGCCCCCATGTCATTAATCTCAGGAACGTAGTCTGTGATTGGACGGGGACTGATGGGACTGAAGTTGTGTCGAAAAAGGGTGACGTCAGCAGGCCACTCCTCCTCAGGTGGCAGACCAATCACACTGTTGAATGGCAGACGAGCATTTAAGTCCAGTGTTTCAGAAAACAAAGTGACAAGAGACCAATCACATCCCTGGTCATAAAATGTGGGAATATGGTAGAGTTTAAGGTATATGTGAACACATTCCTGTCCACACTCACTTGAATATGGTACAGTTAAAGGAATATGTGAACACATTCCTGTCCACACTCACTTGAATATGGTAGAGTTTAAGGTATATGTGAACACATTCCTGTCCACACTCACTTGAATATGGTAGAGTTTAAGGTATATGTGAACACATTCCTGTCCACACTCACTTGAATATGGTAGAGTTAAAGGTATATGTGAACACATTCCTGTCCATACTCACTTGAATATGGTAGAGTTTAAGGTATATGTGAACACATTCCTGTCCACACTCACTTGAATATGGTAGAGTTAAAGGTATATGTGAACACATTCCTGTCCATACTCACTTGAATATGGTAGAGTTTAAGGTATATGTGAACACATTCCTGTCCACACTCACTTGAATATGGTAGAGTTAAAGGTATATGTGAACACATTCCTGTCCATACTCACTTGAATATGGTAGAGTTTAAGGTATATGTGAACACATTCCTGTCCACACTCACTTGAATATGGTAGAGTTTAAGGTATATGTGAACACATTCCTGTCCACACTCACTTGAATATGGTAGAGTTTAAGGTATATGTGAAGACATTGCTGTCCATACTCACTTGAATATGGTAGAGTTTAAGGTATATGTGAACACATTCCTGTCCATACTCACTTGAATATCTTTTCCAGTTGGTCCACTTCAGAGTCTCCACAGAACAACGGTCTACATGAAGGAGTTTTAAATGTCAGTCAATTTGCTGTTGTCAACTTCTCTGGATGTGAAGCATTATTACCCATCTTAGACCTCAAACCTGATCCTAACCCGTGTACCCTGGCCTGATCCTAACCCGTGTACACTGGTTTGATCCTAACCCGTGTACACTGGTGTAGCCTGGTTGTTTGTGTGGAGCATTATGCTATTAGCTACACCAAATATGGCTTTATAAGCACTAGATATTTAATATGCTATTAACTACACCAAATATGGCTTTATAAGCACTAGATACTTAATATGCTATTAACTACACCAAATATGGCTTTATAAGCACTAGATATTTAATATGCTATTAACTACACCAAATATGCCTTTATAAGCACTAGATACTTAATATGCTATTAGCTACACCTAATATGGCTTTATAAGCACTAGATACTTGATATGCTATTAGCTACACCTAATATGGCTTTATAAGCACTAGATATTTAATATGCTATTAACTACACCAAATATGGCTTTATAAGCACTAGAGACTTAATATGCTATTAGCTACACCTACTATGGCTTTATAAGCACTAGATATTTAATATGCTATTAACTACACCAAATATGTCTTTTTAAGCACTAGATACTTAATATACTATTAGCTACACCTAATATGGCTTTATAAGCACTAGATATTTAATATGCTATTAACTACACAAAATATGGCTTTTTAAACACTAGATACTTAATATGCTATTAGCTACACCTAATATGGCTTTATAAGCACTAGATACTTAATATGGAATTAGCTACACCAAATATGCCTTTATAAGCACTAGATACTTAATATGCTATTTGCTACACCTAATATGCCTTTATAAGCACTAGATACTTAATATGCTATTAACTACACCAAATATGCCTTTATAAGCACTAGATACTTAATATGCTATTAGCTACACCTAATATGCCTTTATAAGCACTAGATACTTAATATGCTATTAACTACACCAAATATGGCTTTATAAGCACTAGATACTTAATATGCTATTAGCTACACCTAATATGCCTTTATAAGCACTAGATACTTAATATGCTATTAACTACACCAAATATGCCTTTATAAGCACTAGATACTTAATATGCTATTAGCTACACCTAATATGCCTTTATAAGCACTAGATACTTAATATGCTATTAACTACACCAAATATGCCTTTATAAGCACTAGATACTTAATATGCTATTAGCTACACCTAATATGCCTTTATAAGCACTAGATATTTAATATGCTATTAACTACACCAAATATGGCTTTATAAGCACTAGATACTTAATATGCTATTAACTACACCAAATATGGCTTTATAAGCACTAGATATTTAATATGCTATTAACTACACCAAATATGCCTTTATAAGCACTAGATACTTAATATGCTATTAGCTACACCTAATATGGCTTTATAAGCACTAGATACTTGATATGCTATTAGCTACACCTAATATGGCTTTATAAGCACTAGATATTTAATATGCTATTAACTACACCAAATATGGCTTTATAAGCACTAGAGACTTAATATGCTATTAGCTACACCTACTATGGCTTTATAAGCACTAGATATTTAATATGCTATTAACTACACCAAATATGTCTTTTTAAGCACTAGATACTTAATATACTATTAGCTACACCTAATATGGCTTTATAAGCACTAGATATTTAATATGCTATTAACTACACAAAATATGGCTTTTTAAACACTAGATACTTAATATGCTATTAGCTACACCTAATATGGCTTTATAAGCACTAGATATTTAATATGCTATTAGCTACACCTAATATGTCTTTTTAAGCACTAGATACTTAATATGCTATTAACTACACCAAATATGGCTTTATAAGCACTAGATACTTAATATGCTATTAACTACACAAAATATGGCTTTTTAAACACTAGATACTTAATATGCTATTAGCTACACCTAATATGGCTTTATAAGCACTAGATATTTAATATGCTATTAGCTACACCTAATATGTCTTTTTAAGCACTAGATACTTAATATGCTATTAACTACACCAAATATGGCTTTATAAGCACTAGATACTTAATATGCTATTAGCTACACCTAATATGCCTTTATAAGCACTAGATACTTAATATGCTATTAACTACACCAAATATGCCTTTATAAGCACTAGATACTTAATATGCTATTAGCTACACCTAATATGCCTTTATAAGCACTAGATACTTAATATGCTATTAACTACACCAAATATGCCTTTATAAGCACTAGATACTTAATATGCTATTAGCTACACCTAATATGCCTTTATAAGCACTAGATACTTAATATGCTATTAACTACACCAAATATGGCTTTATAAGCACTAGATACTTAATATGCTATTAACTACACCAAATATGGCTTTATAAGCACTAGATACTTACTTGCGTCGAAACATTTCAGCAAAGATGCAGCCTGTGCTCCAGATATCCACCGGTGTGGCGTAGGTGGACTGAAGCAGAACTTCTGGAGGCCGGTACCACAGAGTCACTACCTGGGAGACGGAGAAAACATCTGATTGAATGGGTATATGACTAGAAATACCTGGCAATAGTAAAAGAATGGTACATAAGCACTACTATGAATGTACATGGTACCATTTCAACACTTAGCTGCTACGTTTAGCTATATTAGTTATATGTTTCTGCAGGATTTGTAAACATGTTGGGACATGGCCAGTAGTACAACACTTAAGGTTTACAATTGAGGTTGTGTCTCCTGGAGGACAGAAGAACCAACATTTGTGTGTCTTCCTACCACAGGAGTCAGGGCCATGTGGAAGCTGTACATCCTAGCCAGTCCAAAGTCAGCTAGCTTCACTTGACCACGGCTGGTGACCAGTATGTTCTCTGGCTTTAGGTCCCGATGTACCACGCGGTTTGAGTGAAGGAATGCCAAGCCACACAGCAACTGGCGCATCAGGTCCTAACACACACACACACACACTTATAGCCAGCTCTCAGTCTATTCAGCGGTCATCCAACAAATCCAGACAGATTGTAAAAGAGTGGGTGACCTATAAAAAGAGTACAACTGGTTTCTAATGATCTGTTCCCCGGTTCTGGAGCCCAATGGTTTATAAAGCCTCCTTAGTCAAATCTATTTGGCTGAATTTGTCCATCCAAGAACTTTTGAATAAAACACTGAAAGTAGACTCCAAGAGCAGGATGGCATTTTATCAACAGTCAAAGTAAAATATGGTATAATGTTATATTACAATGGTTGCTAGGGGACCTAATGGTCGCTAGGGGACCTAATGGTCGCTAGGGGACCTTATGGTCGCTAGGGCTAGGGGACATTATGGTCGGCAGGGGACCTAATGGTTGCTAGGGGACCTAATGGTTTCACACCTATAGGGGTTAACCCATCTGTGCTTTCATCCACTACAGTAAATATGAGCTTGAATTAATAAGGGACACTAATGGGACACCAGGTACAACATGATCAGAGTAGCCCAGTAATGGAGACCTGAGGTGGCATCTTACACGGATGCTGCTGGATGGAAGTCCTGGTGCAGGAGCCTTCTCCAAGTAGGTCCTCAGGTCCTGATCAACATGCTCAAACACCAGGGTGACTTTAGTCTCCTGATCCGTTCTCAAGGTGGCGCACACATCCATTAGTCTGGTGGACACACACACACATCCATTAGTCTGGTGGACACACACACACACATCCATTAGTCTGGTGGACACACACACAAACACACACACATCCATTAGTTTGGTGGACACACACACACACACACACACAAACACACACACATCCATTAGTTTGGTGGACACACACACACATCCATTAGTTTGGTGGACACACACAAACACACACACATCCATTAGTCTGGTGGACACACACACACACACACATCCATTAGTCTGGTGGACACACACACACACACATCCATTAGTCTGGTGGACACACACACACACACACATCCATTAGTCTGGTGGACACACACACACACACACACACACACATCCATTAGTCTGGTGGACACACACACACACACACATCCATTAGTCTGGTGGACACACACACACACATCCATTAGTCTGGTGGACACACACACACACACACACATCCATCCATTAGTCCGGTGGACACACACACACATCCATTAGTCTGGTGGACACACACACACACACACATCCATTAGTCTGGTGGACACACACACACACACACATCCATTAGTCTGGTGGACACACACACACACACACACATCCATTAGTCTAAATGTGAGTGATATGCACACCTTCACAATCTTCCCATTAGTGTGTTTGGTTCCAACACTAACAGAGTCCATGTGGGCTTTAAAATAGTTTGCCGTTGTTTATCGTCTGGGTTGGATATGGGTTGGATATGGGTTGGATGAGGATTGTGTTCTACACTTGTTCTTACTTGACAATGTTGGGATGGTCAAACTGTTCCAGTCTCTTCAGCAGGGCTACTTCCCGGACCGTGGAGACAGGAAGTCCATCTTGGTCCGTCTGGACACGAACACTCTTTAGAGCTACAAACTTTCCGCTCTCCACATGCCGAGCCTTGAACACTGTCCCATACGCACCCCCTCCAATCTCTGCCACCGGCTCATACTGAAGTGCACATTCCTGGGCCATCGCCTGGCAAGTGGAAAGGCTGGAACAGTTAAAGGAAGAAAAACACTCAGTACAGTATTACTACATGCCAGCGCCTCTCTGACCGGAGGGCCTCTCTGACCGGAGGGCCTCTCTGACCGGAGGGCCTCTCTGACCGGAGGGCCTCTCTGACCGGAGGGCCTCTCTGACCGGAGGGCCTCTCTGACCGGAGGGCCTCTCTGACCGGAGGGCCTCTCTGACCGGAGGGCCTCTCTGACCGGAGGGCCTCTCTGACCGGAGGGCCTCTCTGACCGGAGGGCCTCTCTGACCGGAGGGCCTCTCTGACCGGAGGGCCTCTCTGACCGGAGGGCCTCTCTGACCGGAGGGCCTCTCTGACTGATGTATGTATGTATGTATGTATGTATGTATGTATGTGTGTGTGTATGTGTGTGTATATATGTGTGTGTGTGTGTGTGTGTGTGTGTGTGTGTGTGTGTGTGTGTGTGTGTGTGTGTGTGTGTGTGTGTGTGTGTGTATATATATATATATATATATGTGTGTGTATATATATATATGTGTGTGTGTGAGTATATGTGTGTGTATATATATATATATATATGTGTGTGTGTGTATGTGTATGTGTGTGTATATATGTGTGTATATGGGTCAGAATCTGACCTGATATCCAATGAGAAAATAATTCAGTCAACAAGACATTCCTCTGGTGAACCACACAGCTCCCTGTAGCTGCCTGTAGCTGCCTGTAGCTCTCTGTAGCTGCATGTTGGAAACAGGGAAACAAATACAGAACGTTTAGACGATGAGCCACAGCTGGGAAGATTGATCAACTTGTGATATGCAGTTGAACCATTTATTTTTATTTTACGTGCAAATTCATTTTGAAATGTCCTTGTTTTCTATAAAAGCATACATAGAATTAATAGAAAATACAGTAAAGATTTATAGAAAATATAGTAATTGACAAGGTTAGAAATAATGACATAATAAAAGTAATAATTGTGTCCTTTAAACATGATTTTGTCCCCTTGATGCAATTCCATCCTCAATGTGGACAGGGCCACAACACCTAATGTGGACACTTAATGTGGACACCTAATGTGGACACCTAATGTGGACACCTAATGTGGACACCTAATGTGGACACCTAATGTGGACACCTAATGTGGACACCTAATGTGGACACCTAATGTGGACACCTAATGTGGACACCTAATGTGGACTCCAAATGTGGACACCTAATGTGGACACCTAATGTGGACACCTAATGTGGACACCTAATGTGGACACCTAATGTGGACACCTAATGTGGACACCTAATGTGGACACCTAATGTGGACACCTAATGTGGACACCTAATGTGGACACCTAATGTGGACACCTAATGTGGACTCCTAATGTGGACACCTAATGTGGACACCTAATGTGGACTCCTAATGTGGACCTAATGTGGACTCCTAATGTGGACACCTAATGTGGACACCTAATGTGGACACCTAATGTGGACACCTAATGTGGACACCTAATGTGGACACCTAATGTGGACACCTAATGTGGACTCCTAATGTGGACTCCTAATGTGGACTCCTAATGTGGACACCTAATGTGGACACCTAATGTGGACTCCTAATGTGGACACCTAATGTGGACACCTAATGTGGACTCCTAATGTGGACTCCTAATGTGGACTCCTAATGTGGACACCTAATGTGGACACCTAATGTGGACACCTAATGTGGACACCTAATGTGGACACCTAATGTGGACACCTAATGTGGACACCTAATGTGGACACCTAATGTGGACACCTAATGTGGACTCCTAATGTGGACTCCTAATGTGGACTCCTAATGTGGACTCCTAATGTGGACACCTAATGTGGACACTTAATGTGGACACCTAATGTGGACACCTAATGTGGACACCTAATGTGGACACCTAATGTGGACACCTAATGTGGACTCCTAATGTGGACTCCTAATGTGGACTCCTAATGTGGACTCCTAATGTGGACTCCTAATGTGGACTCCTAATGTGGACTCCTAATGTGGACACCTAATGTGGACACCTAATGTGGACACCTAATGTGGACACCTAATGTGGACACCTAATGTGGACACCTAATGTGGACACCTAATGTGGACACCTAATGTGGAACCTAATGTGGACACCTAATGTGGACACTAATGTGGACACCTAATGTGGACACCTAATGTGGACACCTAATGTGGACACCTAATGTGGACTCCTAATGTGGACACCTAATGTGGACACCTAATGTGGACTCCTAATGTGGACTCCTAATGTGGACTCCTAATGTGGACACCTAATGTGGACACCTAATGTGGACACCTAATGTGGACACCTAATGTGGACACCTAATGTGGACACCTAAAGGACGGAGTTTAACAACGTGTGACGTCCTAAAACTAGTTCAAACTAGGTTCTATTCTTCTCGTTGACGTGTGAAACTAACTGGAATACGTTGTAATTTGCGATACCTGGTTTCAGATGCTATTTACCAGATGATGTGAACAGTATTTCATCTATATTCGCAGTAATACGCTACTTACCACGTTTCTGGACGCCTTTAAAGTAAGCAGGTTATGAATACTGCTCCATTTAGTGCATGGACCGAATCATGTTGTTCTCTCGGTTCTTAAGTGTCAAACCACATTCAAGTCTCACCGGTTTTACATTAATTGCGTATAAACTGTTGCGGATGTCTTCGATCAAATCATTCGATTTCACTTCGGCCTTAGTTGACTTTTTTCACACAAGGAAATCACTTGGTGAACTGGAGCCTCTTCCTGTAGCCGGACAAGGAGGAGCCATTTGGCCCAATCCGAATACTCCCCTTACCCCTTCCCTTACCCCTTCCCCTTAGCCCTTCCCCTTAGTTTTGCGCGTTCGCGCGACACCAAGTGCTGTCCGAATACTCATTTTGATCAAGGGTATGGAAGAAAATCTGTCTCACCAGATTCTGAAACTGAATTTCTAGCACTGAATTTATTTGCATACAAGATTCAGTGTCTAAAAATTCAGTGTTAGAAATTCAGTGCAAAAAAATTCAGTGCAAAAAAATTCTGTGTCAGAAATTCAGAATCAACATCCGGGATACCAAGGAAAAGCAATCAATTATGTCTCAACTCCAACCAACATCCAGCTATCAAGTTTCGGGTTTACGTTTTAACTGGTGTCATTGCAGATGCGACGTGGGCGTGTCATTAGAAACTGGCTGGGGTTTATATGTATCGTATCGATGTTCAAAATAATGGGCGCATTAAATCTGTTAAATGTTCTATATTTATTCTTTTAGTTAATCTGGGCGCACTACACTCTGTTATATTAGCGGTTTATATGCCTATCACAAGTTAATCTGGGCGCACTACACTCTGTTATACTAGTGGTCTATATGTATCACAAGTTAATCTGGGCTCACTACACTCTGTTATACTAGTGGTCTATATGTATCACAAGTTAATCTGGGCGCACTACACTCTGTTATATTAGCGGTCTATATGTATCACAAGTTAATCTGGGCGCATTACACTCTGTTATACTAGTGGTCTATATGTATCACAAGTTAATCTGGGCTCACTACACTCTGTTATACTAGTGGTTTATATGTATCACAAGTTAATCTGGGCGCACTACACTCTGTTATACTAGTGGTCTATATGTATCACAAGTTAATCTGGGCGCACTACACTCTGTTATAGTAGTGGTCTATATGTATCACAAGTTAATCTGGGCGCACTACACTCTGTTATACTAGTGGTCTATATGTATCACAAGTTAATCTGGGCGCACTACACTCTGTTATACTAGTGGTCTATATGTATCACAAGTTAATCTGGGCTCACTACACTCTGTTATACTAGTGGTTTATATGTATCACAAGTTAATCTGGGCTCACTACACTCTGTTATACTAGTGGTCTATATGTATCACAAGTTAATCTGGGCGCACTACACTCTGTTATACTAGTGGTCTATATGTATCACAAGTTAATCTGGGCTCACTACACTCTGTTATACTAGTGGTCTATATGTATCACAAGTTAATCTGGGCGCACTACACTCTGTTATACTAGTGGTTTATATGTATCACAAGTTAATCTGGGCGCACTACACTCTGTTATACTAGTGGTCTATATGTATCACAAGTTAATCTGGGCTCACTACACTCTGTTATACTAGTGGTCTATATGTATCACAAGTTAATCTGGGCGCACTACACTCTGTTATACTAGTGGTCTATATGTATCACAAGTTAATCTGGGCGCACTACACTCTGTTATACTAGTGGTCTATATGTATCACAAGTTAATCTGGGCGCACTACACTCTGTTATACTAGTGGTCTATATGTATCACAAGTTAATCTGGGCTCACTACACTCTGTTATACTAGTGGTTTATATGTATCACAAGTTAATCTGGGCTCACTACACTCTGTTATACTAGTGGTCTATATGTATCACAAGTTAATCTGGGCGCACTACACTCTGTTATACTAGTGGTCTATATGTATCACAAGTTAATCTGGGCTCACTACACTCTGTTATACTAGTGGTTTATATGTATCACAAGTTAATCTGGGCGCACTACACTCTGTTATACTAGTGGTCTATATGTATCACAAGTTAATCTGGGCGCACTACACTCTGTTATACTAGTGGTTTATATGTATCACAAGTTAATCTGGGCGCACTACACTCTGTTATACTAGTGGTCTATATGTATCACAAGTTAATCTGGGCGCACTACACTCTGTTATACTAGTGGTTTATATGTATCACAAGTTAATCTGGGCGCACTACACTCTGTTATACTAGTGGTCTATATGTATCACAAGTTAATCTGGGCGCACTACACTCTGTTATACTAGTGGTTTATATGTATCACAAGTTAATCTGGGCGCACTACACTCTGTTATACTAGTGGTCTATATGTATCACAAGTTAATCTGGGCGCACTACACTCTGTTATACTAGTGGTCTATATGTATCACAAGTTAATCTGGGCGCACTACACTCTGTTATACTAGTGGTTTATATGTATCACAAGTTAATCTGGGCTCACTACACTCTGTTATACTAGTGGTCTATATGTATCACAAGTTAATCTGGGCGCACTACACTCTGTTATACTAGTGGTCTATATGTATCACAAGTTAATCTGGGCTCACTACACTCTGTTATACTAGTGGTTTATATGTATCACAAGTTAATCTGGGCGCACTACACTCTGTTATACTAGTGGTTTATATGTATCACAAGTTAATCTGGGCGCACTACACTCTGTTATACTAGTGGTCTATATGTATCACAAATTAATCTGGGCGCACTACACTCTGTTATACTAGTGGTCTATATGTATCACAAGTTAATCTGGGCGCACTACACTCTGTTATACTAGTGGTCTATATGTATCACAAGTTAATCTGGGCGCACTACACTCTGTTATACTAGTGGTCTATATGTATCACAAGTTAATCTGGGCGCACTACACTCTGTTATAGTAGCGGTCTGTACTCGTTCGTGCTGCGCCGTAAACAAACACCTCAGACCTCAGTTAGGCCCAATCCGAATACTCCCCCTTACCCCTTCCCCTTAGCCCTTCCCCTTAGTTTTGCGCGTTCGCGCGACACCAAGTGCTGTCCGAATACTCATTTTGATCAAGACGAAGGGGTAAGACGAAGGGCTGTATATATATAAGGGCTGTATATATATAAGGGCTGTATATATATAAGGGCTGTATATATATAAGGGCTGTATATATATAAGGGCTGTATATATATAAGGGCTGTATATATATAAGGGCTGTATATATATAAGGGCTGTATATATATAAGGGCTATATATATATAAGGGCTGTATATATATAAGGGCTGTATATATATAAGGGCTGTATATATATAAGGGCTGTATATATATAAGGGCTGTATATATATAAGGGCTGTATATATATAAGGGCTGTATATATATAAGGGCTGTATATATATAAGGGCTGTATATATATAAGGGCTGTATATATATAAGGGCTATATATATATATATAAGGGCTGTATATATATAAGGGCTATATACCCCTTGAAATCAAGATTTTCAGAGAGCTCACTTGAAACCAAGGGGTACCCAGAACACATTGCGAGACGTCAACAATGGCTGCTAGATCAGCAAAAGAGACCCATAAATGTAGTATTTTCGGATTAAATAGCGAATTTAAAAATTACGACACAATTGTTTTGTGATCTACTCAGTCCTGTACATATATATTTTTAACCATTTTAATAATTAAAGTTTTTTTTTACATCGCTACTTTTTGCCAGTTTTCAACGCCAAAGATACATTGCTAATTTGTCCCGTATTTCTCTGACTACCTTTACTCAATGCATGTTTGTCTACAGTTACTCTTTTAGCAGATAATTCACATCAGTGCATAACATAACATGTTGCTTTTGGAATAGCGATAAAAGTGCTTTACATACCGTCCCGAATCACACAGGGACGCCGGAGGAAACCCGGCAAATAATTCGCTTTCGGGCAGAAAATGAACAGAAGTTTCATGCTGTACAACCATAGACTGTAGATTATGAAGGTGTACAACATAATTTGGATATGATACAGGACACTGGTGATGCCAAGACATAGAGGTTATTGGACATCTTTGAAAAAATGTTTGATAAACTGTAGTTTGTTTGTTGTTGCACTTTGCAAATTGTTTTTGATTAAGGGTTTCTGAACATCGATCAATGACATTCAAAACAGTGATCACTGAAACAGATATACAAAACAATGCAATGTGGATGAAATTATTTATTGAAAACAGCCTTCAGTAGTAAGCAAGCAGGTTTATTTATATAGCACGTGTGCTTTACAAAAACATTAAAAACAATAGTACACAGAAGAACATCTGCATCCATATGCACTGCCACCAAACATATAACTACTACATACATTGAACCATATGCGCAGTATAGACGTGTTGGGGTTTATGGCACAGTATCTTGTTGGACCACCAGTCTGGAAAATAAAACAATTTTACACCATTAATGGCTGAGTTGGGAAAAATGTTTGCTACCTTGTTGGTTAGTTCCGTGAACTGTAAATACAATACGACAATGTTGTTTGCAACCAATCGATACATACCATAAGTTAAACTACCAGCATTCGTAGGCGTCGTAGACCTCTTCTCGCTTGATTTCTGCGATTTGTTGCAGACAATCGCAAAAACATAACTACTAAAATCCACGCAATTCCTTGGGGAACGTAGCCCTTACCACTCTGTTTCGAGGGCCAAGGGGTAGGGGTAAACTAAGGGGTAGGGCTAAGGGGAAGGGGTAAGTGGGAGTATTCGGATTGGGCCTTATTATAGTCATACCTGCCAACACTCCCGTTTTTCCCGGGATTCTCCCGGTTTTTAGCCCCATCTCCCGGACCCCTCCCGGTTTGTTATTTCTCCCGGGAAACTCCCGTTATTTTCATGGCCAAAACTCAAAACATTGCCAGATCTCGTATATAAAGTATCCACACCATCCACACCATCTAATGTTCAGCACGTTTGTCACCCTGGCAACCTTTAAGTCAGTTGCGCAGTTGATCTCCCCGCAGCTTCATTCAGACCCGAATGCGAGTGATTAATATGGGAGGTGTTCCCGCAAAGAAATTAAAGTACAGCTGTACATTTCAACAGTGTTGGACGCAACAATGCATCATACAGAGTTTACATGCATCATACAGAGTCAAATCGATCTCCACGGTTTTTGTAAGGTTTGTCGCATTGATTTTAATATATGACATATCACAGCACATTAAAACACAGCGGCACCTTCACGCAGAAGAGTATAAGGTAAAACAGCGACATAAGTTTTTTCTTGTAATTGTTTTTTTTTCTTTTGAAACTCGTTTTGTACTTAGGTTTCCTTTCTTGATATTTTTTTTTCTTTTGAAACTCGTTTTGTACAAAAGTTTTTCTTTCTTGTAATTCATTTTTGTCTTTTGAAACTCGTTTTGTACAAACGTTTTTCTTTCTTGTAATAGGTTTTGTACAAAAAAACAACGGGCAGAGTTTTGTCACTAATATTCCACCAGCACTGTGACAACAGTTTTTCTTTCTTGTAAATCAGTCTGTTCCCAAACGTTTCACTGCGTTTCCAAACAGAAACCCCAAACGTATTCTGACCAATGAACGGATAGCTATCTTAGCCTGGAACTTTGAACTTCAACCAATCGTTACTCCTTCCAAAGAGGAAAAAAGCCATGGCTCGGCATGGTCAGCATCTGTTACCTCAAGTAAAACTTATTTTCATGTCCATGCAGTATTAAATAAAATAATATTTTAATTACTACTGCATGGACATGAAAATACGATTATGTAAAACTTATTTTCATGTCCATGCAATATTTAATAAAATAATATAAAACAATATTTTAATTACTACTGCATGGACATGAAAATACGTTTTACATAATCGAAAACTTACTTGAGGTAACAGATGCTGACCATGCCGAGCCATGGCTTTTCTTCTACCCTTTGCAAGGAGTAACGTATACGTAATATGCATCTCCGAAGTTTGAGATCAACATTTGTGTCGCCTCTGATGACGTAGAAGCCAGCTAGCGACGATGTATGATGACGTAGCCAAAACCGAGTGGTGTCCCAATTCCTAGGGGAACGTCTCTGGTTACGTATGTAACCTTAGTTCCCTGAGGGGAACGAGACGCTGCGTGAAAACGCTATGGGAACGCTCTGCGTGAGTGCGTCATGAAGCACATGTGTAATCAGTCCAATGGCGTGACGGAACGTCACAGACGGGTGACGTCGCGACCAGGAAGTCATAAAAGCACACATAATTACCGGCACCTTCAGTTTCTGATGGGCTGAAGCAAGTGCCAAGGGCATGCTGGGAGTATGGCACAGACACGCAGCGTCTCGTTCCCCTCAGGGAACTAAGGTTACATACGTAACCAGAGACGTTCCCTATCAGGGAACTTCGAGCTGCGTGAAAACGCTATGGGAACGCCACTACCCACTTCGCCATACGAGCAAGTGTCCGCCATGTGAAGTCAGAGCGCACATTCGGACGAAAGCACCTGCGCCCCTGGCGTGGAGCTAAAGTCAAGCTGGTAAAATCTCACGAACGTGTGCGGTGAGGACCAGCCTGCCGCAACACAGACGTCATGTAGAGACACTTTACCTGACAAAAGGGCTTTTGAAGCCGCCATACTCCTGGTCGAGTGGGCTCGAACAGCCAAGGGTGAAGGCTGACCAGCCGACTCGTAAGCAAGTGAGATGGCCTCAACCACCCACTTGCTCATCCTCTGCTTGGACACAGGACCCCCTCTCTTGGGTGGTCCAAAGCACACGAACAGCTGTTCGGACAGCCTCCACAGGGCAGTTCTGTGGACGTAGGCGTCTAAGGCCCTCACCGGGCAGAGGAGGTTATGCTTCTTCTGGTCCGACGTCAAAAAAGGAGGAGGGCAGAAGGCTTGCAGTACAATAGGCCCAACGATGTTAGTTGGGACCTTGGGGACATACCCGGGTGAAGGTAGTAGAAACGCCTTGACCATACCGGGTGAGAAGTCCAAGCAAGAGGGCGCCACCGACAGCGCTTGCATATCACCAATCCTCTTCAAAGAAGAGATGGCAAGTAAGAAGACCGTCTTGAGGGTCACAAACTTGTCAGGGACCTCCTCAATGGGCTCAAACGGAGCACGGGAGAGGCCTTCTAGAACAATAGCCAGGTCCCAGGATGGCACCCTCATGCCGGCTGCTGGCCTCAGCCTCCGGGCGCCACGAAGGAAGCGTGATACCAGTGGGTGTCTCCCCAGAGAAACCCCATTTAGAGGGACATGGCATGCGGACAAAGCCGCCACATACACCTTCAGTGTGGATGGGGATAGCCCCAGTGGGGCTGGATGAGTCAGCGAAAACCACAGAGGACAGTGTGACGTCTCTCTGGACGCAAATAGGTCCACTTCGGCCCGACCGAAGTGCGACCAAAGGAGCTCCACCACCTCGGGATGGAGTCTCCACTCCCCGGGCCTCGGCCCCTGTCTCGACAGGGTGTCTGCCCCCTGATTTAGGTACCCAGGGATAAAAATGGCCCTTAAAGAAAGGAGCTTCCCGTGGGACCACAGAAGGACCTGGCGGGCCAGATTGTAAAGTGGGCGTGAGCGCAGACCCCCCTGGTGGTTGATGTAAAAAACCACCGATGTGTTGTCCGACCGGACAAGAACATGATGACCCCTTAGGTCTGGGAGGAAGTGCTTCAGAGCCTGGTAAACTGCCAGCATCTCTAGCCAATTTATGTGCCATGATAGCTGATGGCCCCGCCAGAGCCCTTGAGCTGGGCGACCACTCATGATCGCCCCCCAGCCGGTGAGGGAGGCCTCCGTCGTTAGTGTAACACGACGACACGGAGCTGCCAACACGGGACCCTGGGTTAGGAACCAAGGCTTCCTCCACATGACCAGCGTGCGGAGACAACGCCGCGTAACAGTGATCGTGCGGAACTGGTTTCCCCTCGGGGAGAACCCCTTGGTTCTGAGCCACCACTGTAACGGTCTCATGAACAGCAGGCCGCAAGGAATAACGTTGGACGCTGCTGCCAGCAGACCCAACAGTCTCTGAAACTGTTTCACAGTGAGTGACTGGCCTAGCCTCACCTGCTCGACGGCAGCAAGGATCGACGCCACACGTGCAGGAGACAGATGTGCCCGCATCGTGGTCGAATCCCAGACTACGCCCAGGAAAGTGGTCACCTGTACCGGCGACAGCACACTCTTCCCAGCATTGAGCCTCAACCCCAGTTTGTTGATGTGAGCCAGAACCGCTGCCGAACCGCTAGATGCTCCGACGGAGCCAGAATCAACCAATCGTCGATGTAATTGAGGATGCGTATGCCCTGGAGGCGCAACGGCGCCAGGGCAGCGTCTATACATCTCGTGGGAGAGAGTGCTAGGCCAAACGGAAGAACCCGATACTGGTACGCTTCGCCCCCAAAAGCGAACCTCAGGAACTTCCTGTGTTGTGGAAGGATGGAGATGTGAAAATAGGCGTCCTTCAGATCTATCGTGACAAACCAGTCCTCGGACCTGATCTGTGATACGATCTGTTTGAGAGTGAGCATTTTGAAGCTGAGTCTCCCGACCGTCTGATTCAACAGACGTAGGTCTAAAATAGGACGCAACCCCCCATCCTTCTTGGGAACAACGAAGTACCGGCTGTACCAGCCCGACTCCCTGCTGAGAGGAAGAACTCGTTCTATAGCCCCTTTTAGCAGGAGAGTCTGTACCTCCTGCTCCAGTACCAGAGCCTGCTCTGGGCCCACCACTGTGGGCAGGACCCCATTGAAACGAGGCGGATGCGTCCTGAACTGGATGGCATACCCGCTCTCGATTATCCGCAGGACCCACTGAGATATATTCGGCAGGGTCTTCCACTCTGCCAGAAAATCTACTAGGGGTACCAGCCTCTCGAGGCTGGCCTCTGGAGTAACAGGTACTGCAGACACAGTGCCCTGTAACAGCGCACTGGCAGGGAACAACTGGTCCGACAGTTCTGGGCCCCTCCTCGGAGGAGGCGAGCGCCCCTCGGGAAAACGCTCGCCCAGGCCACCCCGCTGAGGGCACCAGGAGGAGCTCACTACTCCCTGGTGGGGACCACCCCCAGCGGTTTGACCCCCCTGTCAGGGTCTCTTAGACAAAGCCTTCTTGGATGTAGCGACAGGCCTCGGAACTGTCCTACCCCTCGAAGGCCCCGCCTGTGAGCGTCGCCCCCCGGCCCACTCATCGTGTGGGGGCGCCCGAGTAGCGACACTCACTCTCTGCTGCGCCCGGTGTGCCGTGCTCGGCGCCGGGCGGGGCTGCCCCCGTCCGACAGCCCCCGCGACGCGGCTACGACGGGGGAGAAATTTCTGTAAGGCAGCTGCCTGCCTTCTCTCCTCCTGAAACCTCTCGACGACCGAGCCAATAGCAGGGCCAAAGAGGCCGTCGGGGGAAAGAGGCGCGTCCAGGAGGAAGGCTTTCTCCCTATCTCTCATATCAGAGAGGCTCAGCCAGAGATGCCTCTCCGTAGCCACCAAGGCTGCCATAGCACGGCCCACTGATTTGGCCGTCTCCTTAGTGGCACGAAGAGACAAATCCGCCGCCTGACGAAGTTCTCGAACCTCATCAGGACTTACAGTCTCCCCCTGAGCCCCGTCACTAAGCAGCTCTGCCTGATATGCCTGTAGAATAGACATAGTATGGAGGCAGGAAGCTGCCTGACCCGCCGCCGAATAAGCTTTGCCCACCAGCGCCGAAGTAGTCTTCAACGCCTTGGAGGGCAATGCCGGTGTCCTCAGAGACGATGCCGCGGGAGATAAATGGCTAGCCAGTATCTCCTCCGCGACCGGCATCGGTCCGTACCCATGAACATTAGCCTCAGCAACATTCGAATACATATGAGTCCGCGGATTAAACACCCGGGACGACACCGGCTTCTTCCAGGACCTCGACACCTCAGTGTGGAGGTCCGGGAAGAAAGGCAAACACCGGCGAGGAGGTAAAGCACGGGAGGGCAAGAATCGTTCATTCAACTTACTAGTTGAAGCAGACTCCTGCCTGTCAGCCGGCCACTCGATGTTGAGCTTTCCCACAGCTCGGGTGAGTACCTCCAGCAGCTCCTCGTTCGCAGGTGACTGAACCAACAATTCAGCCTCCGCCTCGAGGTTTTCAACCTCCATTTCCTCAGAACTGGACGGCTGAGAAAAAGGTGCCTCACCCAGGGCGGAAGAAACCCGCACGGGTGCTTCCGAACCCCGAGCCGAGGCACTGGCTCTAGCAGACGAGGACCGAGAAAATGCAGAAGCCGTCTCGGAACCGCATGCTAGATCCGCTTGCGAACCCCACGATGTCAGTCGGCGCCGTGCCTCGGCAGCGGCGGGACCTGAACCGCGGGGAACGCGAACCGAGCCGCTTTCCTGAAAAAGCGCCAGGCGAGAGCGAAGTGTGCGGATGGCGAGACGGTCGCAATGCTTACAGCTAGCCTCTTCCAAGGCTAGCTGGGCATGCTCCTCTCCCAAACAAACTACGCACAGAACATGTGTGTCCCGGCCCGTGAGAAAGCGGTTGCAGGGAGAAGCACACTGTCTGAAACGCCGCTCGGTTGCCATAATCGCGGTGAGCTCTTGTACATAAATGCAAAGAAAATTTCTGAATTAACAAAGTAATAGCAGAAACCCGCGAGGACTGTCACAACATGCACTTGCTGAAGCAACAAAAAACTGAAGGTGCCGGTAATTAGGTGTGCTTTTATGACTTCCTGGTCGCGACGTCACCCGTCTGTGACGTTCCGTCACGCCATTGGACTGATTACACATGTGCTTCATGATGCACTCACGCAGAGCGTTCCCATAGCGTTTTCACGCAGCTCGAAGTTCCCTGATAGGGAACGTAGCCCTTACCACTACTCGGTTTCGAGGGCCAAGGGGTAGGGGTAACAACTAAGGGGTAGGGCTAAGGGGAAGGGGAAAATTTTGTATATTTACCACCAGAATAATAAATAAAATGTATTTACCACAAGAATAATAAATAAAGTGTATTTACCACCAGAATAATAAATAAAGTGTATTTACCACCAGAATAATAAATAAAATGTATTTACCACAAGAATAATAAATAAAGTGTATTTACCACCAGAATAATAAATAAAGTGTATTTACCACCAGAATAATAAATAAAATGTATTTACCACCAGAATAATAAATAAAATGTATTTACCACAAGAATAATAAATAAAGTGTATTTACCATCAGAATAATAAATAAAGTGTATTTACCACCAGAATAATAAATAAAGTGTATTTACCACCAGAATAATAAATAAAATGTATTTACCACCAGAATAATAAATAAAGTGTATTTGCCACCAGAATAATAAATAAAGTGTATTTACCATCAGAATAATAAATACAGTGTATTTACCAAGAATATAATAATGTTTTATTTACAACGTGTGTTGACATCAACTGGCACAGTAAATAATGTAACTGTTGTAAATTTGCCAACAACAGTGAAAGTATATATATATAAATAACTGTAAGGGAAATGATATCGCTGAAAGGAAACTAATTATTTCTAACCATTTATATATATAGTTTTACTTATTTGTGTCTAGAAATATTTTAATTGTTCCACAGATAATCTTCCTGAAACATTGAAGACGCGCGCTAAACTAACTCCTCTCACTACCACAGCTCAGAACGTTCTCACAACGTTTATATGTTAATAAAAATGTTACTTTAACAGAACGTATTTTATACAATGCCATGTATCAACCTTTGTGAAAGAGTTTTTATTAAATATTCTTAGAAAGTTGAGAGCTAAAGTTGAGAGCTTTATAGAACATTTTATAGGACTCTTTTGTGGGAAATTGGGGCAGTATTCAGCAACACCCCCTACAGATAACCTCCCTGTGGAACGGGACACAGTTATGGGATGGTAAGTGCTTGAACCCTCATACAGATAACCTCCCTGTGGAACGGGACACAGTTATGGGATGGTAAGTGCAAGCAAAGCAGACATCATATTTCAAGAGACATGTTCAAATAAAAATGTATTCTGAACAAATGTGTGGCCAATGATCAGTTGCTGAGGACCACAATACAGGATCTGTTGTTCTAAATGCCTTGGTAACCTGGGGCTTTGGGGTAGATGCACAATATAACACAGTGTACATTATTTAGCAAATATACCACAGCTAATATCTCTGATACTTTAATCTAATAATGATCAATATTAATTAAACAGGGCAGAACATATATATTAACCCAGTGAGACATGTTTGCTTGTTTGGGCTAAGTGATTGGTAAAGAAAACAATGGTTAGGACAGAAATGGCCAATGACAGGCTAGACCAAAATAGTGGATGAGTATAGAAAGCTCCTGTCTAACAGATCAGGAACTCCCTCAAGGACTAGTGGGACCTGGTCAGACACAACTATTTGCAAATGATTGGACTGCGATGGGCAAAAATGACTTAATGGTCTACAAATACAGAGAAGACGAGCTAATATGTGTTTTATACAGTAGTAGTGTAACATAGTAGGTATCAGATGGTAGAACTATGGGGTTCATGACAAATTCATTCATATTGTGCGTGTGTGCGTGTGCGGGCGCGTGCGTGTGCGTGTGTGCGTCAACCAATCACAATCCAGAACCGCGGCTTATTCTGGTGACGTTAAAAATAAGCGACCGAAAACGACAACGTGTTTGTGCGAGTTGATAGTTCATCCGTTTTGTTGCATTTTTTTTTTACATTACAAGCAAATCTCCAAACAATTCAGTTGATGAAAGATGAGTGTGTTAATGCCTCAGAAACGATATTACAGGCAACGAGCCCACTCGAATCCAATGGCAGACCACACGTTTGAATAGTAAGTGAGTTTATGCTGTTATGTATATATGTAGCTGTACGTCGGTTGTCACTGCCTCAGTACCAGATTTAAATTGCACAGGATAGGAAGCCTATTATAGTTCAAAGATAAGTTGCATACTTACCAAAATATGAGTTTTGCGGTTTAAAGGTTTATTCTGCCCACACATGGAACAGGCTTCCCAAATAAGTTGTGGAGTTAATTCATACATTTTTACTTCTAGCTATAAAATGTTCAACAAGAATTCCAGATATTTCTGAAACCACAATCAGTGACTGTCATATCAGCATAGATTCTGGGTTTGCGAATTAGGCAATTGTTCCTTTATTTTGCTGTCATCATAGTAACAGAATGTTCCCGTTTTGGGATCCATAGATCAATGCAGTAAAGAGATCAATCAAGTCCATCCGAACTATCCAAATCCAAAGGGAATGAGGATATTCTGATTACTCCAATCGACATTTGCCTACATAAAAGCTACTGTTTATATATGTGTTTTAAACTATTGGGGTCACCTGACTTCTGTTTTTATTTTGGCTCCGTTTGGATATTAAATTATGTCAGTATCATAAAAAATGCAGAATAATTTCAATTATAATCTAATTGTATTTATGTCAAATAAAATAGTATGTTTATCATTCCAAATGATAGCTCTATGGTTTGTTGAGTAGGAACAGTAGCTTCTTATGACGTCTATATTCCATGAATTAATTTCACTGCTCCACTCCAGTAAGTTCGACTTCTGCTGCCGTAGCTGTGCATGGTGATTAAACTAAATGTTTGAATGTTCATGTGCTACAGATAATAATATGGTTATGCTTGTCTTTGGAGTATTTAACATGTCATCTCCTTTCACCATGTCCTCTCATCAGCCCTGTCTGTCCAGAGGATATGGACTGGTCCCAACTTTACCCAGAGTTCTTCCATGACACGAAATTAGCCAAAGGTGCTTGTCAGGTGGAGTTTGCAGACGTTGGCTGTGGGTACGGGGGACTTCTAGGTATGTATTTATTCCATCTCTGTTCTAGGGTGGATTCCAACTGTCACATCAGGATCATGGGGATCTCTGTTCTAGGGTGGATTCCCACTGTCACATCAGGATCATGGGGATCTCTGTTCTAGGGTGTATTCCCACTGTCACATCAGGATCATGGGGATCTCTGTTCTAGGGTGGATTCCCACTGTCACATCAGATTAGTAAACGACATGTCACTTTCTTTCAGTGGAGTTGTCCCCGCTGTTCCCCAACCAACTGATCCTGGGTCTGGAGATACGTGTGAAAGTATCTGATTACGTGCAGGACCGTATCCGCTCCTTACGTGCTGCAGAGACAGGCACTTACCAGAACATTGCCTGCTTACGAAGTAATGCCATGAAATACCTGCCCAATTTCTTCTCCAAGGGACAGGTACTTGAGTTATTGGTTTTAGTCAAATATTATTGATGCTGGTTGTGCTTTTACCAGACACAGTTTGTCATCACAAAACACAAACACATTACCCACTGTTGGTAATGTGTTTGTAGACATAAACATTGCTAAATTTACATTTTTTTTTTTTTTTTTTAGAAGTAGGCAACTATTTTTTATGCTTACAAAACTTATGTCGCTGATTTAGGTTTATACTCAAAACAGTTTTACTGCAGTTGTAAAATGGGAAAAAAATAATATACACATTTCAGTTTGATGTCTTGGCCTGACTTCTAAGTTCCTTTACAAACTGACTTCAATTAGGAACAGTGATGCGTTTTCATATATTTGCTGTCACATATTATTTTTCTGTTTTGGCTCCAACCTCTTCAGCAGCGGAATACTTCGGCTTGTTTTGCTTTGTGATTATTTTGTATTGTGCTTCTGTAGTTTGCAGTGGTTTCTTTTTAATTAGAAATAACAAATACTTTTTTGCAATATTTTGAGTACATTGTTAGGAAATCATTTTATTGGCCTCCTCTGTAAAGATGGAGGATAATCAGAGATTAATTGATCAATATGAATGTGTCACACACACATATACAGGTGCTGGTCATATAATTTGAATATCATAAAAAAAATGATTAAGCTACCAGTACCTGGTTTAAGGACCATGGTATCCCTGTTCCTAATTGGCCAGCAAACTCTCCTGATCTTAACCCTAAAGAACATCTATGGGGTATTGTGAAGAGGAAGATGCGATACGCCAGACCCAACAATGCAGTAGAGATGAAGGCCACTATCACACATTTTGTGTTGCATCATCAAGGAGTTTTTGCTTAGGACCAATGCAAAAAGTCCCTAATGTCAAAGCGCAAATTCAAATTGGGACAAGTGTGAGCCAGTCTAGAACAGGCTATGTGCGTACAGCCCTGATAAAGTGCTTTACTTAAAAGAGAATCAAAGCTCACCTCAAATCTCCGCTAGTTTTCTAAATGGCATGTGGGAAACCAAGTGGGAGAATATTCTATGGTCTGTTTAGGCCAGAAGTGTGTTTTGTCCTCACCACTAGGTGGCAGGTAAGGTGACATTTGTGACAATGTGCTGCACCACAGCTCATGTTGGGGATTTTCTGTTTTATGTGTGTAATGAATGAATTTGAGACAGCTCTGCGTATCAGGGTCTCATCTACATTGTGACCTGCTTGTTTTCTCGATTTCTCACTTTAGCTGAGTAAGATGTTTTTCCTGTTTCCTGACCCACACTTCAAGAGGACCAAACACAAGTGGAGGATCATCAGTCCAACTCTATTGGCTGAGTATGCCTACACACTGAGAGTAGGGGTAAGGACTGAGTATGCCTACACACTGAGAGTAGGGGTAAGGACTGAGTATGCCTACACACTGAGAGTAGGGGTAAGGACTGAGTATGCCTACACACTGAGAGTAGGGGTAAGGGCTGAGTATGCCTACACACTGAGAGTAGGGGTAAGGACTGAGTATGCCTACACACTGAGAGTAGGGGTAAGGACTGAGTATGCCTACACACTGAGAGTAGGGGTAAGGACTGAGTATGCCTACACACTGAGAGTAGGGGTAAGGACTGAGTATGCCTACACACTGAGAGTAGGGGTAAGGGCTGAGTATGCCTACACACTGAGAGTAGGGGTAAGGGCTGAGTATGCCTACACACTGAGAGTAGGGGTAAGGGCTGAGTATGCCTAAACACTGAGAGTAGGGGTAAGGGCTGAGTATGCCTACACACTGAGAGTAGGGGTAAGGGCTGAGTATGCCTACACACTGAGAGTAGGGGTAAGGGCTGAGTATGCCTACACACTGAGAGTAGGGGTAAGGGCTGAGTATGCCTACACACTGAGAGTAGGGGTAAGGGCTGAGTATGCCTACACACTGAGTATGCCTACACACTGAGAGTATGGGTAAGGACTGAGTATGCCTACACACTGAGTATGCCTACACACTGAGAGTATGGGTAAGGACTGAGTATGCCTACACACTGAGTATGTCTACACACTGAGTATGTCTACACACTGAGTATGTCTACACACTGAGTATGTCTACACACTGAGTATGCCTACACACTGAGTATGTCTACACACTGAGTATGTCTACACACTGAGAGTAGGGGTAAGGGCTGAGTATGCCTACACACTGAGAGTAGGGGTAAGGGCTGAGTATGCCTACACACTGAGAGTAGGGGTAAGGGCTGAGTATGCCTACACACTGAGAGTAGGGGTAAGGACTGAGTATGCCTACACACTGAGAGTAGGGGTAAGGACTGAGTATGCCTACACACTGAGAGTAGGGGTAAGGACTGAGTATGCCTACACACTGAGAGTAGGGGTAAGGACTGAGTATGCCTACACACTGAGAGTAGGGGTAAGGACTGAGTATGCCTACACACTGAGAGTAGGGGTAAGGACTGAGTATGCCTACACACTGAGAGTAGGGGTAAGGACTGAGTATGCCTACACACTGAGAGTAGGGGTAAGGGCTGAGTATGCCTACACACTGAGAGTAGGGGTAAGGGCTGAGTATGCCTACACACTGAGAGTAGGGGTAAGGGCTGAGTATGCCTACACACTGAGAGTAGGGGTAAGGGCTGAGTATGCCTACACACTGAGAGTAGGGGTAAGGGCTGAGTATGCCTACACACTGAGAGTAGGGGTAAGGGCTGAGTATGCCTACACACTGAGAGTAGGGGTAAGGGCTGAGTATGCCTACACACTGAGTATGCCTACACACTGAGAGTATGGGTAAGGACTGAGTATGCCTACACACTGAGTATGCCTACACACTGAGAGTATGGGTAAGGGCTGAGTATGCCTACACACTGAGTATGTCTACACACTGAGTATGTCTACACACTGAGTATGTCTACACACTGAGTATGTCTACACACTGAGTATGTCTACACACTGAGTATGTCTACACACTGAGTATGTCTACACACTGAGTATGTCCACACTGAGTATGTCTACACACTGAGTATGTCTACACACTGAGTATGTCTACACACTGAGTATGCCTACACACTGAGAGTAGGGGTAAGGGCTGAGTATGCCTACACACTGAGAGTAGGGGTAAGGGCTGAGTATGCCTACACACTGAGAGTAGGGGTAAGGGCTGAGTATGCCTACACACTGAGAGTAGGGGTAAGGACTGAGTATGCCTACACACTGAGAGTAGGGGTAAGGACTGAGTATGCCTACACACTGAGAGTAGGGGTAAGGACTGAGTATGCCTACACACTGAGAGTAGGGGTAAGGACTGAGTATGCCTACACACTGAGAGTAGGGGTAAGGACTGAGTATGCCTACACACTGAGAGTAGGGGTAAGGGCTGAGTATGCCTACACACTGAGAGTA
This sequence comes from Dallia pectoralis, assembly GCA_029465975.1. NCBI lineage: Eukaryota > Metazoa > Chordata > Actinopteri > Esociformes > Umbridae > Dallia > Dallia pectoralis. The sequence continues at coordinate 19,642,269 of CM055744.1, forward strand.
GGGGTAAGGGCTGAGTATGCCTACACACTGAGAGTAGGGGTAAGGGCTGAGTATGCCTACACACTGAGAGTAGGGGTAAGGGCTGAGTATGCCTACACACTGAGAGTAGGGGTAAGGGCTGAGTATGCCTACACACTGAGTAGGGGTAAGGGCTGAGTATGCCTACACACTGAGTAGGGGTAAGGGCTGAGTATGCCTACACACTGAGAGTAGGGGTAAGGGCTGAGTATGCCTACACACTGAGAGTAGGGGTAAGGGCTGAGTATGCCTACACACTGAGTATGCCTACACACTGAGAGTATGGGTAAGGACTGAGTATGCCTACACACTGAGTATGCCTACACACTGAGAGTATGGGTAAGGGCTGAGTATGCCTACACACTGAGTATGTCTACACACTGAGTATGTCTACACACTGAGTATGTCTACACACTGAGTATGTCTACACACTGAGTATGTCTACACACTGAGTATGTCTACACACTGAGTATGTCTACACACTGAGTATGTCTACACACTGAGTATGCCTACACACTGAGAGTAGGGGTAAGGGCTGAGTATGCCTACACACTGAGAGTAGGGGTAAGGGCTGAGTATGCCTACACACTGAGAGTAGGGGTAAGGGCTGAGTATGCCTACACACTGAGAGTAGGGGTAAGGACTGAGTATGCCTACACACTGAGAGTAGGGGTAAGGACTGAGTATGCCTACACACTGAGAGTAGGGGTAAGGACTGAGTATGCCTACACACTGAGAGTAGGGGTAAGGACTGAGTATGCCTACACACTGAGAGTAGGGGTAAGGACTGAGTATGCCTACACACTGAGAGTAGGGGTAAGGGCTGAGTATGCCTACACACTGAGAGTAGGGGTAAGGGCTGAGTATGCCTACACACTGAGAGTAGGGGTAAGGGCTGAGTATGCCTACACACTGAGTATGCCTACACACTGAGAGTATGGGTAAGGACTGAGTATGCCTACACACTGAGTATGTCTACACACTGAGTATGTCTACACACTGAGTATGCCTACACACTGAGTAAGTCTACACACTGAGAGTATGGGTAAGGACTGAGTATGCCTACACACTGAGTATGTCTACACACTGAGTATGTCTACACACTGAGTATGTCTACACACTGAGTATGCCTACACACTGAGAGTAGGGGTAAGGGCTGAGTATGCCTACACACTGAGAGTAGGGGTAAGGGCTGAGGATGCCTACACACTGAGAGTAGGGGTAAGGGCTGAGTATGCCTACACACTGAGAGTAGGGGTAAGGACTGAGTATGCCTACACACTGAGAGTAGGGGTAAGGACTGAGTATGCCTACACACTGAGAGTATGGTAAGGACTGAGTATGCCTACACACTGAGAGTAGGGGTAAGGACTGAGTATGCCTACACACTGAGAGTAGGGGTAAGGGCTGAGTATGCCTACACACTGAGTATGCCTACACACTGAGTATGCCTACACACTGAGTATGCCTACACACTGAGAGTAGGGGTAAGGACTGAGTAAGCCTACACGCTGAGTATGCCTACACGCTGAGTATGTCCACACACTGAGAGTAGGGGTAAGGACTGAGTATGCCTACACACTGAGAGTATGGGTAAGGACTGAGTATGCCTACACACTGAGTATGCCTACACACTGAGTAAGTCTACACACTGATAGTATGGGTAAGGACTGAGTATGTCTACACACTGAGTATGTCTACACACTGAGTATGTCTACACACTGAGTATGCCTACACACTGAGAGTATGGGTAAGGACTGAGTATGCCTACACACTGAGTATGCCTACACACTGAGTATGTCTACACACTGAGAGTAGGGGTAAGGACTGAGTATGCCTACACACTGAGTATGTCTACACACTGAGAGTAGGGTACTTGTGTGTGTACGTGCAGGTATGTCTGGGCTGCAGGTTACCTGCATTTTCAGCAGCTTATCTCTTATCTCTCCTCTGGAGGGGTGGAGAGGGAGAGGGGAGCTCTTCAAAGAATTGGTTTAGCGGTTTGACAGACAGGTTTAGCGTGGCCTGAGAAATCGATCTGCCCAGAACCCACACAGCACCAACATACACACACACACACGTCTCCCGCACCATCACACACACACACACCTGTCTCCCGCACCATCACACACACACACCTGTCTCCCGCACAATCCCAAACACACACACACCCCTGTCTCCCGCACCATCACACACACACACACACCCCTTCCTCCAGCAACATCACACACACACACACACACACACACCCCTGTCTCCCGCACCATCACACACACACACCCCTGTCTCCCGCACCATCACACACACACACACACACCCCTGTCTACATGACTTCTCACCTTCTGGCCTTGACTGAGATAACATTTGGGTGCTGTGCAAATCTCTGCCATCACTGAGTTTTCCAGGAAAGCTTTAATTCTAATTATACTATCTGTCTGTGCTCCAAAGTAAACTACAATGACACCGCTGAGAAACCTCATCTGCTTTGGGCTATTTCAGATTGTGGGTTAAGTGGAGATTTGGCAATAAAGCGTTACATGCATCTAATATTGCATTTCTAAAACATAATGAATTTGGACACATGTACATCTGAGTAACATCCTGCCACATTCAACTAATCATGCACAAGTTCAATGCCTGATGCCTAAATGGGTTTTTTTAATACTGGGAGCATTAGAACACCCCCAGCTTTTCCGAAATGGGTAAAATTAAATTAAGGACATCCAGAATAGATGTATATAATCAGAAAATCATCAGAGAGGAACTTGGTACAGTCTGTGAAGTCTTCTATAAAGACGATTTATCAGGATCACAGTGATCACAGTAAGGACTTCACAGGCCTCCGTTACCACAAGCTTAACACAATATCTCCCAGTTGATGTAAGAGACTGATAAACTAAATACAATAATTGGCTACACTTGGTTATTTCAAGGTGTAACAGCTGCTATTGAAGCTTGGGGTGTACTTACTACTTACTGGGGGTGTACTTACTTAACCAAGCTATAAAATGGATTTTGATAAATAAATTATTGCGAAGTATCTTTTCGATTTCATCTTATGTCATTATACTTTTATTTGTCAGTGGTGTTGAAGTGGTAATTGCATATATATCCAGATATCTAAACCAAATAAAAAACACAGCTATCCATGGGGTGCACTTATTTACTCATATGACTGTTCATAGGTGTTCAGTCTAGTATTTTCACATATTCACCTGAATGTGAAAAGGTCTGTGGGGAAATGCCTTTCTAAATACATTTCACCTAGTTAACATAACATGTAATAGTAGAATAACACACACAGGACACACTAGTGAACTGGGGGTTAGGGCCTATGTTATTAGTGGCACAGTCCAATTGGTGACGATGCTAAATACATGGCATCTAAGCTTGTGCCAATAGCCGGATCTCTTCAGATAATCTAAACTGTGCTTTTCACATAATAGAGTTACGATTGAGTGGATTAACCCCTATTGTTAAATAAACGCACAGCCCTCAATGTTATTCAACCTAGGTATCTTTAGTTGCTGTTTTTTTTTATTTGTGTTGACTGCTTTTTAATGAGGACTTTGTGTTTAATTCTTGTTTTTTGGATTCTAGGGTTTGGTGTACACCAACACAGATGTGGAGGAAGTGCATCTCTGGATGGAGAAACACTTCAGTGAGCATCCACTGTTTACACGAGTCCCTGATGTCCAACTGGTACGCTCCCTGTGTTAATAATACATCCACTGTTTACACAGTCCCTGATGTCCAATTAGTACACTCCCTGTGTTAATAAGGCATCCACTGTTTACACAGTCCCTGATGTCCAACTGGTACGCTCCCTGTGTTAATAAGACATCCACACAGTCCCTGATGTCCAATTGGTACGCTCCCTGTGTTAATAAGACATCCACGGTTTACACAGTCCCTGATGTCCAACTGGTACGCTCCCTGTGTTAATAAGACATCCACTGTTTACACAGTCCCTGATGTCCAATTGGTACGCTCCCTGTGTTAATAAGGCATCCACTGTTTACACAGTCCCTGATGTCCAACTGGTACACTCCCTGTGTTAAGACATCCACTGTTTACACAGTCCCTGATGTCCAACTGGTACGCTCCCTGTGTTAATAAGACATCCACGGTTTACACAGTCCCTGATGTCCAACTGGTACGCTCCCTGTGTTAATAAGGCATCCACTGTTAAGCAAAAAGCCTAAGTAATAATCTACAGAGTACAGACCCATCAATATGTTGTCTTCTTTGCCAGGTTGATGACATCATAATAAATCGCCTGGGCACCTGCACAGAAGAGGGGAAGAAGGTACACAGGAACGGAGGGAAGAACTACCTGGCAGTTTTTAGAAGGGTGGAAGACCAGAACTAGAACCCTGTCTGTTGCATGAAGTTAACAGAATGTTTTCCCAGCTGATTGGAGTATTTCTATGCAGATCTAGCACAATGGATCACCAAAATGTTTGTTTTTTTTTTTGCTATGGTTTGGAGCTTGGCCTGTTGGTCTTTCAATTAGGTATTACCTGATTGGTAGACAGGAATATGAGTTGGTGTTCATTGGCCTAGGTTTAACTGGTCAAATTTAAACTACATGTGGCATATGGAATTATTATGACATTTGGTTTGGAGTATTGTTTACACAAGATCAAATTGTGATTTTCTTTTGTCAATGTGTCGCAAATATGACCACAGCTGGAGAGGTTTTTGGCATTTAAGTTTGTATTGATCAATTATACTTTTATGACAGCTTGAATAAATCTATTTCCACTGCCACGTATGCAGTCACTTTTTTAATTGTGGGATGCAGTCACTTTTTCCAAACGTCTGCCATATCTTGGTTATGCCTTTAAGCCTTTTTCCATTCTAACTTGACATGGGAAGTGTTGTTTTTGCTCAGAGCTGCTAGTGTTTGAAACATTTTATAGTTGAAACATCTTATAAGCTAGTTATAGGCTAGTTATAAGCTAGTTATAGGCTAGTTATAGGCTAGTTATAAACTAGTTATAGGCTGGTTATAGGCTAGTTATAGGCTAGTTATAAGCTAGTTATAGGCTAGTTATAGGCTAGTTATAGGCTAGTTATAGGCTAGTTATAGGCTAGTTATGACCTCAGAGAAAGACTGGATGCATCTGCTGGGAATAGAACTGTGTTCAGGCCAGAACCAGAAGGGGATGTGTGATGGTGCAGATGTATCCAGGAGATGTGTGATGGTGCAGATATACCCAGGAGATGTGTGATGGTGCAGATGTATCCAGGAGATGTGTGATGGTGCAGATATATCCAGGAGATGTGTGATGGTGCAGATGTATCCAGGAGATGTGTGATGGTGCAGATATATCCAGGAGATGTGTGATGGTGCAGATGTATCCAGGTGGAGATGTGTGATGGTGCAGATGTATCCAGGAGATGTGTGATGGTGCAGATGTATCCAGGAGATGTATGATGGTGCAGATATATCCAGGAGATGTGTGATGGTGCAGATGTATCCAGGAGATGTGTGATGGTGCAGATATATCCAGGAGATGTGTGATGGTGCAGATGTATCCAGGTGGAGATGTGTGATGGTGCAGATGTATCCAGGAGATGTGTGATGGTGCAGATATATCCAGGAGATGTGTGATGGTGCAGATGTATCCAGGTGGAGATGTGTGATGGTGCAGATGTATCCAGGTGGAGATGTGTGATGGTGCAGATGTATCCAGGAGATGTGTGATGGTGCAGATGTATCCAGGTGGAGATGTGATATGGTGCAGATGTATCCAGGTGGAGATGTGTGATGGTGCAGATGTATCCAGGAGATGTGTGATGGTGCAGATGTATCCAGGTGGAGATGTGATATGGTGCAGATGTATCCAGGTGGAGATGTGATATGGTGCAGATGTATCCAGGAGATGTGTGATGGTGCAGATGTATCCAGGTGGAGATGTGATATGGTGCAGATGTATCCAGGAGATGTGTGATGGTGCAGATGTATCCAGGTGGAGATGTGATATGGTGCAGATGTATCCAGGAGATGTGTGATGGTGCAGATGTATCCAGGTGGAGATGTGATATGGTGCAGATGTATCCAGGAGATGTGTGATGGTGCAGATGTATCCAAGTGGAGATGTGTGATGGTGCAGATGTATCCAGAAGATGTGTGATGATGCAGATGTATCCGGGTGGAGATGTGATATGGTGCAGATGTATCCAGGAGATGTGTGATGGTGCAGATGTATCCAGGTGGAGATGTGATATGGTGCAGATGTATCCAGGAGATGTGTGATGGTGCAGATGTATCCAGGTGGAGATGTGATATGGTGCAGATGTATCCAGGAGATGTGTGATGGTGCAGATGTATCCAAGTGGAGATGTGTGATGGTGCAGATGTATCCAGGAGATGTGTGATGGTGCAGATGTATCCAGGTGGAGATGTGATATGGTGCAGATGTATCCAGGTGGAGATGTGTGATGGTGCAGATGTATCCAGGAGATGTGTGATGGTGCAGATGTATCCAGGTGGAGATGTGATATGGTGCAGATGTATCCAGGAGATGTGTGATGGTGCAGATGTATCCAGGTGGAGATGTGATATGGTGCAGATGTATCCAGGAGATGTGTGATGGTGCAGATGTATCCAGGTGGAGATGTGATATGGTGCAGATGTATCCAGGAGATGTGATATGGTGCAGATGTATCCAGGTGGAGATGTGATATGGTGCAGATGTATCCAGGAGATGTGTGATGGTGCAGATGTATCCAAGTGGAGATGTGTGATGGTGCAGATGTATCCAGGAGATGTGTGATGATGCAGATGTATCCAAGTGGAGATGTGTGATGGTGCAGATGTATCCAGGTGGAGATGTGTGATGGTGCAGATGTATCCAGGTGGAGATGTGATATGGTGCAGATGTATCCAGGAGATGTGTGATGGTGCAGATGTATCCAGGTGGAGATGTGATATGGTGCAGATGTATCCAGGAGATGTGTGATGGTGCAGATGTATCCAAGTGGAGATGTGTGATGGTGCAGATGTATCCAGGAGATGTGTGATGGTGCAGATGTATCCAGGAGATGTGTGATGGTGCAGATGTATCCAGGAGATGTGTGATGATGCAGATGTATCCGGGTGGAGATGTGATATGGTGCAGATGTATCCAGGTGGGGATGTGTGATGGTGCAGATGTATCCAGGTGGGGATGTGTGATGGTGCAGATGTATCCAGGTGGGGATGTGTGATGGTGCAGATGTATCCGGGTGGAGATGTGTGATGGTGCAGATGTATCCGGGTGGAGATGTGATATGGCGCAGATGTATCCAGGAGATGTGTGATGGTGCAGATGTATCCAGGAGATGTGTGATGGTGCAGATGTATCCGGGTGGAGATTTGTGATGGTGCAGATGTATCCGGGTGGAGATGTGTGATGGTGCAGATGTATCCGGGTGGAGATGTGATATGGTGCAGATGTATCCAGGTGGAGATGTGTGATGGTGCAGATGTATCCGGGTGGAGATGTGTGATGGTGCAGATGTATCCGGGTGGAGATGTGTGATGGTGCAGATGTATCCGGGTGGAGATGTGTGATGGTGCAGATGTATCCAGGTGGAGATGTGTGATGGTGCAGATGTATCCGGGTGGAGATGTGTGATGGTGCAGATGTATCCGGGAGGAGATGTGATATGGTGCAGATGTATCCAGGTGGGGATGTGTGATGGTGCAGATGTATCCAGGTGGGGATGTGTGATGGTGCAGATGTATCCAGGTGGGGATGTGTGATGGTGCAGATGTATCCAGGTGGGGATGTGTGATGGTGCAGATGTATCCGGGTGGAGATGTGTGATGGTGCAGATGTATCCGGGTGGAGATGGTGTGTGTGTGATGGTGCTGCAGGGCTGCTCACTCCTCCACACTTCAATCTCAAGTCTGAGAAACAAAAAACGAAAAGCTTCTCGTCAGGTCTGGAGTTGAAGAACTCTGATACAAAACAAGTTCTCTATTCCCAGGCAGCCACATAAGATCAAACCCGATTTGAACAACCACAATGTCTCTATCACTCTGGTTTATGTGAGTAGAGACCTGGTTATGTCTCTATCACTCTGGTTTATGTGAGTAGAGACCAGGTTATGTCTCTATCACTCTGGTTTATGTGAGTAGAGACCTGGTTATGTCTCTATCACTCTGGTGTATGTGAGTAGAGACCAGGTTATGTCTCTATCACTCTGGTGTATGTGAGTAGAGACCAGGTTATGTCTCTATCACTCTGGTGTATGTGAGTAGAGACCAGGTTTTATTTAATGTTGTTTGAATGTCTCCATTTTCTTTAGCTTTTGTTTGTTTAACACTTGTGCAACACAACACCTCAAGCTCCACATTATCTCATTAACCTTCCTTGACCCCTGATAAATGCGTATGCTTATGTATTGCATTTCTTTCGTATCTGTATGTACTCATGTCTGTACTCTTCAAAATAAAGCAAAATGTAAAAAAAGGTATCCTCTTCATGGTGACTAACATCAAAATACCAGTATCCCATTGGATACCATAAAATACCAGTATGCCATTGGATACCATAGATTACCAGTATGCCATTTACATTGGATATCATAGAATACCAGTATGCCATTTACATTGGATACCATAGATTACCAGTATGCCATTTACATTGGATACCATAGAATACCAGTATGCCATTTACATTGGATACCATAAAATACCAGTATGCCATTTACATTGGATACCATAGAATACCAGTATGCCATTTACATTGGATACCATAGAATACCAGTATGCCATTTACATTGGATACCATAAAATACCAGTATGCCATTTACATTGGATACCATAAAATACCAGTATGCCATTTACATTGGATACCATAGAATACCAGTATGCCATTTACATTGGATACCATAGAATACCAGTATGCCATTTACATTGGATACCATAGAATACCAGTATGCCATTTACATTGGATACCATAAAATACCAGTATGCCATTTACATTGGATACCATAAAATACCAGTATGCCATTTACATTGGATAAAATACCAGTATGCCATTAACAGTATTTATTCACATTAACTAGACAATTACCAAACTTAAAATGTGCTGCATTTCTGCAATTCTAATAAATACTTTTTGCATGAGTTTTGTTACATTATTATGACGCATGGCCCCAAGTAAATTAATGTTTATATATTTGGACACATGGATCAGTAATCACTATTAACAGAGCAAATGTTTCACAGTGCTCCACTGAAGCCCTCGGATCTGTGGCATCAAGTAGGTGGCTATGGTGAAATTCCCCTTATCTGACAAACAATTAATGTTCAAAAATATATTTTTTAAAGGACTTCATGAATTTGAACAATTAGAATATTTTAGAGTATATAATATTTATTTTTTCACCCACAGCCAGAGGATCTTTACTCAAACATTAAAACAAGATACCAAACCCAATTTCACATGTTCAGGCTATCTGATCAATTACTTAATCAATCATAAATACTACAACCCAAGCAAACACACACACTTTTAGGACAGGTAGTTTTTATTGGTGTTGCACATTTTGCCTGAATTGAAAGTAGACATCAATCGTGACCTTTGGATGTTCTCTTATGGTGACAATCTAGTACATCAATTCTCCATTTACCACGCCAACACTAAAGGAAGGATCTTCAGGTCTACAAGGAAAATTGCTAGAATAATCATTGCTGAACAAACTGAACCTGATCATTTGTTTTCCACTCAAAAACGCAAACAATTTTGAAACCATCAGATGTTGGGATGTATTTGGTGGAGTAGCAGATATTTTATGGTTTGATTATTGTTTTAAACCGACATCTGATGGCTGTAGCCTGCGTCTTGTGCTCGTCCTAGAAACACAGATTCCCAGTAGAACCACTAACCCGTAGAGAACCTCGTGGCATGTTGGTTCCACCTCAGGAGGTCAGGATTTACTCCTCTATGCACAAGCGGAGGTGCACGTCCAACAGGAACACATGAAGCCTGTTGCAATACATTCTCAGTAGACCCTTTACAAGAAAAATAGTTCACAGTTTTAACAAATCCTTGAATTCAGATGATTTCTTTGTATAAATAAAAGTCAAATAAAAAGAGCCTCGGGTAAGTGAATGATAAAACAATATGCGACCCCAGTGAATTATTACATACAGCATTGATTGGATACACGCATATCATGGTCATGTCCCTGCTAAAGCGAGCTTAATAAGCGTTAACAGTCTATAATATCTGCATGCTATATATACACATCAAATACTATAGACACCAGTATTACCGTAGACCCGTACTAATAGTATCCACAAGTTCACCTGACTCCTGCTATACAGTTGGCAGATATATTATAAAATGCTTTGGTTTAGTGGCCCTTATTATTGCTTATTTTAACTCGTCCCTGAAGTCATAAAATTCACTGTAAATGCGTAAGCAATATGACCTACAGAAGAATTAGAAAATATACACCTACAGGGGTACACAACATTATCTATAGAACAGGGGTACACTACATTATATATAGAACATGGGTACACTACATTATCTATAGAACAGGGGTACACTACATTATATATAGAACATGGGTACACTACATTATCTATAGAACAGGGGTACACTACATTATATATAGAACATGGTTACACTACATTATCTATAGAACAGGGGTACACTACATGGGGTATTCAATTAAATTGAATTCAATTAATTTTTTTAGGGGTCCAGTTAGACCAAATTACCTCACGCAAAGGTCCGGAATGTCTAAGTTTCATTATGATTCAGAACCATGCATATTGAAGTAGTATAATATTTGTATAAATGTATCAACAACTGACTCTCAAATAAAAGAATCAACATACAATTATTATTTTTTATTAAATAATATGTCAACCATATTTTTGTAAGTTTTCATATTGAACAAGAAATATAAATATATGTACTCTAATAATACATTTTATTTTGTAAAACAAGTAATAGTCTGTCCAATCTTGAATAAAACTCTGTTTTCACTGTCCACTTTTCTCCTTTTAGAGCTCGCCATGTGAAATACCTTACTGACTGACTTATTTTCACGCTCCGTCGCGCCTCGACTCTTCGTCTTTCTGTGTGTTTCACTCATTCGTTTGTCACTTATCGGAACGATTTGATTGGCTGAGTAAGATCACGTGAGGTGGTTTAAAGGCATGCAATTGGTATAAGTTTCTTAGGTACCGTAAAGACTAGAAAATATGTGCGGATTAAAATGGAAACGTTCCGTAATCCAATTTTATATAAGTCCTGGTCCGGATAGGACCGCGGTCCGCCAATCAGTGACCCCACTATATGATTGTATATATTGCAGCATTGTTTTATCCAAATAACATTAATATAGCTTGATATGAGCAGGTTGAATTAACATGGTGCTGAACAGTCTTCATGTAATTCATGACCAGGCATCTTATCTATCATGCCTAGACAGATACATGCAGACAACTCTACGGGTGTCTCGGAAAAACACAGAAAAACGATTATTTCCCGACCACGTTTGTAACTTTGGGTTGGTCTGACATCTGCCACCTTATTGGACACACCTTCCGTTTATAGTTGACGCCTACTGGTCCCACATTTGGCACACGGAGGGTTTGACTTTAACCTGTGCTTCGATTGGCCTAAAATAAAGTGTGCGGCTGTGCACTGGTGTAAGTCCAGCATGGGTCAAACTATATAAATACTGTGTCCTGGTACCAGATGAGTACCGACGGACAGCTGCTGACATTTGTACAACTACCAGTGTCTGAACTTAATCTGAAGGATGTTGCAGCACGCTCTCAAAGTGTCTGGTCGCACTGGTTCCACCCTGATCAAGTGGATGGACAAGTGGGCTGCATCTAGTCTGAACACAACCGACCCCTGGATGGACAAGTGGGGTGCATCTAGTCTGAACACAACCGACCCCTGGATGGACAAGTGGGGTGCATCTAGTCTGAACACAACCGACCCCTGGATGGACAAGTGGGGTGCATCTAGTCTGAACACAACCGACCCCTGGATGGACAAGTGGGGTGCATCTAGTCTGAACACAACCGACCCCTGTATGCCGGCGCAAAGGATGAAAACACTGGACCAAATGCCTGGACCCACCACTGCAAAATTTGCCTGGGACCTCTTCGCCAGACGAGGACACTGCCGCCTCCATGAGATGCAGGTCAATTATGTTATTATTGGTGTTCTCATAATTTCTGTCTAATAACATTTGTACTTAACCAATGGACTTCTGACATGTAAACACCCTGACAAATACAAATCCAGGATGGTTGCGAATCATGACAGAAAATCAATCATTTTTTACTACGGGTCATTTGAATTTATGAGTGTGTATTTATGGGTGTGTGTTTATGGGTGTGTATATTGGTGTGCATTTATTGGTGTGTATTTATGGGTGTGTATTTGGGTGTGTATTTATGGAGTAGTGCAGTAAAACTCTATGTGATGTATGCTGCAGTAAAACTCTATGTGATGTATAGGAGCTGCAGTAAAACTCTATGTGATGTATAGGAGCTGCAGTAAAACTATATGTGATGTATAGGAGCTGCAGTAAAACTATATGTGATGTATAGGAGCTGCAGTAAAACTCTATGTGATGTATAGGAGCTGCAGTAAAACTCTATGTGATGTATAGGAGCTGCAGTAAAACTATATGTGATGTATAGGAGCTGCAGTAAAACTATATGTGATCTATAGGAGCTGCAGTAAAACTCTATGTGATGTATAGGAGCTGCAGTAAAACTATATGTGATGTATAGGAGCTGCAGTAAAACTATATGTGATGTATAGGAGCTGCAGTAAAACTCTATGTGATGTATAGGAGCTGCAGTAAAACTATATGTGATGTATAGGAGCTGCAGTAAAACTATATGTGATGTATAGGAGCTGCAGTAAAACTATATGTGATGTATAGGAGCTGCAGTAAAACTCTATGTGATGTATAGGAGCTGCAGTAAAACTATATGTGATGTATAGGAGCTGCAGTAAAACTATATGTGATGTATAGGAGCTGCAGTAAAACTATATGTGATGTATAGGAGCTGCAGTAAAACTATATGTGATGTATAGGAGCTGCAGTAAAACTCTATGTGATGTATAGGAGCTGCAGTAAAACTCTATGTGATGTATAGGAGCTGCAGTAAAACTCTATGTGATGTATAGGAGCTGCAGTAAAACTTTACGGATTATTTCATTGGTGCTAGTCATCTTGCCCTGTTTTTACATTGCCTTCTGGCGGGTGTGTCAAAATGCTAAAGTGAAGGGGAGTTGTGGAGATAACTGGATTGGGCCACTCAGACACAGTTCTGTGCCTTTTTGGTTCAGATGGAGAGCAGTGAGCTCTGCAAAATTGCATAAATATTTATACATTCTACATCAAGCAGCTTTACAATTGTAGTTCCATCACTTGTTAATTATGCTAACTTCTACATTTGTTGGGTGTTTTATATTCTTTTAGGTGGCGGGTTTGAAGCGCTATGGACCAATGTGGAAGGCAAGCCTTGGTCCCATCCTGACCGTCCACGTAGCTGAGCCAGGTCTCATTGAGCAAGTGTTGAGGCAGGAGGGACAGACCCCGATCCGATCTGACCTCTCCTCCTGGAAGGACTACAGAAAACAACAAGGCCATGGCTACGGACTGCTCACAGCGTGGGTACCACTTCTCTTTGGCTGCCTCTCGTTTCCTGCTGCACCCCCCTTCTCACCTTCCTGGAAGATTTACTGAGATTTAAGCAATGACTGAACACAAAAGTCCACTTAGCCTAGCAGCCTGACAGACCCGGTCTAATTAGCCTAGCAGCCTGACAGACCCGGTCTAATTAGCCTAGCAGCCTGACAGACCCCGGTCTAATTAGCCTAGCAGCCTGACAGACCCGGTCTAATTAGCCTAGCAGCCTGACAGACCCGGTCTAATTAGCCTAGCAGCCTGACAGACCCGGTCTAATTAGCCTAGCAGCCTGACAGACCCGGTCTAATTAGCCTAGCAGCCTGACAGACCCTCTAATTAGCCTAGCAGCCTGACAGACCCGGTCTAATTAGCCTAGCAGCCTGACAGACCCGGTCTAATTAGCCTAGCAGCCTGACAGACCCGGTCTAATTAGCCTAGCAGCCTGACAGACCCGGTCTAATTAGCCTAGCAGCCTGACAGACCCGGTCTAATTAGCCTAGCAGCCTGACAGACCCGGTCTAATTAGCCTAGCAGCCTGACAGTCAGGTCCAATTAGCCTAGCAGCCTGACAGACCCGGTCTAATTAGCCTAGCAGCCTGACAGACCCGGTCTAATTAGCCTAGCAGCCTGACAGACAGGTCCAATTAGCCTAGCAGCCTGACAGACCCGGTCCAATTAGCCTAGCAGCCTGACAGACCCGGTCTAATTAGCCTAGCAGCCTGACAGACAGGTCCAATTAGCCTAGCAGCCTGACAGACAGGTCTAATTAGCCTAGCAGCCTGACAGACCCGGTCTAATTAGCCTAGCAGCCTGACAGAGAGGTCCAATTAGCCTAGCAGCCTGACAGACAGGTCCAATTAGCCTAGCAGCCTGACAGACAGGTCTAATTAGCCTAGCAGCCTGACAGACATGTCTAATTAGCCTAGCAGCCTGACAGACAGGTCTAATTAGCCTAGCAGCCTGACAGACCCGGTCTAATTAGCCTAGCAGCCTGACAGACCCGGTCTAATTAGCCTAGCAGCCTGACAGACAGGTCATCAAATGTTAAAGGAGAAATTGATGTCAGTGATCTATTATCTTTCATGTGTGGTTATTACCTATGTACTTTTACCTAACCACTAAAACATGATCACAGCTCACCTACAGTTCAATCAGTTAGCCTTCAGTACATTTGACCCAGTCTGTATGAAACAGTGAATTATTTATCTTTGTTGGTGTATAAACACTTTTGATTACATATGTTCTGTTTATTTCTCTCTTTAGTGAGGGGGAGGAATGGCAAGAAGTACGCAGTCTACTAGGGAAGCACATGTTACGTCCAAAGGTGGTGGAGGCTTATGACGGCACTCTAAACGCTGTGGTTGATGACCTCATCTCCAAGCTCCAACTCCGCAGCGAACAGAACCCTCGTGGCCTGGTCCCAGACATTGCCAGTGAGTTCTACCGCTTCGGCCTTGAAGGTAAGGACTATTTGAATTCACTGTGGTACACATATTATGGTGATTCTAAAACAGGGCTACAGAATATCAGCATCTAATGGCAAGTGTATGTTGACGTAAAGTGTCCATGATAAGAGATGAGACAGCAGCTTTATAATTGTCATTCCATTAAATCCATTGTATTAAATGTCCATCAGCATTGTAGTCTTGTGTTTTTGTCTATTACCACTATTGGTGTAATAATACAAGTAGGGTTATTATGTCTGTAATAGGTCAGTTTGGATGTTTATTACATGGGGCAAACAAAGCCTTTTTTACCTTCTCACCTTGTCCTCTCACTCTTCCTCTTCCTTCCTCTTCCTCTCCTCAGGTATCTCCTCAGTATTGTTCGAGTCCAGGATTGGTTGCTTAAACCCTGTGATTCCAACTGAGACGGATCGTTTCATAGAGTCCATTAACACAATGTTTGTGATGACTCTTCCTACCATGTTTCTGCCCAACTGGTTTCGACATATTTGCCCCAAACCCTGGGTGTCTTTCCAACGGTCTTGGGACTACATGTTTGAATTCGGTGAGGTGCCATTTTGTAGGAGCATCATTACACTACATCCTTCACATTAGTTTCATTTTGTAACTTGGTTTAGCTATTCATCTTACATTTTATCTTCAATTTAATCAATTTTACCGGACTTATCTAATGATTATTTCTAATGAGTAGTTACTTTCTATGCAGAGATTTTTGCAGTTCTATTGATTACTAGAAATCCCTGTAGGTCCTTATTGGTCTTTATTGCAGGTTTTATTGGCCTTTTGCAGGTTTTCCCAAACCTCTCCATAGAGCCAGAGTTTCTCCTACTTTGGAGCTGGTCTGGTGCTATGGAACTATTGGAACCCAGATGTGACTAAAACCACTCGCTTTAACTCTAACCTTGATGTCTGTATTTGCAGCTAAAGGTCACATTGACAAGCGCCTAGCTGAAGAAACAGAGAAGTTGGCGAGGGGAGAGGAGGTGGAGGGGACATATCTGACCTACTTCCTGACACGCACTGGCCTGCCAATGAAGACTGTGTATAGCAATGTTACTGAGCTACTTCTGGCTGGTGTGGATACTGTAAGGAACATCCATCAGTCCTCTGGCTTATCTCACACTTCTGAAACTCTCCTTCTTTAGCCAAATAGTTTAATGACTAAACCTCTACATTCAGGCTTGTATCTAGTTATAGATGATACTGGTCATATTGTCATACTGATTTGATGAGGACTGTGTGTGTGTGTTTAGATCTCCAGCACTATGTCCTGGGCCCTGTATGAGCTGTCTCGACACCCTGAGGTGCAAGAATCCCTGCGGGAGGAGGTGCTGTCAGTTATGAGGGATAGGAGGGTGCCAGGAGCAGCAGACGTTGCTCGTATGCCCCTCATGAAAGCTGTGGTGAAGGAGGTGCTCAGGTAAACATATAGAATATTAATAATGAAGGTGCTCAAGTAAACATATAGAATAATAATGGAGGAGGTGCTCAGGTAAACATATAGAATAATAATGGAGGAGGTGCTCAGGTAAACATATAGAATAATAATGGAGGAGGTGCTCAGGTAAACATATAGAATAATAATAATAATAATAATGGAGGAGGTGCTCAGGTAAACATATAGAATAATAATGGAGGAGGTGCTCAGGTAAACATATAGAATAATAATGGAGGAGGTGCTCAGGTAAACATATAGAATAATAATAATAATAATAATGGAGGAGGTGCTCAGGTAAACATATAGAATAATAATAATAATAATAATTGTGGAGGTGCTCAGGTAAACATATAGAATAATAATAATAATAATGGAGGAGGTGTTCAAGTAAACATAGAATAATAATGGAGGAGGGGCTCAGGTAAACATATAGAATAATAATGGAGGAGGGGCTCAGGTAAACATATAGAATAATAATGGAGGAGGGGCTCAGGTAAACATAGAATAATAATGGAGGAGGGGCTCAGGTAAACATATAGAATAATAATGGAAGAGGGGCTCAGGTAAACATATAGAATAATAATGGAGGAGGGGCTCAGGTAAACATATAGAATAATAATGGAGGAGGGGCTCAGGTAAACATAGAATAATAATGGAGAGGGGCTCAGGTAAACATATAGAATAATAATGGAGGAGGGGCTCAGGTAAACATATAGAATAATAATGGAGGAGGGGCTCAGGTAAACATATAGAATAATAATAATAATAATGGAGGAGGGGCTCAGGTAAACATATAGAATAATAATGGAGGAGGGCTCAGGTAAACATATAGAATAATAATGGAGGAGGGGCTCAGGTAAACATATAGAATAATAATAATAATAATGGAGGAGGTGCTCAGGTAAACATATAGAATAATAATAATAATAATGGTTTTTCTGAGGAGCTTGTCCTCATTTTGATCTACTTCCAATTGGGATTCAATGAACTAGTACAACCAGTTAACCGTTGGATATGCTTTATATTCTCCAGACTTTGTCCAGTTATTTGATTCAATCAACTAGTACAACCAGTTAACTGTTGGATATGCTTTATATTCTTCAGACTCTATCCAGTTATTCCAGCCAATGCCAGAGTCATTGCGGACAGAGACATCCGTGTTGGAGAATACATCGTCCCCAAAAAAGTAAATGTTGACATTGAACGCTGATAGTCAATAAAGAAGATGCACATTAGAAACCAGTGCTGTTATTGTGATTCCTAACCCTGTATCTCACATTAGAAACCAGTGTTGTTATTGTGATTCCTAACCCTGTATCTCACATTAGAAACCAGTGTTGTTATTGTGATTCCTAACCCTGTATCTCACATTAGAAACCAGTGCTGTTATTGTGATTCCTAACCCTGTATCTCACATTAGAAACCAGTGCTGTTATTGTGATTCCTAACCCTGTATCTCACATTAGAAACCAGTGTTGTTATTGTGATTCCTAACCCTGTATCTCACATTAGAAACCAGTGCTGTTATTGTGATTCCTAACCCTGTATCTCACATTAGAAACCAGTGCTGTTATTGTGATTCCTAACCCTGTATCTCACATTAGAAACAAGTGCTGTTATTGTGATTCCTAACCCTGTATCTCACATTAGAAACCAGTGCTGTTATTGTGATTCCTAACCCTGTATCTCACATTAGAAACCAGTGCTGTTATTGTGATTCCTAACCCTGTATCTCACATTTTATCCTATCCAGACATTAATTACACTCTGCCACTTCGCTACATCCAGAAATGCAAGTTATTTTCCGAACCCGGATGCCTTCCAACCTGATCGCTGGCTGAACCGAGACAGAGGTCACCACCCCTATGCCTCTGTGCCCTTTGGCGTGGGTAAACGAAGCTGCATCGGACGGCGCATTGCAGAGCTGGAAGTCTACCTGGCACTTTCACAAGTGAGTAGCTGACCAGATCCAATGGGATTTACCTAAAACTACATCTGACATTCAATATAAAATGGGCTGCTAATATAACATAGTACTACATACTGTATATATATACTACAGTACTATATAGTAATGTGTGTCCCAGATCCAATGGGATTTACCTGAAACTACATCTGACATTCAATATAAAATGGGCTGCTAATATAACATAGTACTACATACTGTATATATATACTACAGTACTATATAGTAATGTGTGTCCCAGATCCAATGGGATTTACCTGAAACTACATCTGACATTCAATATAAAATGGGCTGCTAATATAACGTAGTACTACATACTGTATATATATACTACAGTACTATATAGTAATGTGTGTCCCAGTTTCAATGGGATTTACCTGAAACTACATCTGACATTCAATATAAAATGGGCTGCTAATATAACGTAGTACTACATACTGTATATATATACTACAGTACTATATAGTAATGTGTGTCCCAGTTTCAATGGGATTTACCTGAAACTACATCTGACATTCAATATAAAATGGGCTGCTAATATAACATAGTACTACATACTGTATATATATACTACAGTACTATATAGTAATGTGTGTCCCAGTTTCAATGGGATTTACCTGAAACTACATCTGACATTCAATATAAAATGGGCTGCTAATATAACGTAGTACTACATACTGTATATATATACTACAGTACTATATAGTAATGTGTGTCCCAGATCCAATGGGATTTACCTGAAACTACATCTGACATTCAATATAAAATGGGCTGCTAATATAACATAGTACTACATACTGTATATATATACTACAGTACTATATAGTAATGTGTGTCCCAGATCCAATGGGATTTACCTGAAACTACATCTGACATTCAATATAAAATGGGCTGCTAATATAACATAGTACTACATACTGTATATATATACTACAGTACTATATAGTAATGTGTGTCCCAGTTTCAATGCTGTTGTGGTGACAATTATTTTGACCCCTATTGTTGAGAGCAATTGAGTATTGAAAATAATAATTTAAGAAATCATGTTCAGTAGTTTACACAGTGTTTATTAAGCATGAGACTTGTTTTGTTCATATTTGTATTGTTACCTCAGACAAGGCCTCCTCTAATCGTCTTATCTACTCTCCTGTCCACAAAGATTCTGATGCAGTTTGATGTGAAACCTGATCCAGGCGCAGCAGCAGTTAAACCCATGACCCGGACATTGCTGGTGCCAGAAAGTGCGATCAACTTGCAATTCATTAAGAGATAAGCTTTCACATGCTGACAACTAGCTAGCTGTCCATTTGTCTCAGAGTGACAGATTGGAGCACTTAGAAATATACTGAGAAATGGGTCCTAACTGAATCTGAGTTTTTACATGCTTTAACATGCAGCCCATCAGATTTCTAGCCCAGTTGGTTTGTGCTGGCCGAGCTCTCAATTGATAAAGCACAAAGGCTATGTGATGGGAGGGTTCTCACACATTAAGATAATGTAATGGGAGGGTTCTCATACATTAAGATAATGTAATGGGAGGGTTCTCATACATTAAGATAATGTAATGGGAGGGTTCTCATACATTAAGATAATGTAATGGGAGGGTTCTCATACATTAAGATAATGTAATGGGAGGGTTCTCACACATTAAGATAATGTAATGGGAGGGTTCTCATACATTAAGATAATGTAATGGGAGGGTTCTCATACATTAAGATAATGTAATGGGAGGGTTCTCATACATTAAGATAATGTAATGGGAGGGTTCTCACACATTAAGATAATGTAATGGGAGGGTTCTCACACATTAGGATAATGTAATGGGAGGGTTCTCACACATTAGGATAATGTAATGGGAGGGTTCTCATACATTAAGATAATGTAATTGGGAGGGTTCTCATACATTAAGATAATGTAATGGGAGGGTTCTCACACATTAAGATAATGTAATGGGAGGGTTCTCACACATTAGGATAATGTAATGGGAGGGTTCTCACACATTAGGATAATGTAATTGGAGGGTTCTCACACATTAAGATAATGTAATGGGAGGGTTCTCATACATTAAGATAATGTAATGGGAGGGTTCTCACACATTAAGATAATGTAATGGGAGGGTTCTCATACATTAAGATAATGTAATGGGAGGGTTCTCACACATTAGGATAATGTAATGGGAGGGTTCTCACACATTAGGATAATGTAATGGGAGGGTTCTCACACATTAAGATAATGTAATGGGAGGGTTCTCATACATTAAGATAATGTAATGGAAGGGTTCTCACACATTAGGATAATGTAATGGGAGGGTTCTCACACATTAGGATAATGTAATGGGTGGGTTCTCACACATTAGGATAATGTAATGGGAGGGTTCTCACACACTAAGATAATGTAATGGGAGGGTTCTCACACATTAGGATAATGTAATGGGAGGGTTCTCACACATTAAGATAATGCAATGGGAGGGTTCTCACACATTAAGATAATGTAATGGGAGGGTTCTCACACATTGGGATAATGGGAGGGTTCTCACACATTAGGATAATGTAATGGGAGGGTTCTCACACATTAGGATAATGTAATGGGAGGGTTCTCACACATTAAGATAATGTAATGGGAGGGTTCTCACACATTAAGATAATGTAATGGGATGGTTCTCACACATTAGGATAATGTAATGAGAGGGTTCTCACACATTGGGATAATATAATGGGAGGGTTCTCACACATTGGGATAATGTAATGGGAGGGTTCTCACACATTAGGATAATGTAATGGGAGGGTTCTCACACATTAGGATAATGTAATGGGAGGGTTCTCACACATTAGGATAATGTAATGGGAGGGTTCTCACACATTAAGATAATGTAATGGGAGGGTTCTCACACATTAGGATAATGTAATGGGAGGGTTCTCACACATTAGGATAATGTAATGGGAGGGTTCTCACACATTAGGATAATGTAATGGGAGGTTGCAATATTTTATGTGTTAACTGTTATTATGGTCTGTCTTCGCCTCTGTAAGCAGGAGTAAAAGGCATACAACTTGAAAAATGTGAACTGTATCAGGACAAATTATGCAACAGCTTTCTTCAATGATAGGTGACATTCCTTTGTCAAATTCTGGTTGATTCCACTTTTCACCACTTAACATGAGTTTTTGTCAAACTAGTGCTCACAGGTTAAAACAAAAAAAAACATAAAATATTGTATGTAGGATTAGGATTACATATTGTTTGTATGTAGGATTAGGATTACATATTGTTTGTATTTAGGATTAGGAATACATATTGTTTGTATGTAGGATTAGGAATACATAATGTTTGTATGTAGGATTAGGAATACATATTGTTTGTATGTAGGATTAGGAATACATATTGTTTCAATTTAGCCAACCGAAATTTGTGTTGCGATTCACAGGTTGAGAAACACTAGTACAAATCAAGGTGCCAGAATACTTAGAAATGTGTCATGCGTCATTAATTATCAGTATCATGTTTGGTTGGTGCGTGTATAGAGCTTTAGAATTAAACAACGGCAGCTGATGAAAATAGCATTACTCCATATACATTGGGTTACATTTTTATAAAATACTTTTGAACCTATTATCAGGTTGTTACAATATAAGTTGTTATTTTTCTGTACCGTCAAATTGTTTGTGCGTCACTCATTTTCTAAATCTACACCGGTATGTCACTTAGATGATGTGCAGGTCTAAAGCTTTTTAACTTGAATAACACATTGTAAAGATTTCAACAATGTCTGAGCACTTTTTCTGTATTTGTTCTCCAATAAAATGTCTGAATACGTGAATGCATGGTCTTTTTCTAGTTCAACAGACATTTAAACATTTATCCACCTTAAAACATATTATTTTACTCTAAGGTATTTACCCTAGTTTCACATGTGTAGTGGGTGATATTAATGGGTCACATGTGTCAATGCTTACTTATATATTGTAAGCATGAAAAATAATTTATAGACATCTCATCTACTTTACTACTTATTTATTGTAAGCATTAAAAATCATTTATAGACATCTCATCTACTTTAGTACTTATATATTGTAAGCATTAAAAATAATTTATAGACATCTCATCTACTTTAGTACTTATATATTGTAAGCATTAATAATAATTTATAGACATCTCATCTACTTTAGTACTTATATATTGTAAGCATTAATAATAATTTATAGACATCTCATCTACTTTAGTACTTATATATTGTAAGCATTAATAATCATTTATAGACATCTCATCTACTTTACAACTTATATATTGTAAGCATTAATAATAATTTATAGACATCTCATCTACTTTACTACTTATCTATTGTAAGCATTAATAATAATTTATAGACATCTCATCTACTTTACTACTTATCTATTGTGAGCATTAATAATAATTTATAGACATCTCATCTACTTTACTACTTATCTATTGTAAGCATTAATAATAATTTATAGACATCTCATCTACTTCACTATATATTGTAAGCATTAATAATAATTTATAGACATCTCAAGGCACTGTGTTAATATGAAAAGAATGCCTGAAATGATGGTGGTAGAGAATTTCTGGAGAAAGAACATTCATATCTAGTGACTGTTTATCAATTATAGGTAATTCAATTATATACCTTTAGTCAGAGATAAAATGTCCTAAAAAGATTATTGATCCATGGGCAGTAATGGGGGTTTAAGAGATGACCTGGGACCAGACCAGGTCAAAGTCTGGACTGGACCAGAGCAGATTACTGTAAGCAGGTCTTCTGCCAGTGAATTTACTGACTCAGAGATCCTATCTGCTTACTAGTAAACAGAAAACCCCTAACAGGGTGTCTTCAAGGGGGTGGGTAATGTCACTGTTTAGGTGAAAAGTTCATGGCAAAGTTAAAATGGATTGAACAAATAATAAATGATACTGATTGTTCAGGGTTTAGCTTACTTTGATTAGTGTGTTTGCAACCCTTAGAGTGTATGTTTGATTACCAATGCAGGCCAGAACAAAAAGGATTTATATGAGTCAATGTGTATTAGATATGTGTATTAGATATGAGTATTAGATATTTGTATTAGATATGAGTATTAGATATGAGTATTAGATATGTGTATTAGATATGAGTATTAGATATGAGTATTAGATATGTGTATTAGATATGAGTATTTGATATGAGTATTAGATATGTGTATTATATATGAGTATTAGATATGAGTATTAGATATGTGTATTAGATATGTGTATTAGATATGAGTATTAGATATGTGTATTAGATATGTGTATTAGATATGAGTATTAGATATGTGTATTAGATATGAGTATTAGATATGAGTATTAGATATGTGTATTAGATATGAGTATTAGATATGAGTATTAGATATGAGTATTAGATATGTGTATTAGATATGAGTATTTGATTTGTGTATTAGATATGAGTATTAGATATTTGTATTAGATATGAGTATTAGATATGTGTATTAGATATGAGTATTAGATATGTGTATTAGATATGAGTATTAGATTTGTGTATTAGATATGAGTATTAGATATTTGTATTAGAAATGTGTATTAGATATGAGTATTAGATATGAGTATTAGATATTTGTATTAGATATGTGTTTAGATATGAGTATTAGATATCTGTATTAGATATGAGTATTTGATTTGTGTATTAGATATGTGTATTAGATATGTGTATTAGATATGAGTATTAGATATGTGTATTAGATATGAGTATTAGATATGTGTATTAGATATGTGTATTAGATATGAATATTAGATATGTGTATTAGATATGTGTATTAGATATGAGTATGAGATATGTGTATTAGATATGAGTATTAGATATGTGTATTAGATATGTGTATTATACAGTGTTTCTATGTTAAAAGATGCAACTGAGTTTGATTAGATCTATGGAAATCCTGCATAAACCAATTGGCCACATCTACGTGAACAAACACTTTCTCAAAACGTTGTCTAAGTAAACAGACCCTACTAAGTAAACATTATGTGAGGGACGGCAAGTCCCTGGTGAGACGCCATGAATGTAAAGTCTAATGAACTTCCTGTCAACTACCTTATCTTTTCCACGTCTTATTATGTTGACAAACCACTACCTCTGCTAAGCTCTTTTGGTCCCACTTTACCATGTAATATATTAAATGGGTGATCAAACCAGAACCACACTTTTGTATGATTGACATTTGACAAATATTGTATGTGAGAATAATATACAGTATTTTTTTTGCATTTTGTAGTTATAATACGTTTGCAAGGAACATGCAAGTTATTGTTGTTGAATTTTTTTCAGATTTACATCAACTTCAAAACCCAGAATACTCTCACACATTTTGACACATGTGAATTTAACTAAAATTCTAACCACATTTATTAAAAAATAACATAATTTAACAAATAAAACAAAAAACATGGAAAATATGTATATGTCTATAAATATGTACTTACTTTTTGACGCGACTGAACTTCGTCATTATTCAGATTGATTGACGTGTCCCAGAGAAGTGTACCCATACTCTCTATTAGCTGATGTAGTGATAAAATAGTGTGCATCTAATGTGTGCCAGCTAGCTAATGCCTCTGTTAACGTAATGGACAGAATACATAATTACTAAGGCTACACTATCAATCAAAAGTTTAAGGTCACTTCCAAAAGGCACATTTTTTGTCCTTTAAAATAACATCAAATTATTCAGAAATACAGTGTAAATATTGTTAATCTTGTAAATGACTATTGTAGTTTATAACGGTTGATTTTTTATGGAAAACAGAGGTCCATCATTAGCAACCATCTATGTTCCAATGGCACATTGTGTTTGCTAATCTAAGATTATCATTTTAAAAGGCTATTTGATCATGAGATTAAAGAAGCAATCAAACGTGCCTTCTTTAGACTAGTTGAGTTTCTGGCACATCAGCAATTTGTGGTTTGGATATTGGCTTAAAATGTTCTGAGAGATAAAGGCTATTCCATGCGAGAAATTGCCAAGAAACTGAAGATCTGTAGAATACTGTGTACTACTCCCTACACAGAACTAAACAAACCAAAAGTAAAAGAAGAGTGGGAGGCACAAGTGCACAAGAGATATATTATGCATAATAGTCTGGTTAGAGAAACAGACTCCTGACAGTTCCTCAGCGCTGCTCTGTGTAACTGAAGCCCTACGCAAGGCCCAAGCCAACTCTCTCTCCTCTGTTCTCATTCTACTAGACCTATCTGCTGCCTTCGACACAGTAAACCATCAGATCCTGCTCTCCACCCTCTCTGACCTGGGGCTCTCAGGAGCGGTGCATTCCTGGTTTTCCTCGTACTTGTCAGACCGTTTTTACCAGGTGGTGTGGTGAGGCTCGCCGTCGAACATGCAGCCCCTGGTCACTGGGGTCCCCCACGGATCGGTCCTAGGCCCTCTCCTTTTCTCCTTGTACACCCGGTCTCTTGGCTCTGTCATATCCTCACATGGCCTCTCCTATCACTGCTATGCTGATGATACCCAACTATTTTTCTCATTCCCACAGTCTGAAACCCAGGTGGCATCCCGTATCTCTGCATGTCTGACTGACATCTCGGCCTGGATGTCTGCACACCATCTGAAACTCAACCTAGGTAAAACTGAACTGCTCTTCTTCAAAGGAAGAGCCTGCCCACTCCAGGATCTGTCCATTACGGTGGACAACGTCACAGTCCCTGCTACCCAATGTGGGAAAAACCTTGGCGTGACCCTTGACAACTCCCTCTCATTTTCTGCACACATCACGGTCTTGCAGGTACATGCTCTACAACATTCGGAAAGTAAGGCCGTATCTTACGCAGGAAGCCGCACAAGTGCTGATCCAGGCACTTATCATCTCCAGTCTCGACTACTGCAACTCCCTTCTGGCTGGTCTCCCAGTGTGCGCCATCAAACCCCTGCAACTCATTCAAAATGCAGCAGCCCGCCTGATCTTCAATCTACCAAAGTTCTCCCACGTCACTCAGCTGTTCCGCACACTACACTGGCTCCCGGTCGAAGCACGCATCCACTACAAAACCATGGTGCTAGCCTATGGGGCAGCAAGAGGAACCGCCCCCTCCTACATCCAGTCACTAATGAAGCCGTACACACCCACGCGAGCACTTCGTTCTGCCACCTCAGGCCTCTTGGTAGTGCCATCCCTATGGGAGGGCAACTCTCGATCTGCTCAGTCTAAATTGTTCTCCGTGCTTGCCCCGCAATGGTGGAACAACTCCACTCTGGAGATCAGATCATCGGACTCTCTACCAATCTTCAAAAAACATCTAAAAACATTCCTCTTCAAACTGTACCTCCAGTAGCTCCATGAATGGAGCTCCACAACTCTCGACTGTTCGAAACTTCACTACCGAATCATTCTTCTACGATTATCACCCATTCCTCCTCTCCTAGCACCCCTTCTATCTCTAGCACTTCCCCCTGCACCCACCCAGGAACAATGTACTTATTGCCTTTTTGATGTGTGTTTTAGCTATATGTGAAATGCCTGCACTTATTGTAAGTCGCTCTGGATAAGAGCGTCTGCTAAATGCGCAAAATGTAAATGTTATGGCCACGGCCCTGTTTCCCTCTGGGTTTTCCTGTCTCTTTGCACCCCCTGCTGGTCCTGATGTGTTCCTGTCATGCCTGGATCCTGGACAACTGCCACCCATCAACTCATCAACCTACCTTATATCTACCCCGGTTTTCCAGCCACTCCTCCAGATCGTTGAGTCCGTGACAGTGGTAGCTATTTAAAACTAGTGGTATTTTTTTATTGCGCTCTTTTACCCCTTGTTTCCAGAACTGCAAATACTGTTTGACCTCGACCACCAGCCTGCCATACCATCAACCAGTATTGCTGTCCGACCACCCTCAACCAGTTTTGTTTATTCATCTCCTCCTGACCACCCTCTCTTCAATAAAAAAATTATGTATTTTTTCACCACTGTACAACTCTCTGTGCTGCATTTGGGTCCGCTCTGAAATACACCACCAAGACATTTTTATTAGATAATACCAGAAAAAATATTTTTGTCAACAGAGAGGCGACTGCAGGGATGCTGGTTATGATTAAGCCGAGTTAAAGACAACTTGCCGTCTCATAATAAATAGTATAAAGTGAAGCAGCAATTTACAGCTAGCGAGCTCCCAAATGCAAATGTATGGTGTGTATGGGCCCAGAGGAACTGGGGAATATGGGATAATGGAAGTACTGTGGTTTAGTCGACAAAGACAGAGACAATGTGTCAACTTAGCTATCCTGCTATGGAAACAAGTTTGAAACAAATCCAATGATTTCATGGAACAAGGACACCTACAGTACATCTACACGTCAGTAGCAAATTGGCGAAGCCCAAAGACTTTAAGTTTAAAACAGACAGCAGTTTCAATTAATCAATTACCTCAACAGTTTAAATAATTCTGTGGTGTGTATTTATGAATAAATCTCCAATCACTCATACTTAAGGAAAATCCCAATATTTTCTATAAATAACCTTGTAGACAACATAATTAATTGTTGTTAACATACGTTAGGTTCAGGAAAAGGATAAACGATACCAAGGAGGTGGGAAACATGTATATCCAAACTATCCATCAGTAATATTGGAGTCTGACATTCTGATATTTCTATTTTTTTCTGATATTTGATATAAAATTGCTCAAATTCTGATGTATAGGGGCTGTATGACATACCTATCTACTGTTTTATTATCTATGGTAATCCGTGTTACGACAGTTGAGAAAGTAAACGGCAAACGACATTTCCTGTTTGTGCCGGAAATGGGTTTGGTTTTGTTATTGTTAGCATTAATGTGGCTAGTTAGCTAGTCGGCTAGTGGAAAGCATAGTCTTACTGCATATCTATTATTCGTAGTTCAATATACCCGACTAAACGCCAACTGGCTGATAAACCAGCCCGGAATCAGGTAAGTTATTTACAGCTACATAATAACCTGTTCGTTATTTCACTAGCTAGCTACATAATTAACCTGTTCGTTATTTCACTAGCTAGCTACATAATAACCTGTTCGTTATTTCACTAGCTAGCTACATAATAACCTGTTCGTTATTTCACTAGCTAGCTACATAATAACCTGTTCGTTATTTCACTAACTAGCTACATAATTAACCTGTTCGTTATTTCACTAACTAGTTGCATAATAACCAGTTCGTTATTTCACTAACTAGCTACATAATTAACCAGTTTGTTATTTCACTAACTAGCTGCATAATAACCAGTTCGTTATTTCACTAACTAGCTACATAATTAAGTTCGTTATTTCACTAACTAGCTACATAATTAACCTGTTCGTTATTTCACTAGCTAGCTACATAATTAACCTGTTCGTTATTTCACTAACTAGCTACATAATAACCTGTTCGTTATTTCACTAACTAGCTACATAATAACCAGTTCGTTATTTCACTAACTAGCTACATAATAACCAGTTCGTTATTTATTTACATAATAACCAGCGTTATTTCACTAATAACATAATAACCAGTTTGTTATTTCACTAACTAGCTACATAATAACCAGTTTGTTATTTCACTAACTAGCTACATAATAACCAGTTCGTTATTTCACTAACTAGCTACATAATAACCAGTTTGTTATTTCACTAACTAGCTACATAATAACCAGTTCGTTATTTCACTAACTAGCTACATAATAACCAGTTTGTTATTTCACTAACTAGCTACATAATAACCAGTTTGTTATTTCACTAACTAGCTACATAATAACCAGTTTGTTATTTCACTAACTAGCTACATAATAACCAGTTTGTTATTTCACTAACTAGCTACATAATAACCAGTTTGTTATTTCACTAACTAGCTACATAATAAGTTTGTTATTTCACTAACTAGCTACATAATTTGTTATTTCACTAACTAGCTACATAATAACCAGTTTGTTATTTCACTAACTAGCTACATAATAACCAGTTTGTTATTTCACTAACTAGCTACATAATAACCAGTTTGTTATTTCACTAACTAGCTACATAATAACCAGTTTGTTATTTCACTAACTAGCTACATAATAACCAGTTTGTTATTTCACTAACTAGCTACATAATAACCAGTTTGTTATTTCACTAACTAGCTACATAATAACCAGTTTGTTATTTCACTAACTACACTAACCAGTTTGTTATTTCACTAACTAACCAGTTTGTTATTTCACTAACTAGCTACATAATAACCAGTTTGTTATTTCACTAACTAGCTACATAATAACCAGTTTGTTATTTCACTAACTAGCTACATAATAACCAGTTTGTTATTTCACTAACTAGCTACATAATAACCAGTTTGTTATTTCACTAACTAGCTACATAATAACCAGTTTGTTATTTCACTAACTAGCTACATAATTAACCTGTTCGTTATTTCACTAACTAGCTACATAATAACCAGTTTGTTATTTCACTAACTAGCTACATAATAACCAGTTTGTTATTTCACTAACTAGCTACATAATAACCAGTTCGTTATTTCACTAACTAGCTACATAATAACCTGTTCGTTATTTCACTAACTAGTTACATAATAACCAGTTTGTTATTTCACTAACTAGCTACATAATAACCAGTTTGTTATTTCACTAACTAGTTACATAATAACCAGTTCGTTATTTCATTAACTAGCTACATAATAACCAGTTTGTTATTTCACTAACTAGCTACATAATAACCAGTTTGTTATTTCACTAACTAGCTACATAATTAACCTGTTCGTTATTTCACTAACTAGTTGCATAATAACCAGTTCGTTATTTCACTAACTAGCTGCATAATAACCAGTTCGTTATTTCACTAACTAGCTACATAATAACCAGTTTGTTATTTCACTAACTAGCTACATAATAACCAGTTTGTTATTTCACTAACTAGCTACATAATAACCAGTTTGTTATTTCACTAACTAGCTACATAATAACCAGTTCGTTATTTCACTAACTAGTTACATAATTAACCTGTTCGTTGTTTCATTACATAATAACCTGCTTGTTATTTCGCTAACTAGCTACATAATTAACCTGTTTGTTATTTCGTTTATACTAACTATAATCAACTTACACATTACACATGTTGTCATTAAACAGCACTCAGTCAAGTCGCTGACAAACATTTGCAATAAAGACTAAAGAGAAATATGAGTGCTCGTCCCTCTTTTTTTCAGTGGGAATCAATTATCTACAGTAAGCAGATATAGCTAACAGATCCAGTTATTAAATCGTTTTTTATGGAGACCACACAAGAAACCGTGTGTGTTCCCATTTAAACACCCAACACCATCTTAGAAGTTAGTTAACGTTGGCTCGTGATGATATTACATGTATTAACTACATCTAGTAGTGTTAGATGACTGGCTTCCATGACTGATTTATCAATTTTATTCACTTCTTGATAGTAATTTCAGAGCATATCACAACGTGTGTGTGCGTGTGTGCGTGTGCGTGTGTGCGTGCGTGTGCGTGCGTGCGCGCGTGTGTGTAAGAGAATGTGTGTGTACATTACACTAACGTTAGATAGCTATCCCGCAAATTGTCTTTGATTGACCAGCCATCTTACAGATGCCTCTATCTCTTGTCTCAGATTGCCACATCAGATAGGTTGTCTGGGTGACACCTGGCGAATGTAGCAACCTTCCAATATAAAAGCACTGAACTGTGACCAATATCATGGAGAAGGGTATGAGGATCTGTTACTGGGTATCTGTCTGCCTCTTGTTGTCATTTGTTTTGTGTCATAATTGATGTACTCTAGAATTAAACATCTAGGTCTGTTTCTGTGGCCACAGATATTCAGACAGGTGCTTCAATGACATCTGTGGTTGGGTCAACAATGGGAGCATCAGGGACACAGAGCCGGTCAGAGGACGAGGAGTCGACAGGAATGAAAGACCTCAAAAGAACAGCAACACAGGCTTTTGTTGGGGGTGGCGGTGTTGTGCCCAAACGCAGGAGCTCCTCAAGGTTACCCTAACCCCTGTCCTTAAACTAGAACCTTAAATGTAATTGAATGTAAAATGAATGACAGAATATGTATGTAAAATGTGTCCTCTTGACCTAATTAGATCAATAAAAAGGAAGAAGTTTGATGATGAGCTGGTAGAGAGCAGCCTGGCCAAGTCATCCAGCAGGGTTAAGGGCCCACCTGTCATTGAGCCAATCCGCTGCTCTGGGAGTGAACCATCATCCAATGAGAAGAAGAAGGTAAAGGGAAACTTTCTGGGTAGCGCGTATAAGAAATGTAGAGGGAGATACCAGTGGTTGTTCAATAGCTAGATTAGTGTGCTGTTTATATCTCTAGATACCAGTGGTTGTTCAATAGCTAGATTAGTGTGCTGTTTATATCTCTAGATACCAGTGGTTGTTCAATAGCTAGATTAGTGTGCTGTTTATATCTCTAGATACCAGTGGTTGTTCAATAGCTAGATTAGTGTGCTGTTTATATCTCTAGATACCAGTGGTTGTTCAATAGCTAGATTAGTGTGCTGTTTATATCTCTAGATACCAGTGGTTGTTCAATAGCTAGATTAGTGTGCTGTTTATATCATTAGATACCAGTGGTTGTTCAATAGCTAGATAGTGTGCTGTTTATATACGTAGATACCAGTAGTTGTTCAATAGCTAGATTAGTGTGCTGTTTATATACGTAGATACCAGTGGTTGTTCAATAGCTAGATTAGTGTGCTGTTTATATCTCTAGATACCAGTGGTTGTTCAATAGCTAGATTAGTGTGCTGTTTATATCTCTAGATACCAGTAGTTGTTCAATAGCTAGATTAGTGTGCTGTTTATATCTCTAGATACCAGTGGTTGTTCAATAGCTAGATTAGTGTGCTGTTTATATACGTAGATACCAGTGGTTGTTCAATAGCTAGATTAGTGTGCTGTTTATATCTCTAGATACCAGTGGTTGTTCAATAGCTAGATTAGTGTGCTGTTTATATCTCTAGATACCAGTGGTTGTTCAATAGCTAGATTAGTGTGCTGTTTATATCTCTAGATACCAGTGGTTGTTCAATAGCTAGATTAGTGTGCTGTTTATATCTCTAGATACCAGTAGTTGTTCAATAGCTAGATTAGTGTGCTGTTTATATCTCTAGATACCAGTAGTTGTTCAATAGCTAGATTAGTGTGCTGTTTATATCTCTAGATACCAGTGGTTGTTCAATAGCTAGATTAGTGTGCTGTTTATATCTCTAGATACCAGTGGTTGTTCAATAGCTAGATTAGTGTGCTGTTTATATCTCTAGATACCAGTAGTTGTTCAATAGCTAGATTAGTGTGCTGTTTATATCATTAGATACCAGTGGTTGTTCAATAGCTAGATAGTGTGCTGTTTATATACGTAGATACCAGTAGTTGTTCAATAGCTAGATTAGTGTGCTGTTTATATACGTAGATACCAGTGGTTGTTCAATAGCTAGATTAGTGTGCTGTTTATATCTCTAGATACCAGTAGTTGTTCAATAGCTAGATTAGTGTGCTGTTTATATCTCTAGATACCAGTGGTTGTTCAATAGCTAGATTAGTGTGCTGTTTATATACGTAGATACCAGTGGTTGTTCAATAGCTAGATTAGTGTGCTGTTTATATCTCTAGATACCAGTGGTTGTTCAATAGCTAGATTAGTGTGCTGTTTATATACGTAGATACCAGTGGTTGTTCAATAGCTAGATTAGTGTGCTGTTTATATCATTAGATACCAGTGGTTGTTCAATAGCTAGATTAGTGTGCTGTTTATATAATTATATACCAGTAGTTGTTCAATAGCTAGATTAGTGTCCTGTTTACCAGTATCTAATACACTTGACTAAGCGCTGAATAAGCATAAGACACGTCTAATTGATTTCTCTCGATGCCCCATATATAAGATGTCCAGGTCCAGCACCACCCTAACTCCACCCCTCACCATGGTGATCACCCCTCCACCCATTGCCAAGAGGGTGAAGAAGAGCAAGCAGCCCCTTCAGATAACCAAAGACCTTGGTCGATGGAAACCCACAGATGACCTACTGCTCATCAATGCTGTGCTGCAGGTAACAGACTGAAGTGCAATAGAGATTTATTGTTGATAGCAGTAACTGATATCAGTGCTATAAATAGTGCTCTATCATATCACACTTATTCAGTATACAAACTAAGTGGTCGCTAACTGTGTGTGTGTGTGTGTGTGTGTGTGTGTGTGTGTGTGTTAGACAACAGATTTGACATCTGTTCATCTGGGAGTGAAATTCAGCTGTCGTTTCACTTTGCGGGAGATCCAGGAGCGTTGGTATGCTCTGCTGTATGATCCTGTCATCTCCAAGTAAGAACCACAACCCAAACACCCCTGGCCTGTAAGAACCTCACCACAACCCAAACACCCCTGGCCTGTAAGAACCTCACCACAACCCAAACACCCCTGGCCTGTAAGAACCTCACCACAACCCAAACACCCCTGGCCTGCTCTTTCTACCCACTTCCTGGTTCTCGATTTAGCCACCACTGTCTTCTACCTAATTATTCATGGTAAACACAATGAAATGTATTGTGACAGCGTTCTACTTGTTTCTGTCATCTAGGTTGGCATGGCAGTGTTCTACCTGTTTCTGTCTTCTAGGTTGGCATGACAGTGTTCTACTTGTTTCTGTCATCTAGGTTGGCATGGCAGTGTTCTACCTGTTTCTGTCTTCTAGGTTGGCATGGCTGTGTTCTACTTGTTTCTGTCTTCTAGGTTGGCATGACAGTGTTCTGCCTGTTTCTGTCATCTAGGTTAGCATGGCAGTGTTCTACCTGTTTCTGTCTTCTAGGTTGGCATGACAGTGTTCTACTTGTTTCTGTCTTCTAGGTTGGCGTGACAGTGTTCTACCTGTTTCTGTCTTCTAGGTTGGCATGGCTGTGTTCTACTTGTTTCTGTCTTCTAGGTTGGCATGACAGTGTTCTGCCTGTTTCTGTCTTCTAGGTTGGCATGGCAGTGTTCTACCTGTTTCTGTCATCTAGGTTGGCATGACAGTGTTCTGCCTGTTTCTGTCTTCTAGGTTGGCATGGCAGGCAATGCGACAGCTTCATCCTGAAGCCATTGCTGCGATCCAGAGCAAAGCACTGTTCAGTCAGGCTGAAGAGGCACTGTTGGCTAAAATTGGATCTGTGAGTGAAGCCTTGTGTGTCTTTGGTACTTTCATAGGAATTTACATCAGGGAGGAATGGTCCTGTTATTGCTGTCTAAATAAATCTACTCAAACCAATGTCCAAATACTCAAACCAATGTCCAAATACACAAACCAATGTCCAAATACACAAACCAATGTCCAAATATTCAAACCAATGTCCAAATACACAAACCAATGTCCAAATACTCAAACCAATGTCCAAATACTCAAACCAATGTCCAAATGTTTTTTGTGAACTCATCTCTTCACAAACCATATATCAAACATTTTTGTTCATTAAAATAACATTACAATTATTTAGTGCAGTGTAGACATTGTTACTTACTGTTTTTTAATAACTATTGTAGCTGAAAACAACTTGTGGCATATCTACATAGACATACTCAGGTCCATTATCATATCTATATAGACATACTCAGGCCCATTATCATATCTATATAGACATACTGATGCCCATTATCATATCTATATAGACATACTGAGGTCCATTATCATATCTATGTAGACATACTGAGGTCCATTATCATATCTACATAGACATACTGAGGCCCATTATCATATCTATATAGACATACTGAGGCCCATTATCATATCTACATAGACATACTGAGGCCCATTATCATATCTACATAGACATACTCAGGTCCATTATCATATCTATATAGACATACTGAGGTCCATTATCATATCTATATAGACATAATGAGGCCCATTATCATATCTAAATAGACATACTGAGGCCCATTATCATATCTACATAGACATACTCAGGTCCATTATCATATCTATATAGACATACTCAGGTCCATTATCATATCTATATAGACATACTGAGGTCCATTATCATATCTATATAGACATACTGAGGCCCATTATCATATCTATATAGACATACTGAGGCCCATTATCATATCTATATAGACATACTGAGGCCCATTATCATATCTATATAGACATACTGAGGCCCATTATCATATCTATATAGACATACTGAGGTCCATTATCATATCTATATAGACATACTGAGGCCCATTATCATATCTATATAGACATACTGAGGTCCATTATCATATCTAAGTAGACATACTGAGGCCCATTATCAGCAACTGTTACTCCTGTGTTCCAATGGCACGGTGTATTTGCTAATTCAAGTTTAGTTTTATTTTTATCATTAGTAAAACTAATAACATTGGTCACAACCTTTGGTTTGATTACAGATTCAAAGTCTACAGAAACAAAACTAAAAACATCTGAAAAATTAATCTTGTTCTTTAAAATGAAAGCTATTTCATGAGAGATATTGCCTTGTGCAATGCTGTGTAGTACACCCTTTGCAGAATAGTGCGATCTGGCTCTAACCAGCATAGAATGAGGAATGGGAAGGCAAGAGAACAAATACATTAATCTATAGAGCATTATGGTTCCTACTAGCTGAAATACATTAACATGAATCTATAGAGCGTTATGGTTCCTACTAGCTGAAATGCATTAACATGAATCTATAGAGCATTATGGTTCCTACTAGCTGAAATACATTAACATGAATCTATAGAGCATTATGGTTCCTACTAGCTGAAATACATTAACATGAATCTATAGAGCATTATGGTTCCTACTAGCTGAAATACATTAACATGAATCTATAGAGCATTATGGTTCCTACTAGCTGAAACTCATTAACATGAATCTATAGAGCGTTATGGTTCCTACTAGCTGAAATACATTAACATGAATCTATAGAGCATTATGGTTCCTACTAGCTGAAATACATTAACATGAATCTATAGAGCATTATGGTTCCTACTAGCTGAAATACATTAACATGAATCTATAGAGCGTTATGGTTCCTACTAGCTGAAATACATTAACATGAATCTATAGAGCGTTATGGTTCCTACTAGCTGAAATACATTAACATGAATCTATAGAGCATTATGGTTCCTAGCTGAAATACATTAACATGAATCTATAGAGCGTTATGGTTCCTACTAGCTGAAATACATTAACATGAATCTATAGAGCGTTATGGTTCCTACTAGCTGAAACTCATTAACATGAATCTATAGAGCGTTATGGTTCCTACTAGCTGAAACTCATTAACATGAATCTATAGAGCGTTATGGTTCCTACTAGCTGAAATACATTAACATGAATCTATAGAGCATTATGGTTCCTAGCTGAAATACATTAACATGAATCTATAGAGCGTTATGGTTCCTACTAGCTGAAATACATTAACATGAATCTATAGAGCATTATGGTTCCTACTAGCTGAAATACATTAACATGAATCTATAGAGCATTATGGTTCCTACTAGCTGAAACTCATTAACATGAATCTATAGAGCATTATGGTTCCTACTAGCTGAAATACATTAACATGAATCTATAGAGCATTATGGTTCCTAGCTGAAATACATTAACATGAATCTATAGAGCGTTATGGTTCCTACTAGCTGAAATACATTAACATGAATCTATAGAGCGTTATGGTTCCTACTAGCTGAAATACATTAACATGAATCTATAGAGCATTATGGTTCCTAGCTGAAATACATTAACATGAATCTATAGAGCGTTATGGTTCCTACTAGCTGAAGTACATTAACATGAATCTATAGAGCGTTATGGTTCCTACTAGCTGAAATACATTAACATGAATCTATAGAGCGTTATGGTTCCTACTAGCTGAAACTCATTAACATGAATCTATAGAGCATTATGGTTCCTACAAGCTGAAATACATTAACATGAATCTATAGAGCATTATGGTTCCTACTAGCTGAAATACATTAACATGAAACTATAGAGCGTTATGGTTCCTACTAGCTGAAACTCATTAACATGAATCTATAGAGCATTATGGTTCCTACTAGCTGAAACTCATTAACATGAATCTATAGAGCATTATGGTTCCTACTAGCTGAAATACATTAACATGAATCTATAGAGCGTTATGGTTCCTACTAGCTGAAACTCATTAACATGAATCTATAGAGCGTTATGGTTCCTACTAGCTGAAATACATTAACATGAATCTATAGAGCATTATGGTTCCTACTAGCTGAAATACATTAACATGAATCTATAGAGCATTATGGTTCCTACTAGCTGAAATACATTAACATGAATCTATAGAGCGTTATGGTTCCTACTAGCTGAAATACATTAACATGAATCTATAGAGCATTATGGTTCCTACTAGCTGAAATACATTAACATGAATCTATAGAGCATTATGGTTCCTACTAGCTGAAATACATTAACATGAATCTATAGAGCGTTATGGTTCCTAGCTGAAACTAACTGGTCATCTGGGGTGAGTGTGTCTGGCAAAAGATGTCTGCCGTTTACCAATTTGCAAAGTCAAATGGGGGCGCTATCCACAGATGTTTGGTAGGCACATGCCATTTTTGTTTTGGCCAAAGGGGGGCACTACATTACAGTGCGTATATTTACAGTTGTTTAAATGAGTTGTGTTTTCGGATAAACAGAGCTGTCAGCCCAAGCTGGAGGTGTTCCAGGAGCTGCTCACTAAGCACCCCAGTGTGTTCTACCCCTCTCGCACTCCCAAGAGCCTGTTTGTGCACTGGCAGCTGCTCAAACAGTACTACCTGCTGGAGGATCAAAGTGGTGAGAAACTTTCCTTTACTGCTCTACTTTTGACGAGAGCCGATAGGGTTGAAATGTTCCTAGTAAAACATTTTAATTCTACACAGTAGTTACTTGTTGAGAGTTAAGTGAGGTCATGTTTTATCTTCTGCAGTCCAACCTCTTCCTAAAGGTGACCAAGTCCTCAACTTCTCTGATGCTGAGCAGCTGGTGGAGGATGCTAAGCTAAAGTAAGAAAAACACTCAACATTTGGTCCAATATTTCAGTTTCCCTGAAGTCAGAGTCGGATATCCTTCTAGTTCCCTGTGGGCGGAGTCAGATATCCTTCAAGTTCCCTGTGGGCGGAGTCAGATATCCTTCTAGCTCCCTGTGGGTGGAGTCAGATATCCTTCTAGCTCCCTGTGGGTGGAGTCAGATATCCTTCTAGCTCCCTGTGGGTGGAGTCAGATATCCTTCTAGCTCCCTGTGGGTGGAGTCAGATATCCTTCTAGCTCCCTGTGGGTGGAGTCAGATATCCTTCTAGCTCCCTGTGGGTGGAGTCAGATGTCCTTCTAGCTCCCTGTGGGCGGAGTCAGATGTCCTTCTAGCTCCCTGTGGGCGGAGTCAGATGTCCTTCTAGCTCCCTGTGGGCGGAGTCAGATGTCCTTCTAGCTCCCTGTGGGCGGAGTCAGATGTCCTTCTAGTTTCCTGTGGGCGGAGTCAGATGTAATTCTAGTTTCCTGTGGGCGGAGTCAGATGTCATTCTAGTTTCCTGTGGGCGGAGTCAGATGTCATTCTAGTTTCCTGTGGGCGGAGTCAGATGTCATTCTAGTTTCCTGTGGGCGGAGTCAGATGTCATTCTAGTTTCCTGTGGGCGGAGTCAGATGTCATTCTAGTTTCCTGTGGGCGGAGTCAGATGTCCTTCTAGTCATTCTAATAATTGTCCCTGCCTCTTCACCTAGGGAGAAGAGGGATGAGGTTATGGAGCATGGTGAGTTATTTAAATATTAACGGATGAGGTTATGGAGCATGGTGAGTTATTAAAATATTAACAGATGAGGTTATGGAGCATGGTGAGTTATTAAATTTTTTAACAGATGAGGTTATGGAGCATGTGAGTTATTTAAATATTAACGGATGAGGTTATGGAGCATTTTTCGATTATTTCAAAACAATTCTTAAAATAAATGACACATGTTCCTTATGTTTCCTGTTCTCTCCTTCCTCATGTTCCTTATGTTTCCTGTTCTCTCCTTCCTCATGTTCCTTATGTTTCCTGTTCTCTCCTTCCTCATGTTCCTTATGTTTCCTGTTCTCTCCTTCCTCATGTTCCTCATGTTTCCTGTTCTATCCTTCCTCATGTTTCCTGTTCTCTCCTTCCTCATGTTTCCTGTTCTCTCCTTCCTCATGTTTCCTGTTCTCTCCTTCCTCATGTTTCCTGTTCTCTCCTTCCTCATGTTTCCTGTTCTCTCCTTCCTCATGTTTCCTGTTCTCTCCTTCCTCATGTTTCCTGTTCTCTCCTTCCTCATGTTTCCTGTTCTCTCCTTCCTCATGTTTCCTGTTCTCTCCTTCCTCATGTTTCCTGTTTTCTCCTTCCTCATGTTTCCTGTTCTCTCTCCTCATGTTTCCTGTTCTCTCCTTCCTCATGTTTCCTGTTCTCTCCTTCCGCTATGTCTTGCCAATTACAGAGCTGATGATCTCTGATCGCCATCAGAAGAAGGAGATCAGACAGTTGGAACAGGAGCTCCCTCGCTGGCAGGTCCTGGTGGACAGCATTACAGGTGGTGTGTGTGTGTGTGTGTGTGTGTGATTATAAAGGCAGTTTCACTGGGCCTTTGGCCTTGATAAATCCACTGATGAGTGAAAACATTAGGACCAGTCATAAATAAAGGGAATATGGTTGATCATTTTCGTAATAATGTCTGGCTAGATTAGATAATCAGTTCTCTCATCAGACAATGTGTTGGTTGCAGCTGAAATGGGCTGTAGAAAAGAGTTAAGAGACTTTGACCAGGGCCTTATTGTAATGGCCAGACGACTGGGTAAGAGCATCTCTGAAACGGCAAAGCTTGTGGGGGGGGTTCATGGTCAGTAGTGGTGTGTTCCTATAGACAGTGGTCATCGATGGTGTGTCCCTATAGACAGCGGCCACCAGTGGTGTGTCCCTATAGACAGCGGTCATCAGTGGTGTGTCCCTATAGACAGCGGTCATCAGTGGTGTGTCCCTATAGACAGCGGTCACCAGTGGTGTGTCCCTATAGACAGCGGTCACCAGTGGTGTGTCCCTATAGACAGCGGTCATCAGTGGTGTGTCCCTATAGACAGCGGTCACCAGTGGTGTGTCCCTATAGACAGCGGTCATCAGTGGTGTGTCCCTATAGACAGCGGTCACCAGTGGTGTGTCCCTATAGACAGCGGTCACCAGTGGTGTGTCCCTATAGACAGCGGTCACCAGTGGTGTGTCCCTATAGACAGCGGTCACCAGTGGTGTGTCCCTATAGACAGCGGTCACCAGTGGTGTGTCCCTATAGACAGCGGTCACCAGTGGTGTGTCCCTATAGACAGCGGTCACCAGTGGTGTGTCCCTATAGACAGCGGTCACCAGTGGTGTGTCCCTATAGACAGCGGTCACCAGTGGTGTGTCCCTATAGACAGCGGTCACCAGTGGTGTGTCCCTATAGACAGCGGTCACCAGTGGTGTGTCCCTATAGACAGCGGTCACCAGTGGTGTGTCCCTAAAGACAGCGGTCACCAGTGGTGTGTCCCTATAGACAGCGGTCATCAGTGGTGTGTCCCTATAGACAGCGGTCATCAGTGGTGTGTCCCTAAAGACAGCGGTCACCAGTGGTGTGTCCCTAAAGACAGCGGTCGCCAGTGGTGTGTCCCTATAGACAGCGGTCATCAGTGGTGTGTCCCTATAGACAGCGGTCACCAGTGGTGTGTAGACAGCGGTCACCAGTGGTGTGTCCCTATAGACAGCGGTCACCAGTGGTGTGTCCCTATAGACAGCGGTCACCAGTGGTGTGTCCCTATAGACAGCGGTCACCAGTGGTGTGTCCCTCGCCAGTGGTGTGACAGCGGTCGCCAGTGGTGTGTCCCTATTGACAGCGGTCACCAGTGGTGTGTCCCTATAGACAGCGGTCCCCAGTGGTGTGTCCCTATAGACAGCGGTCACCAGTGGTGTGTCCCTATAGACAGCGGTCATCAGTGGTGTGTCCCTATAGACAGCGGTCATCAGTGGTGTGTCCCTATTGACAGCGGTCACCAGTGGTGTGTCCCTAAAGACAGCGGTCGCCAGTGGTGTGTCCCTATAGACAGCGGTCATCAGTGGTGTGTCCCTATAGACAGCGGTCACCAGTGGTGTGTCCCTATAGACAGCGGTCACCAGTGGTGTGTCCCTATAGACAGCGGTCACCAGTGGTGTGTCCCTATAGACAGCGGTCACCAGTGGTGTGTCCCTATAGACAGCGGTCACCAGTGGTGTGTCCCTATAGACAGCGGTCATCAGTGGTGTGTCCCTATAGACAGCGGTCATCAGTGGTGTGTCCCTATAGACAGCGGTCACCAGTGGTGTGTCCCTATAGACAGCGGTCGCCAGTGGTGTGTCCCTATTGACAGCGGTCGCCAGTGGTGTGTCCCTATTGACAGCGGTCACCAGTGGTGTGTCCCTAAAGACAGCGGTCGCCAGTGGTGTGTCCCTATAGACAGCGGTCACCAGTGGTGTGTCCCTATTGACAGCGGTTGCCAGTGGTGTGTCCCTATTGACAGCGGTAGCCAGTGGTGTGTCCCTATTGACAGCGGTAGCCAGTGGTGTGTCCCTATTGACAGCGGTCGCCAGTGGTGTGTCGCTATTGACAGCGGTCGCCAGTGGTGTGTCCCTATTGACAGCGGCCATCAGTGGTGTGTCCCTATAGACAGCGGTCACCAGTGGTGTGTCCCTATTGACAGCGGTAGCCAGTGGTGTGTCCCTATTGACAGCGGTAGCCAGTGGTGTGTCCCTATTGACAGCGGTCGCCAGTGGTGTGTCCCTATTGACAGCGGCCATCAGTGGTGTGTCCCTATAGACAGCGGTCACCAGTGGTGTGTCCCTATTGACAGCGGTCGCCAGTGGTGTGTCCCTATTGACAGCGGCCATCAGTGGTGTGTCCCTATAGACAGCGGTAGCCAGTGGTGTGTCCCTATTGACAGCGGTAGCCAGTGGTGTGTCCCTATTGACAGCGGTAGCCAGTGGTGTGTCCCTATTGACAGCGGTCGCCAGTGGTGTGTCCCTATTGACAGCGGTCACCAGTGGTTTCTACCTATTGACCTGTTGACAGCAGGTACACACCTACAGTAGGTGTTGGGTACCCACGGCTCTACGAAGCCAGAGGATTATGACGGCTGTCTCGTCTGATACATTTGCATGTACATGAGTTTGAAATAGAAATAGATTATACCAACTGCAAAAACACAATTGTTATCAATTGTTAAGAATACAATTTAATGGATTAAATAATGTCACATTGTTTGTCAAAGGAATTTAATATTTAAGTTTAGCCATCTTAGTACTTTATCAGTATCTGATGGTGTTGTTGTTTTCTC
Organism: Dallia pectoralis; assembly: GCA_029465975.1. NCBI lineage: Eukaryota > Metazoa > Chordata > Actinopteri > Esociformes > Umbridae > Dallia > Dallia pectoralis. The sequence continues at coordinate 19,685,203 of CM055744.1, forward strand.
AGGGATGAACTCTCCACTTTAATGGATCTGATGGAGTTGTTGTTGTTGTTTTCTCAGGGATGAACTCTCCAGACTTTGACAATCAAACCCTGGCAGCATTAAGAGGGAGAATGGTTCGTTACCTGATGAGGTCACGAGAGGTGAGCATTTATTTCATATTTACCTGATAAAGGCAGAGCAGTCAATAATTTTGTTCCTGTTTATCTATTATATTTATATGTTTTTTACTCTTAGTAAGCATTTGTAACCAATATGTATTGGTTATTAATTTTCACTGTATGTATGAAAACTGTGTGCTTATAAAATGAAAAGTCCTGTATTTATCTGAATGTTGTACCCCTAATGCTTAGATCTAGATCTGGATTGGAATTAGTTAATTATACTATTCAAACAGTGCATACATTTCAATACTCAATAAAATGTCTTAGTTCTTTATTTTACTATTTCATTTATAAACCAGATGCATATGTCACATTGTTTGTCAAAGGAATTTAATATTTAAGTTAATAATTGTCATTCTTATGCCCCAGACCATGTTCATATTACTACAGTGATTGTATAAGTATTACTATAGTGATTATATAACTATTAATATAGTGATTGTATAAGTATTACTATAGTGATTATATAAGTATTACTACCTCTTCTTACTTTGCCCTATTTGCATCTGCACTGCTGTCTAACCTGTGGACATTCATGAATCACTCATTCTCAAAACATTCTCAAATGCTCTTTCTCCCACAACCTCGGTCATATAATTTATGCACTCAAATGACCTACCTGCTAGACACACTTTAATCTTTGTACATCCTGTATATAGATACTCATTGTAATTTTTTAATATATTTGTTATTGCCTTATCAATGCTGCTCAACTGTTAATATATCTCATCCTGTTTAACTTGATCCTGTATTCCTTATTGTGTCCCACTGCTATTTGCACTCTTGTGTTCTGTGTATTTATTGTGTAACTGTATGCTGTCGTGCGCATTTTATTTCGCCTTATCTTGGCCAGGTCGCCATTGCAAATGAAAATATGTTCTCAATCGGCCTACCTGGTTAAACATTTTTTTTTTAAATATTAAGAGCACTATTAAGCAGGTAACTTTTATGGTAATGTATGTATTACACTAGATCACCCTGGGAAGAGCCACCAAGGACAAGCAGATTGATGTGGATTTGTCTCTAGAAGGACCTGCCTGGAAGATCTCCAGGAAACAAGGTCACTATTTAATCAAATGCATCCCCACAACATGGGTTCCTATTGAACACTGTATTTCTGAAATGGCTCCCCCTGTGGATTGGAGCAAATAGGATCACTTTTATTACGTGGTCATGTTTAGTGGTCATGTTGTCGTAAGGTTAAACAGGAAGCCACAGATGTTTAACAGGGCATTATATTAACTATTTAAGAAACAAAACAGTCAGCCAGTGTCCTCCAAGTGTCATTGGGGAGGCCTGTTTATCTTCTGCCTGCTGGTTTGCCATCACATTTTACATATGGTAATTAAGTATGTGCTCGTGTCCAATCAGATTTATTTGATCAAGAATGGGAACCAGTACAGCCAGGAGTTGTCAGGTCCTTTCTTCCAAAGGCATGTTCTTAGTTCTCCTGTCCTACTGGGGAGAAAAAGGGGTGGATTAAGAGCGTATAACAGCAATAATGGATTGAGAGCGTATAACAGCAATAATGGATTAAGAGTGTATAACAGCAGTAATGGATTAAGAGCGTATAGCAGCAATAATGGATTAAGAGCGTATAACAGCAATAATGGATTATAACAGCAATAATGGATTAAGAGCGTATAGCAGCAATAATGGATTAAGAGCGTATAACAGCAATAATGGATTAAGAGCGTATAGCAGCAATAATGGATTAAGAGCGTATAACAGCAATAATGGATTAAGAGCGTATAACAGCAATAATGGATTAAGAGCGTATAGCAGCAATAATGGATTAAGAGCGTATAACAGCAATAATGGATTAAGAGCGTATAGCAGCAATAATGGATTAGCAGCAATAATGGATTAAGAGCAATAATGGATTAAGAGTGTATAACAGCAATAATGGATTAAGAGTGTATAGCAGCAATAATGGATTAAGAGCGTATAGCAGCAATAATGGATTACAGCAATAAGCGTATAACAGCAATATAACAGCAATAATGGATTAAGAGCGTATAACAGCAATAATGGATTAAGAGTGTATAACAGCAATAATGGATTAAGAGCGTATAACAGCAATAATGGATTAAGAGCGTATAGCAGCAATAATGGATTAAGAGCGTATAGCAGCAATAATGGATTAAGAGCGAATAACAGCAATAATGGATTAAGAGTGTATAGCAGCAATAATGGATTAAGAGTGTATAACAGCAATAATGGATTAAGAGTGTATAACAGCAATAATGGATTAAGAGTGTATAGCAGCAATAATGGATTAAGAGCGTATAGCAGCAATAATGGATTAAGAGTGTATAACAGCAATAATGGATTAAGAGCGTATAACAGCAATAATGGATTAAGAGCGTATAACAGCAATAATGGATTAAGAGCGTATAACAGCAATAATGGATTAAGAGCGAATAACAGCAATAATGGGTTAAGAGCGTATAGCAGCAATAATGGATTAAGAGCGTACAACAGCAATAATGGATTAAGAGCGTATAACAGCAATAATGGATTAAGAGCGAATAACAGCAATAATGGATTAAGAGCGTATAGCAGCAATAATGGATTAAGAGCGTATAACAGCAATAATGGATTAAGAGCGTATAACAGCAATAATGGATTAAGAGCGTATAGCAGCAATAATGGGTTAAGAGCGTATAACAGCAATAATGGATTAAGAGCGTATAACAGCAATAATGGATTAAGAGCGTACAACAGCAATAATGGATTAAGAGCGTATAACAGCAATAATGGATTAAGAGCGTATAGCAGCAATAATGGATTAAGAGCGTATAGCAGCAATAGTGGATTAAGAGCGTATAACAGCAATAATGGATTAAGAGCGTATAACAGCAATAATGGATTAAAAGCGAATAACAGCAATAATGGATTAAGAGCGCATTAATTAATCTTACCCATCTGTAAAATGTCCTGCTGTTGAACTATAACAAACCGGATTTACTTTGGCCAATTTACCATGGTATTTATTTAATCACAGTATAGTAAGATTGTACTATACTATTTCATATGGGTGTGTGTGTATTTCTAATGGGTGTGTGTGTATTTCTAATGGGTGTGTGTGTATTTCTAATGGGTGTGTGTGTGTATTTCTAATGGGTGTGTGTGTGTATTTCTAATGGGTGTGTGTGTGTATTTCTAATGGGTGTGTGTGTGTGTATTTCTAATGGGTGTGTGTGTGTGTATTTCTAATGGGTGTGTGTGTGTATTTCTAATGGGTGTGTGTGTGTATTTCTAATGGGTGTGTGTGTGTATTTCTAATGGGTGTGTGTGTGTATTTCTTATGGTTGTGTGTGTGTATTTCTTATGGGTGTGTGTGTGTGTATTTCTTATGGGTGTGTGTGTGTGTGTGTGTGTGTGTATTTCTTATGGGTGTGTGTGTGTGTATTTCTTATGGGTGTGTGTGTATTTCTTATGGGTGTGTGTGTGTGTATTTCTTATGGGTGTGTGTGTGTGTATTTCTTATGGGTGTGTGTGTGTGTGTGTATTTCTTATGGGTGTGTGTGTGTGTATTTCTTATGGGTGTGTGTGTGTGTATTTCTTATGGGTGTGTGTGTGTGTATTTCTTATGGGTGTGTGTGTGTATTTCTTATGGGTGTGTGTGTGTATTTCTTATGGGTGTGTGTATTTCTTATGGGTGTGTGTGTGTGTATTTATTATGGGTGTGTGTGTGTGTATTTCTTATGGGTGTGTGTGTGTATTTCTAATGGGTGTGTGTGTGTATTTCTTATGGGTGTGTGTGTGTATTTGTTTTGGGTGTGTGTGTGTGTATTTCTTTTGGGTGTGTGTGTGTGTTTTTCT
>CM055744.1:19694191-19906691 GCA_029465975.1 Dallia pectoralis
GTATTTCTAATGGGGTTGTGTGTGTATTTCTAATGGGGTTGTGTTTGTATTTCTAATGGGGTTGTGTGCCCTTAATGACCAGGGATTATTAAACTGAAGAACAACGGGGACTTCTTCATAGCAAACGAAGGACGTCGGCCCATTTACATAGACGGCAGACCTGTTCTGTCAGGAAGCAAATGGAAACTCAATAACAACTCTGTTGTAGAGGTGTGTGGAATGTTTTGGAATAACTGAAATATTGCATAGTGATATTTAGTAACGGCTGAGTGTCATGCTTTTCTCCATAACTATACATATTAACGATCAACTCAAATTATCCATAAAACTCAGATCAAGTAATTTGTCTCTCCAGATTGCGGGTCTTCGTTTTGTGTTCCTGATCAACCAGGAGCTGATCTCCCTAATAAAGGCAGAAGCAGCTAAGATGAACCAGTAGAGGCTGTGCTGTGCTGCCCCAGTGAATTGTGGGTGTTGAAGGAGGAACAGAGATCCCATGCCTGTGTTCAGTGCTTAGCCGGCTTCACCATACAGAGAAATGTACGGTGGACTTCTTCAATGGACACCATCAGGAAGCTGGCTAACTAGGACTACGTAAAGAAGCACTGATCAGTTGAGAGTTAGACATCTACCAGCTTTCAGGATAGTTGCTTACCTTTTGCTGCTGGACATTTTCGGGAGAATCCTTTCCTTGTAAAAACATTTGAATAAATGTGTTGTCTTGATTTAAAGTTTAAATTAGGATGCATATCAGAGGGGTCCACTGCATAGAAGACAATTGGTTAAAACTGTTTCCTTCTCTGTTTCCTTCTCTGTTTCCTTCTCTGTTTCCTTCTCTGTTTCCTTCTCTGATTCCTTCTCTGATTCCTTCTCTGATTCCTTCTCTCCTCATACAGATTTGTTCAGGTTGAACTGGTACATGCAAAAATGCATTTAGGCCCAGGATTGGGAATTGCTTTTATACCAGAAGCGATATTGTGTTATGTATCTGTTTTACTGCTACATGCTGAAGCCATGTACAAGTAAATGTGACCGTTCTTTTTTTATTTTTTAAGGAAGTTTGAATTAAAGTGTCAATTGTATGCATGTTGTTGTATTTTTTTCCCCAGTGCACTTGCTTCTGTAATGCGTATCCATTGAAACTGCCCTGTCTCACACTGTTCACTAAAAATCATGCGTTCATATTTTGTTCAGCATATTAATATACATATATTAAATACGACATTAAATATACACTGATAAGTCAAAACTTAATTACCACTATGCCTAATATGCTGCTGATTTTCATGCTGCCAGAATGACAATCTGTTGTGACAAGAACCCTGAAGGTGTCCTGTGGTATCTGGTACCAATACATTAACAGTAGAACCCTGAAGGTGTCCTGTGGTATCTGGTACCAATACATTAACAGTAGAACCCTGAAGGTGTCCTGTGGTATCTGGTACCAAGACATTAACAGTAGAACCCTGAAGGTGTCCTGTGGTATCTGGTACCAAGAAATTAACAGTAGAACCCTAAAGGTGTCCTGTGGTATCTGGTACCAAGAAATTAACAGTAGAACCCTAAAGGTGTCTTGTATCTGGCACCAAGACATTAACAGTAGAACCCTGAAGGTGTCCTGTGGTATCTGGCACCAAGACATTAACAGCAGAACCCTGAAGGTGTCCTGTGGTATCTGGCACCAAGACATTAACAGTAGAACCCTGAAGGTGTCCTGTGGTATCTGGCACCAAGACATTAACAGCAGAACCCTGAAGGTGTCCTGTGGTATCTGGCACCAAGACATTAACAGTAGAACCCTGAAGGTGTCCTGTGGTATCTGGCACCAAGACATTAACAGCAGAACCCTGAAGGTGTCCTGTGGTATCTGGCACCAAGACATTAACAGTAGAACCCTGAAGGTGTCCTGTGGTATCTGGTACAAAGACATTAACAGCAGAACCCTGAAGGTGTCCTGTGGTATCTGGTACCAACACATCGAAATGTCCTTGTTCTCAAAAATATTAAAATAACATGACATATATCAGAAAAACATTGTTAATGTTGTAAATGACATTGAGCATATTTTTATGGAATATCTGCATATGTGTCTATAGGCCTGTTATCAGACACCATCAGTTATGTATTCTGATGGCATGTTGTGTTTGTTAATACAAGTTTAGCATTTTAAAGTTTGAGGTGAAACAGTAGATGTCTTTGACAAAAGAAAAGTTTCAAGGACACAATTATTAGTTACTTTTTTCCCTATTCAAACTAATTGTATGAATGTTAAGTGTTCCTAAACGTTAGAACAGTAGTCAACATGTATCAGTTAAACTGCTTACAAAAGAGATTAGAGATGAACTAATAATAGCTTTATGACCTCCATAAAGACTTATCTTATCAGCTCATTGTGAAAATGTTAACTGAAACATTACTTGGTGGAACCAGCACTAATTGGCAAGTGTTTTTTACACCCAAATAATTAAAGAGCTGTCCATTTAACCCTAACGACAGAATATTTTTTATAATGCCTGGCTGTCTGTCACATTCAATAATGAATCATGTCTTTATGTCTAGGGTATAAGGTACATATCAGGATTACTTAACACCTGATGTATGTTTAACTTCATTTACCAATTGCTTCTGAGTGCCATGAAACGACCATTCAATCTGTGAATGTCTGACTCGTTTATTTTTGGCGTTTTTTTATCAATTGGTGGATGAACATGTCCCCCTTGGGCGAGCAGTGCATTACTCAAATAACATCATGTCTCAATCATGGTTCTTTATACTGACATGAGTGTTCTCACGTTTTTGTGTGTGTTGGGTTCAAATTGGGAACTCTATGCTCTGCTGACGTATTTGGACCCGTATATCTAATGTGTGGTGAAGTTAACTTACTCAAGATTCGGACTTTGGTCGACTTTAGAATTTTTTATAATTTAAAATATTTTTTTTTAGTTAGTGTTTCAACTCCAGTATAACTATGCTTTTAATGTGTTGCCTACGCATTTTAACCAAATGTATTATTTAAACTTTCAAAAACTTAGCAAAAATAATGTCTGTTCTGACCGTTTTTCTATTAATCAATCAGCAGATTGAAGCGGCTGGGATGAGGGTTAGCACCTCTAAAAGTGAGGACATGACTCTCAGCAGGAAACCGGTGGAGTGCCTACTCCGGGTAGGGAATGAGTCCTTACTCCAAGTGAAGGAGTTCTAGTACCTCGGGGTCCTGTTCGCGAGTGAGGGAACAATGGAGCGTGAGATTGGTCGGAGGATCGGAGCAGCGGGGGCGGTGTTGCATTCGCTTCACCGCACCGTTGTGACGAAAAGAGAGCTGAGCCGAAAGGCAAAGCTCTCGATCTACCGGTCAATCTTTGTTCCTACCCTCACCTATGGTCATGAAAGCTGGGTCATGACCGAAAGAACGAGATCGCGGGTACAAGCGGCCGAAATGGGTTTTCTCAGAAAGGTGGCTGGCCTCTCCCTGAGGGATAGGGTGAGAAGCTCAGTCATCCGAGAGGAACTCGGAGTAGAGCCGCTGTTCCTTTGCGTAGAAAGGAGCCAGTTGAGGTGGTTCGGGCATCTGGTACGAATGCCACCTGGGCGCCTCCCTAGAGAGGTGTTCCAGGCACGTCCAGCTGGGAGGAGACCTCGGGGAAGACCCAGGACTAGGTGGAGAGATTATATCTCCACACTGGCCTGGGAACGCCTCGGGATTCCCCAGTCAGAGCTGGCTAATGTTGCCCGGGAAAGGGAAGTTTGGGGTCCCCTGCTAGAGCTGCTACCCCCGCGACCCGACCCCGGATAAGCGGTTGAAGAAACATCAAATGGTCAATTCAACGAGTAAAAGAAAATTAAAATTGACTTAACAGAAAATACATGCATTTTATAACAATCAGTAATGCTGAAGTGACGGCATATGCAACCTAGGGCTCCCCTGGTTAGCCGTATAAGTGACTTATTTTGATAAAACATTTGTGTCTGAGCAATTAAGCATTTATTGAAAATAATTCAATTAAGGTACAATAAAAACATCCCAAAATAAAGATTTGGCAAAACTAAAGAATGTTGATGATAGGGCAGCACTTCCTAAAGACAGTAAATTTGTTTTGATTCAAAAAGGTTTCCAGGGGGCAAAGCTATTGAGCAAAATATGCAAAAATTGGATTCATAGTTGATTTCAAAAAATTTAATTTCAGATTTTGAAAATCTAAAGAATGTTGATGATAGAGCAGCACTTGCTGAACATGCCAAAGTTGTTTTTATTCAAAACAAATTCAAGGGGGCAAAGCTATTGAGCAAAATATGCTAGAAATTGGATTCATAGTTGATTTAAAAAATTTGATTTTGATTTGACAGAGCAGCTCTTCATGAACATAGTTCACAGTTGTTTTTACTAGAAAAAGTTTCAAAGCTATTGAGCAAAATATGCAAAGCTATTGAGCAAAATATGCTAAAAAGTGGGTTATGTTGATTTAAAAAAATTCAAATTCATATTTTGAAAATCTTAAGAATGTCGATGATAGAGCAGCTCTTCACGAACATGCAAACGTTTTTTTTAAATCAAGCGGCAAAGCTATTAAACTAAATATGCTAAAAAGTGGGTTTAGAGTTGATTTAATTTTTTTTTAAATAAAAATATTCTAAAGAATGTTGATGATAGAGCAGCACTTGCTGAACATACAAAAGTTGTTTATAGTCAAAAAAGTTTTAATGGCTATGAGCTATTGAGCAAAATTTGATAGAAATTGGCTTTAAAAATGATTAAAAAAAATGTATTACCAAAAAACTTGCTGAACTAATGAATGTTGATGGTAGAGCAGCACTTGCTGAACATACAAAAGTTGTTTTTAGTCAAAAAGGTTTTAATGGCTCTGTGCTATTGAGGAAAATTTGTTAGAAATTGGCTTTAAAAATGATTAAAAAAATGTGTAATAAAAAAATTAGCTAAACTAAATAATGTTGTTGGTAGAGCACAAAAACATTATAAGCTTCTGCCGTTTTTCATTGAAATGAACAGATTGTGCACTTTTAAGATGGTGCCTTAACACTCAAGCCGTAGGAAACACACATTCGCGTTATTTTCGACTAAATACGATTAATATGAAATATGTAGAAAAACTAATTATGTTGCTTGTTCTCTATTGGCAGCAGATTCAGAATATGTAATTAGTTTGTTTCTTGGAGGTGTCGATCATGAGGTTTTGACGGTGAAAGTCCGAATGTTAAATATAAAGCTAACTTCACCTCAGTCCAATAGAGGATCCGCACATAAACAACCACATCTTACAGTTCTGCTTGACACTATTATCTGTGAGTAATATACTTTGTTCTTCATTTCTAATTTCTGAATTTGATTTAATTATATACATTTAAGAATAGTAGCCACACCTAGAAATGCCAAGTCGACTAACTCGTTTAGGAACAAACTACTGAATGTGTTTTAGCTGGTTAGCTGCTAATAAACTCCAGCCTGTAGCTCCGGTATCAGTCACATTATATCAGGTATTCAAATGGTATTAAATGGATCAGGTATTAAATGGATCAGGTATTAAATGGGTCAGGTATTAAATGGGTCAGGTATTAAATGGTCAGGTATTAAATGGATCAGGTATTAAATGGATCAGGTATTAAATGGATCAGGTATTAAATGGGTCAGGTATTAAATGGGTCAGGTATTAAATGGGTCAGGTATTAAATGGGTCAGGTATTAAATGGATCAGGTATTAAATGGATCAGGTATTAAATGGATCAGGTATTAAATGGGTCAGGTATTAAATGGATCAGGTATTAAATGGATCAGGTATTAAATGGATCAGGTATTAAATGGATCAGGTATTAAATGGATCAGGTATTAAATGGGTCAGGTATTAAATGGGTCAGGTATTAAATGGGTCAGGTATTAAATGGATCAGGTATTAAATGGGTCAGGTATTAAATGGGTCAGGTATTAAATGGATCAGGTATTAAATGGATCAGGTATTAAATGGATCAGGTATTAAATGGGTCAGGTATTAAATGGATCAGGTAACATGCATCGCATTACTGAAATGGTGTTTGAGTTGTCTTTCTCTATATTTAGAAATATAATGTGTCTACCTAATGTGAATGTATTAAATACGTTAGTCTGAAAAACTAGCCACATATTACCATTATCTGTCACTAGGACATCGTGTCCACTTTGGATCCAATATGCTGAAGTATATTGAGGAGTTTTACTCGTTAACCTCGAATCCAGAACGGTTTTTATCCCAAAGGAACTGATATTTCTGTCTAAACCATCTGCAGCAATTGACAGCATAGTGCATTAATAATTGGCTTTTGAGATATCTGCATTGGATAGATATTTTCTGTTCACGATCTATTGTTTTGTAATAAAACATTATCAGAAAGATGTTTATTTGCCAACAAAGAGCATACAACCCTCTCACCAAACTACTTAATTTGGCCTTTTTCCAACATGGCTGCTTAGTCACTGTTTTTCCTAATTCAGTTTTCTACATATTAGTATATATATGGATATACTCACTATAACTATAATTCAGTTTCCTATATATTAGTATATATATGGATATACTCACTTTAACTATAATTCAGTTTCCTATATATTAGTATATATATGGATATACTATAACTATAATTCAGTTTCCTATATATTAGTATATATATGGATATACTCACTATAACTATAATTCAGTTTCCTATATATTAGTATATATATGGATATACTCACTATAACTATAATTCAGTTTCCTATATATTAGTATATATATGGATATACTCACTATAACTATAATTCAGTTTCCTATATATTAGTATATATATGGATATACTCACTATAACTATAATTCAGTTTCCTATATATTAGTATATATATGGTATAACTATAATGGATATACTCACTATAACTATAATTCAGTTTCCTATATATTAGTATATATATGGATATACTCACTATAACTATAATTCAGTTTCCTATATATTAGTATATATATGGATATACTCACTATAACTATAATTCAGTTTCCTATATATTAGTATATATATGGATATACTCACTATAACTATAATTCAGTTTCCTATATATTAGTATATATATGGATATACTCACTATAACTATAATTCAGTTTCCTATATATTAGTATATATATGGATATACTCACTATAACTATAATTCAGTTTCCTATATATTAGTATATATATGGATATACTCACTATAACTATAATACGGTTTCTACAAATTAGCATAATCAACATGTATGTCAACATAGTTCAGTTTCAGACAATATCCTTCAACTTTGCACAGCTACCATGGAGAAGTGGGACAAAGTTCCACAGACAACAGTAAACATGCAGATAAACTCTACAGAAGCAGATGTGGGTCTGGACATGGTTTCTGATACATGTCCTCACTTTTTGAAGCTATCTGTATCCAACCAATATATGTTCGACTTGTTCGTATTCCCTGTCATTTGAAACTTATTTATGATATTTATTTGTTTTTATGGACTTGACAACCTTATGGGCTGTAATCTTTTTCATTGTTTCATGTTACATATCTAAAGCTAGAGGAGAGGTTGACTGATAGTTGTGTGAGTGTTGATTTAATGTTTTATTTTTTAGGCTGGTTTTCATTTTCAAACTCTGTGTGCTGGACCACATGGCCAAGGCAACAAACTTGTGAATTAACAAACTTAAAAACCTATAAAATAGGTGTGTGTACGCCCTTTGTAATTGGAAATGCAGAGTCCACCAGTTTAGGGATTTTACTCATTTAGAGATATACGATCAGGTAAAGGGAGTTTATAACAAACTAGAGACCTTAATTGATCTGATATCACACTTTATTTTAATTATCACTGGTAAGTTAAAACCTCATTTAACCTGGAGATTTAGGACCTAATTGGAAACTTCCCCAAACTGGTTTTAACAACCAAGCCCAAGCACTTTTACTTTTTAAACCTCTGCTAAAAGTTGTGCATTTGTGCATGAATTGTTTTTCTTTGCCCTTAGACCTCCATAACGAATACCATGTTGCTCCTCAAACACTGTCAGGGTGTCACTAGAGGAGGCCTTCTGAAGACACAAAGGTAAGAAAAATGAATGAGGAAATAATCACTAGTCACATTTCATACAGTCATAATAAAAAAAGATCTCTGTCACCTTTGAGCTTAAAGGTATTTGAACTTCAGTAAATGCAGATCTCGTTTTCCGATTGTTATAGTTAACTTTAATTTCTTGTTTACCTTGGTATTACAGTCCTGTCTACTCAAAGGTCATTGTTTTAATTGTCTGCTATACCACTAAAAACATGTGATTGGCGTGCTTGAACACATTATCACAAATACTGCGCCCTGTCCACTAGCAGGCCGCGCCCTTGATAAACATTGCAAATATATGTCTGTACGTATTTAACAGTAAAATAGTCTTCTTAAGATTAACAATAGAAGACTGGTGAAGGGAGAACATATTTGAATACATACTTTTTTACTGCATTTTAAGCTGTGTGATTAAAAATACAACACTAACTTGAGTGTGAAGCAGGGAATTGTGGGTGGTTTTAATGAAATGTTGTTATTATGTGATTAGAAACATCTGTAAAATACGTCAATATTTAAACATTTCTATGGATTAATTGTATTTATTGTCTGAGAAATGGTTTCTATGAGAAATGATAGAGCAATGATGTGGAAAGCTGGTCTATTGGCAAAAAAAAGTAGCATAACATTGATTTTAATTGATCCTAACAGGGCTATTGAAAGGTATTGAACACATGTGTAGCAAAAAACAATGAAGATTCTTTTTAAATAATTATTTTAAAAGTACTCAAATGTTATTTGTTTTGTTGACTTCGCCAATATGTTGGACCTATATTTGATTAAGTTTTAACAAGCCTCTATGTAAAATGGTTGAAATTTGCTTATAAGTATGGCCCCCAGCACAGTTAATGATTGAAATTAAATTGAAGTGATTGAAAAATGATTGAAAAAAGCAGGATATTAGATAACTAATTATCTTCTTATCATATATCTTCCGAAATACAACAGTATCTCGCCCTTTATTTGTTTAGTCTATGCCTTTACTAAATATCTGGTTCATACTGTAGGTCTGGTTATTTGTGTAGTTATGCGAGGATATGCCTAGGCTTTATCTATCAGCATTACAAGACCATATTAACTGTAATATACGAAGCTCTGGTCACTGTGTAGAGAACTTTCTGCAATAAGGTTGTCAAACCTATTGTCTAATTGTGCCGATGTGTTTCCTGTAGGGGGCAGTTGGTGAACGGTGTGACCACGCCTTTAACCGCAGGGTGCATGAGTAACCTCTGTGCCCGCTGGGGCAGCAGTCATGGCAGGCATGAGTCTGGGCAGTACCAGGGCAGCCATGGTCCTAGTCGTGGTGGGCGGGATTCTGGGCAGTACCAGGGCAACCATGGTCCCAACTGGAGACACGCCTTGGCAGGGCTGCTGGCTGGTACAGGGGCTGTAGTGGTCTGGGGTCTCCACATCCAGGTGAGAGGGGCAGTCTGCTCATTTAGAACTGGTGCAATGGACTGTGTGGCCTTTAGCAGTATTTATACTATCAGAATCCTTATTTAGTTTATAATAAATCATTTTGATATAGCTATTGTTGCATGAATAATGTCAAAGTAAATATTTATTTCTGCATACTTTTCAGTATGTTTTAGCCAGCTGATATTGGTAGTTATATTTGTCTTTTCTATAGGCTGAGTGGGCTGCCAATACTCTGGTACAGCCAATAGTCCCACCCCCATCCATACCCATCTTCACCCAGGACGAGGTCACCAAACACCGCTCCCTAGAGGATGGGGTCTGGGTCACTTATCAGGGCAGCGTCTATGACATCACGGAGTTTGTGTCCATGCACCCGGGTGGTGATAAGATCCTGTTAGCAGCGGGCGGAGCTCTGGAGCCCTTCTGGGCGTTGTATGCCGTTCACAGCCAGGAGCACGTGTTAGAGATCCTATCTGAGTATAAGGTAGGTTGTGACTGGTTTAGTCATCTGGTTTAGTCATCTGGTCTGCATAAGTGGAATTAATTCTAATTTTTATACTGCAGCATCAATAGCAATATATCAAAACCTTCTGAAATACATGGCTACAACTAAACACAGAAATGTATCTGAATACAGCAGCATGGGCGGGACTTTACAAATGTACGTGATGTAGAACAAATGATAATTGCATATCGTTTCAGAAATAGCACAGTCGCTCCAGATTGTATTTTCATGACAGTCTATATTTTTATTCCACATTTACAGTATGATTTTGTCAGTCCTACTCACTATGTGTTGTTTAGTTATCTAACATGAACCATATCTTGTTTCAGGTGGGTGAACTAAGTGCCAGTGACCGGCAGAAACAGGAAACAGGTAAATCCTTGGATCCCTATTCAACAGATCCGATACGACACCCAGCTCTACACGTCAACAGTCTCAAGCCCTTTAACGCCGAACCCCCCGCTGTGATCCTCTCTGACAACTACATCACACCCTCCGCCATCTTCTTTAAGAGGAACCATCTGCCAGTGCCTCAAGTGGACGCAAACATCTACCGGCTGCATGTGGAGGTACTGCCCGGGGTCACGCCTGGGGTCACACCTCTGAGCCTGTCTCTGGACGAGCTAAAGACACGCTTTCCCAAACACACGGTCACGGCTACGCTGCAGTGTGCAGGAAACCGCCGTTCAGAGATGAATAAAGTGAAGCCGGTTAAAGGTCTGAACTGGGGCATCGCTGCCATCAGTAATGCTACTTGGAGTGGTGCCAAGCTGAAGGACGTTCTGCTGGCGGCTGGCTACAGGCCAGAGCTGGCCCAGCTGGCATGCCACGTTCAATTTGAAGGCATGGACCGGGACGTAACCGGCACCACTTACGGCGCATCTATCCCACTAAACAAGGCGCTAAGCGATGACGGTGACGTGCTGCTGGCCTACCAGATGAACGGTGAAGACCTGCCAGCTGATCACGGCTACCCCGTACGAGTGGTGGTACCAGGAATAGTTGGGGCTCGAAACGTGAAGTGGCTGGGGAGGATCCTGGTGAGCCAGGAGGAGAGCAGGAGCCACTGGCAGCAGAATGACTACAAGGGTTTCTCACCAGCCACCGACTGGGACACGGTCGACTTTAAATTGGCCCCGGCCATTCAAGAGCTTCCCGTCCAATCAGCAATCACCCAGCCTGCAGAGGGAGCCATGTTAGACCGGAGAGCCAATGAGGTGAGGGTGAAGGGCTATGCCTGGAGTGGAGGTGGTCGGGAGGTGGTGCGTGTTGACGTGTCTCTGGATGGCGGGCAAACTTGGAAGGTAGCGAATTTACAGAGTGGTGAGAAGCCCCAACCTGGCAGAGCCTGGGCCTGGAAGCTGTGGGAGCTGACAGCCTCGCTTCCCCCTGGAACCCAAGAGCTGGAGATCGTGTGCAAGGCTGTGGACAACAGCTACAACATGCAGCCAGACACAGTTGCACCTATCTGGAACCTAAGGGGAGTTCTCAGTAACGCCTGGCACAGAGTAAAGGTCACGGTCAAAGAAGATGAGGAAGAGAAGGAATAAGAAACTGTCTTAAAACTGGAAATGACTTTGCATATCATCTCTGTGGAGAACTTAAGGAACAATAATACAATATGAAGGTTGTAAAAAGTCTTACATGCAACACAAAACAACAGGAGCAATTGTGTCGTGTCAACTGTTATTCAAGGACAATCATAAAGAACATGCCAGACGTTTTTTATATTCTGACACTACTTGCTAACACAGTATTACAGCTAGGTCCAGGATATATACCCATTAATTTAATCCAAAATGAGTATATAGCAATACATGGATTGTATTGCTAATAATGATTTAGGAGCAAATACCATTTGGATCGTATTAGTTTCAAATAGGATTGTGATGTATTTAAACAAATATCATTGTAGAGCAGAAGTGTTAAAGTAATACATTGTTTTGAAGTCATTAGTTTCCTGATAACTAATTTGCACACCACTTACTCAAGTATATTTTTGATGTCAATTGTAATAAAACATATTTCCTCCTACCAGCTGGTTCTTGTTTTCATTATTTGTCATCCTTTATTTGGCAAATATCTCCATCTGTTACGAAGTGATATTATGATGCTGTTGGTCCTCTGTGTGCCGCCAATACAGCACCGATCTGCTGAGAAATGGATTCACCCCTGAAGGTGTCCTGTGGTATCTGGTACCAAGACATTACCAGCAGAACCCTGAAGGTGTCCTGTGGTGACATTAACAGCAGAACCCTGAAGGTGTCCTGTGGTATCTGGTACCAAGACATTACCAGCAGAACCCTGAAGGTGTCCTGTGGTGACATTAACAGCAGAACCCTGAAGGTGTCCTGTGGTATCTGGTACCAAGACATTACCAGCAGAACCCTGAAGGTGTCCTGTGGTGACATTAACAGCAGAACCCTGAAGGTGTCCTGTGGTATCTGGTACCAAGACATTAGCAGTAGATCCCTGAAGGTGTCCTGTGGTATCTGGCACCAAGATATTTCCAGTTCTTTATGCTCTGTGGTTAAATCAGATACTTTTGAGTAATGAAGACATCTACTAAACCCCATTTTGAAAGACAGCTATTTTTTGGTTTATGGTTCAGATTTGAGGGAAAATGTACCATTGGTGCTGTTGTTTTAAAATAGATTTGTCTCACATCTGCTCTTTATAAATAGGTTTAAGTATTCTTTGTTTTGTAAGTGTAACTTTGAGATGCAGATTTTGTAGATAGGGATGTCTCATTGATGTGTATCCACCTAACGTTAAATACCTGGATTACACCTATTGCATAAGAAACATTGCATCTATTCAATAACTAATCTGTTCTAGGCAATGTATTGTAACACTTGGTCACTCTGTGTGAACAGGTCCTGGGCCCATAACAGGCAAACAGCCACAACCACAACCAGAGTTTTTAGAAAACAAGCACCAGTCGGTGCTAGCGACCACGACGGACGCTAAATACTGGGACGGTGTCATCCATAACCTGTTTAGGTACTCAACCCGCACATTGGTTCCGCCCACTTGGCTACAGTATTTCTATATATAATCATATATGTCTGTCAAATCATGCGGTAGAATAACAGCCCTTTGAACAGTGGTTGCTGGCTCATTTGATTTAAGGAGATGCGTTCCTGACCCCTGGTGGCCAGATGACACATTACAACAACAGCTCACTCGACTGACCAGCTAATTGTAATTTTGTAATAATACTGTAACATAAATGTATTTGTTGGTCATCTTGGTCAGATCTATTTAGTCATTTTTTCTCCTTGTCTCCACATAACCCATTGGAAATGAAAGGATACTCACAATGCTAATTTCACAGTTTGCAAATCCTTTGTTAAAGCTGTAATGTAATGACAACGCTACCATCTATCATTTGGATTAAATCATTATCAGAGGATTTAGTCTCCAGGTAATTTGGATGGAACAGTGATTAGCCCTGAACTTGCAACCAAGTGACAGATGTGCAAATCCATGAATTAGCAAACAAGCTATTTCAAACAAATGTGATGTGTATTTTATACAGTGGAAGTGTCTGGTAAAGGAGAAGCAACGTTTATAATTAAGTTAATTCAGCCTAACATTAATGTGTTTATAATTAAGTTAATTCAGCCTAACATTAATGTGTTTATAATTAAGTTAATTCAGCCTAACATTAATGTGTTTATAATTAAGTTAATTCAGCCTAACATTAATGTGTTTATAATTAAGTTAATTCAGCCTAACATTAATGTGTTTATAATTAAGTTAATTCAGCCTAACATGAATGTGTTTATAATTAAGTTAATTCAGCCTAACATTAATGTGTTTATAATTAAGTTAATTCAGCCTAACATTAATGTGTTTATAATTAAGTTAATTCAGCCTAACATTAATGTGTTTATAATTAAGTTAATTCAGCCTAACATTAATGTGTTTATAATTAAGTTAGTTCAGCCTAACATGAATGTGTTTAGAATTAAGTTAATTCAGCCTAACATTAATGTGTTTATAATTAAGTTAATTCAGCCTAACATTAATGTGTTTAGAATTAAGTTAATTCAGCCTAACATTAATGTGTTTATAATTAAGTTAATTCAGCCTAACATGAATGTGTTTAGAATTAAGTTAATTCAGCCTAACATTAATGTGTTTATAATTAAGTTAATTCAGCCTAACATTAATGTGTTTATAATTAAGTTAATTCAGCCTAACATTAATGTGTTTATAATTAAGTTAATTCAGCCTAACATGAATGTGTTTATAATTAAGTTAATTCAGCCTAACATTAATGTGTTTATAATTAAGTTAATTCAGCCTAACATGAATGTGTTTATAATTAAGTTAATTCAGCCTAACATGAATGTGTTTATAATTAAGTTAATTCAGCATAACATTAATGTGTTTATAATTAAGTTAATTCAGCCTAACATTAATGTGTTTATAATTAAGTTAATTCAGCCTAACATGAATGTGTTTATAATTAAGTTAATTCAGCCTAACATGAATGTGTTTATAATTAAGTTAATTCAGCCTAACATTAATGTGTTTATAATTAAGTTAATTCAGCCTAACATTAATGTGTTTATAATTAAGTTAATTCAGCCTAACAGTCTGAGGTGTTTGTTACTAGTATAACAGAGTGTAGTGGTCACTTTTGAATGCTGGCGGTGCTTTCACTCTCGTGGTAGCATGAGACTGAGTCTACAACCACCACACGTGGCTCAGGTAGTGCAGCTCATCCAGGATGGCACATCAATGCCAGCTGTGGCAAGAAGGTTTGCTGTGTCTGTCAGATTATATACTAATCAAGAAAACGCCTTGCTGTTATTCGTAGGCAAATATCATAGAAGTTAGTTTCAGATTTTCTTTTCTTATGGACATCATATTAAAAAGTAGAATCTCAGTTTTTTAATAAGGTTTTAAAGTCCAGCGGGCTTCCATGCCATTAAATGCTATGCATAATTACATATACTTTTATACATTATATATGCAAGAACATTAACGATAGATATTGCACATCCCAAACTTTCCAAATGGTGCCGAGTCAAAAGCAAAGAAAATCCAGATGTGACATGCAAAGATCCGGTTCTTTTGGCAAATGACTAATAGAAAGATACCAAAGTGACAGAATGAATAATGACTTCCTGTATTTGTGCAAAGCTCAATGAATAAACCCGACTCCATCAGTCTTGTATCTCTACACAAAATGATTAATTCCCACAAAACAAATAAAAAGTTGATGACTTTTGTATGCTCACGTTAGGATAGAAATTTGTGTTGTGACTCCAGTAAACATGATTAGTCACTGACTTCACACCATCAACAGTGATATGGGTTAGGGTTATGTGAAGTGAACACAATGGACATATTACTAATGTGAATACTAATCTGTTGGTAATGCACTGAGCAGTTTGGTTCATACAACTTTCACGTATATGTAGCTAATATCTCAGCAATCACTTCTTGTATTAACTATTTTGTTTGTGTTGTGATCGTTTGGGATGGTTTTTTTGCCCCCTGAACTCAATGATGCACAAATACGGTGACGTCTGGTTACGCAGGATGTTTATTGTGCCAGACAATTTCCTGGAAGTATTACAGCTGGCAAGGAAAAGAAAGAGAATGATTAAGAGCGACAAACAGGAAAGAGAACGAGGCAAATAAGTGTCTGTGATAAGTCTAAGTAAGAACTTAAAGGATAAAAAGAAACATAGTTAGAGAGGAGGCAGACTGCCTAAAGATATTAGTAAGGTTTATGATGAAAGAAACAACAAGCCAGATCATAGACATTATTTTCCCTCCTACTACGTAAAATCATGGAGCTCTTCCATCAAATATTCACTTCAAAGCAGCGATTCCCAGCATTTTGCCTTCTGAGAACCGCTGAATTAATTAAAGCTCACCATTGAAGCTCACCATTTGTGGACATTGCAGCTCAACATG
Organism: Dallia pectoralis; assembly: GCA_029465975.1. Taxonomy (NCBI): domain Eukaryota; kingdom Metazoa; phylum Chordata; class Actinopteri; order Esociformes; family Umbridae; genus Dallia; species Dallia pectoralis. Next base: position 19,710,140 of record CM055744.1, read on the forward strand.
AGTTGTGATTAATTAGTTACATACTGGACAATTATTATTACAAACATAGTGACTTGACGGGGTTCAGACAAAGAAATATGAGACGGGGTTCAGACAAAGACATATGACACGTGGTTCAGACAGAGACATACGAGACGAGGTTCAGACAAAGACAAACGAGACGGGGTGCAGACAAAGACAGACGGGACGGGGTTCAGACAAAGACATACGAGACGAGGTTCAAACAAAGACATACGAGACGGGGTTCAGACAAAGACATACGAGACGGGGTTCAGACAAAGACATACAAGACGTGGTTCAGACAGAGACATACGAGACGAGGTTCAGACAAAGACATACAAGACGGGGTTCAGACAAAGACATATGAGACAGGGTTCAGACAAAGACATATGAGATGGGGTTCAGACAAAGACATACGAGACGGTGTACGAGACACACCAAACAGAAACCGTCTTACTGGAAACATTTTTCCAACCTCGACAATAAATCAAAAGTAGTCTTGATGTGAGATGTAAAGTTCAGTAGTCTTGATGTGAGACGTAAAGTTCAGTAGTCTTGATGTGAGATGTAAAGTTCATTAGTCTTGATGTGAGACGTAAAGTTCAGTAGTCTTGATGTGATACGTAAAGTTCATTAGTCTTGATGTGAGACGTAAAGTTCAGTAGTCTTGATGTGAGACGTAAAGTTCATTAGTCTTGATGTGAGACGTAAAGTTCATTAGTCTTGATGTGAGACGTAAAGTTCAGTAGTCTTGATGTGAGACGTAAAGTTCAGTAGTCTTGATGTGAGACGTAAAGTTCAGTAGTCTTGATGTGAGACGTAAAGTTAATAAGTCTTGATGTGAGATGTAAAGTTCATTAGTGTTAGATGTTTCCAGATTAGGAACAGCTGATGCATTATGATGAGCTCTGTATGTCAGTGACCAGTGAACTATATGCTCAGGCAATGATGTGCAGATTTTGTATTTTCAAAGAATTTACCCATCAGCAGATAGAAATAATAGGAAATGGGAAGGGAGTTGAGGATGAAAGGTCATACAGAAGTTTACTAACATTTTCAGTCAGCTCACTGTGAGTCATTTAGTCAAGAAAGCAGATGATTGGTTGAGTCAGCCAGGAGGACAGAGTGAGTCATGTGATGAGTCATGACATGTGAACCAACACAGTCGGTCAGTGGTCAAAGGATTCAACAGCTAGAAGGGATAATAGGAAAGGGATGAAAGAGAAGATTCTAGGTTTCTTTCGACCCTATCAGGTAGTTTTTCCTAGCCACTTTGTACCAACCTGTTAATGCGTGCTCTCTATGGTTTATGTGTTTGTAAAATCACTTTGTGTAAAAATGCTTTTAAAAAATCTATTTGATTTAATAAGTAGAGCTGAGAGAAATAAGACTGCAAAAAAACATGCCTATCTGAGTAAGTGCGGATTGGTTGCAGGAGAGAGAGTAGAAGTTAAAGTTAAAGTTTGACTATTATCTCGGAATTCAGCTGGGTGACCAAACAAACACAGAGAACAGATGATTATTTGTTTTAACCACTATTTCGCAAATCTGTATTATAGGAAGACGATAAAATAGGAACAAATAAAACACAAAAATGGATGGGAAACACACTCATTAGAGTTGCATGTTTAATATTAGACATTTAAACTGCATTTTAGGCACCAATAATTCTAATTTCATTTTACTCTACAATAGGAACCACTTTTTTATGTCAGATCCGATAACGATACTGCAACCTCGAGTATCTGCCGATACTGTCAATTGAAGGTTATATTTGTATGATCATTTTAGTGTTCGATAATGCTCATTAATTTACATCCCCTCAAGACAAAATGACACAAAGCTTAAAAATCCTAATACATAATTTCATTTCCTTGTCATCCCATCGCATCACTGTGCTGGGTAAAAATGGTAAATGCTGCGCTTTTATATAGCGCTTTTATCCAAAGCACTTTACAGATCCTGCCTCACATTCACTCATTCATACACTGACAACCATGCAAGGTGACTGCAGGCTCACACCTAACCCCAGGAGCAGCTCATGGACACCTCGACAATTTCCCAGGAGGAACCGGGGATCGAACCACCAACCTTGATAGACAACAGACTCAACCCACTGAGCCACTGCCACCCGTCACCCTCATCATAAAGTGTGCTAGAGGTCTCAGAACCGACACATCGTGCTGCACTCATCATAAAGTGTGCTAGAGGTCTCAGAACCGACACATAGTGCTGCACTCACCATAAAGTGTGCTAGAGGTCTCAGAACCGACACATCGTGCTGCGCTCACCATAGAGTGTGCTAGATAGATGTCTCAGAACTGACACATCGTGCTGCACTCACCATAAAGTGTGCTTGAAGTCTCAGAACCGAGACATCGTGCTGCACTCACCATAAAGTGTGCTAGAGGTCTCAGAACTGACACATCGTGCTGCACTCACCATAAAGTGTGCTAGAGGTCTCAGAACCGAGACATCGTGCTGCACTCACCATAAAGTGTGCTAGAGGTCTCAGAACTGACACATCGTGCTGCACTCACCATAAAGTGTGCTAGAGGTCTCAGAACCGACACATCGTGCTGCACTCACCATAAAGTGTGCTAGATAGATGTCTCAGAACTGACACATCGTGCTGCACTCACCATAAAGTGTGCTAGAGGTCTCAGAACCCTCACATCATGCTGCACTCACCATAAAGTGTGCTAGAGGTCTCAGAACCGACACAACGTGCTGCCAGGCTATACTTTAACCACCAGACATACAATTATCTATATGTTTTTTCACCTGGCTTACAGGAGTAGAGTTATTGCTGTATGGAAAGCTTTGCTTAGTGACCAACTGCGGTCTGCTGCCAGTGACGTGCTAAATATTTGTGCAGTTTATTGGGAATACATGTAGAGTTGGCATTTTCTTTGGCACACTAAAATCTGAATGTCCTTGTAGTTTCCATCCAGTGTCTATTTGGCACAACAACCTAAAACGTCTATGTATATCTGTTATGGAAAGCAAATGGAGAGAGATAAATGGAGAGAGAGAGAGAGATGTGTAGTATGTGGGTAGTAAACCCTTCTTCCAATGTGTCCATGATAAGGACTTCATATTCAAGCTGTCGACAGCTGCATTATTGTACTGTCAAGGGAAATTCTCCTTCAGGCTAATTCCTCAGAGATTGATCATGACTGAGCCAAGACTGACTCACACTGCACTTGAGGTATAAACCAGAGGAAAACAGAAAGGAAGACCAGAGGAACACATGAAGGAAGACCAGAGGAACACATGAAGGAAGACCGAAGGAACACATTCTCTGGGAGAGGAGTTATATAGATAACAGTGAAATATAAAAACATCTACGCCCAGAGAAAGTTTAACTTTAAAGAAAGTACCAAAACGTCCTGTGCTAATAGTGCAGAACTCATGCTTGCTTTGGTTCCTCAAGGTTTTAGTTGTTTTTCTTCTTAAGTAGAGATTTTTCCAGATGGGCTCCCCTCTGCAGTTGGCCGTGATCATGGCTCTTTTGCTCTGCGCATCAACCGGCGTGATAAACAGGAAGAGGGAGTTCACTGAAGCAATGGTAGGACTTGTTTTATGTTTTGTTTTATTATGTCACTATTCTCTCCTTTGTAGTGCAGCTGGGGAATACTATGAAATGTAGTGCAACTGCTGCACTCATTATGGGATGCAAAATGTCATGTAGTATGTAACCCAGACTACTAGTACTCTCTATAGTAAACGTGTTCAGAATCATCAGTAGATGATTGTAGAATGACATCCTAAGTAAATCCTTGTATCTCCACTGTGATGTTTGTTACCAGACATACCTGAAAAAGTATGGTTATCTGCTCCCCCCACTGGATCCCCAGAACCAAAGCTTCCAGATAGAAGATGTCATTGAGTCCCTGAGGTAATGAGCACAAAATATTATATAACACAGCAGGAATTATGTGTGTACTTGTCAGAAACAGACCAGGCAAAGCAAAAGAATTCCAACACATTTACTTCATATATATTAATATTAACACTTCATGTTGTACTGCAACTTTCTCTTTTTGTTGCTCTTTTGATGCAGGGTGTTCCAGAGGGTGACAAACCTGCCCGTAACAGGAGTGATTGACCAGACCACCCTAGAGGTTATGAGACAGCCTCGATGTGGAATAGCTGATCCATTCAACCAGAAAAGCCTGAAATACAGAGTTCTGGGTAAATGTGGACAGGGACAGGATATATCCATGGGGCGGGATGGACTGATGACTTCCAGATGGTGTGTCAGAACAGAAAACGTTCAATTATAATAAAAATAATAATCTTTCTCTACATAACTGTGGCCTGTCGTCTAGACATGTGTTTATAACAAAATGCACGGTTCTTGTCTCCGATGCAGGTTACTGGCGCAAGAGAAGCCTGACCTGGCGCATCTACAACTACACCCCCGACATGCACAAGAGCGAGACCAGAAGGGCCTTACGCTCTGCATTTAAATACTGGAGTGATGTAGTTCCCCTGAGCTTCAGAGAGATTGAATACGGACGAGCCGATATCAGGATCTCGTTCCATGCGAAAGACGCCTCTTGTGCCGTGCCTTTTGATGGAAGGGGTAAGCATTTCTGTAGGAAGAATACATGAGGAAGTGAAAGAAATGCAGGCAGAGATAACAAACTGTCACTAGCACACAGTCAAAAACTGAGCCAACAAAGTGCATATTTGTTGTCATGACTCATTTATTGAAACACTGTTTCAGCCATTGACCTGACTGCTAAATGTAGCATTGGTAGTCAATCTATTTAATCTGTTATGCATTAGATTGAGCTGTTATCATTATATTCTGTCAGTCTTCTCTCTGTCATTGGACTATAAACTAATATTATAACATGTTTTTGTTCTAGGTCACGTGCTAGCCCATGCTGAACAACCAGAGTCAGGCATTGTTCATTTTGATGAGGATGAGTTTTGGACGGAGGGTAAATCATATGGAACTAACCTACGTATCATCGCTGCCCATGAGATCGGCCATGCGTTGGGTTTAGGTCATTCCCAGTACAGAAGTGCACTGATGGCCCCTATATATACAGGTTATCGAAACAACTTCCGTCTGCATTCAGATGACATTAAAGGCATCCAGGCTCTTTATGGTGAGTTCATTTTCGGTTTGACTCCTTTTCTGACCTGCTAGGTTAACATACACATGACCTTCTGTAGAAATCACTGTTACAATAGAACATTTATCCTCTAATACCCTCCAATATTCTGTCATTTTTAGGCAAGCGTGATGTAAGTGTTGTAGTTGGGCCGACAGCTGCACTCCCCACCCTAACCCCCGCTGATTCTGAGAGGGACATCCCAGATCCCTGTACCGCCAAACTAGATGCCATCATGCTGGGTAAACTTTATGCACACAACCAGACTACGGATATGCTGTGGCAACGTGAATACACCCCATGATATTTGGACATCAGGATTGTATCGTTATTTTTACTTTTTGATCTACATGTGTTTCAGAATATTATTTTGACTATATTAGTAATGCTACAGGGCTAAACTTTATTATACTATATATATTATTTTGACTATATTAGTAATGCTACAAGGCTAAACTATATTATACTATATATATATATATATTATTTTGACTATATTAGTAATGCTACAAGGCTAAACTATATTATACTATATATATATATATATATATATATATATATATATATATATATTATTTTGACTATATTAGTAATGCTACAAGGCTAAACTATATTATACTATATATATTATTTTGAATATATTAGTAATGCTACAGAGCTAAACTATATTATACTATATATATATATATATATATATATATATATATATATATATATATTCATCTTCATCATCTTCATCTTCAACCGCTTATCCGGGGTCGGGTCGCGGGGGTAGCAGCTCTAGCAGGGGACCCCAAACTTCCCTTTCCCGGGCAACATTAGCCAGCTCTGACTGGGGAATCCCGAGGCGTTCCCAGGCCAGTGTGGAGATATAATCTCTCCACCTAGTCCTGGGTCTTCCCCGAGGTCTCCTCCCAGCTGGACGTGCCTGGAACACCTCTCTAGGGAGGCGCCCAGGTGGCATTCTTACAAGATGCCCGAACCACCTCAACTGGCTCCTTTCTATGCAAAGGAGCAGCGGCTCTACTCCGAGTTCCTCTCGGATGACTGAGCTTCTCACCCTATCCCTAAGGGAGAGGCCAGCCACCTTTCTGAGAAAACCCATTTCGGCCGCTTGTACCCGCGATCTCGTTCTTTCGGTCATGACCCAGCTTTCATGACCATAGGTGAGGGTAGGAACAAAGATTGACCGGTAGATCGAGAGCTTTGCCTTTCGGCTCAGCTCTCTTTTCGTCACAACGGTGCGGTGAAGCGAATGCAACACCGCCCCCGCTGCTCCGATCCTCCGACCAAACTCCCGCTCCATTGTTCCCTCACTCGCGAACAGGACCCCGAGGTACTTGAACTCCTTCACTTGGAGTAAGGACTCATTCCCTACCCGGAGTAGGCACTCCACCGGTTTCCTGCTGAGAGTCATGGCCTCAGATTTAGAGGTGCTAACCCTCATCCCAGCCGCTTCACACTCGGCTGCGAACCGATCCAGTGAGTGCTGAAGGTCACCGACCGATGAGGCCATCAGGACCACATCATCCGCAAAAAGTAGTGATGTGACCATCAGCCCACCGAACGGGAACCCCTCCCCCCATGACTACGCCTTGATATCCTGTCCATGAATATTACAAACAGGATTGGTGACAAAGCGCAGCCCTGGCGGAGGCCAACCCCCACCGGGAACGAATCCGACTTACTGCCGAGGACACGGACACAGCTCATGCTTTGAGCGTACAGAGATTGGATGGCCCTGAGAAGAGACCCCCTCACCCCATACTCCCGCAGCACCTCCCACAAAGATCCCGGGGTACCCGGTCATACGCCTTCTCCAGATCCACAAAACACATGTAGACTGGATGGGCATACTCCCAGGCCCCCTCCAGGATCCTTGCGAGAGTAAAGAGCTGGTCCGTGGTTCCCGGCCAGGACGAAAACCGCATTGTTCCTCTTCAATCTGAGGTTCGACTATTGGCCGAACCCTCCTTTCCAGCACTTTGGAGTACACTTTACCAGGGAGGCTGAGGAGTGTGATACCTCTGTAATTGGCACACACTCTCTGGTCCCCCTTTTAAAGAGGGGAACCACCACCCCGGTCTGCCACTCCTCTGGCACTGTCCCAGACTTCCATGCAATGTTGAAGAGGCGTGTCAACCAAGACAGCCCTTCCCCACCCAAAGCTTTTAGCATTTCTGGACGAATCTCATCAGTCCCTGGGGCTTTGCCACTGTGGAGTTGTTTGACTACCTCAGCGACTTCCCCAGGGAAACTGACGATGACCCTCCATCAGCCTCCAGCTCTGCCTCTGTACTAGAGGGCGTGTAGGTCGGATTCAGGAGCTCCTCAAAATGCTCTTTCCAGCGCCCGATCACATCATCAGTTGAGGTCAACAGTGTCCCATCCTTACTGTACACAGCTTGGATGGTTCCCGTTTTCCCCTTCTGAGGTGCCGAACGGTTTTCCAGAAGCATTTTGGTGCCGACCGAAAGTCCTTCTCCATAGCTTCTCCAAACTTCTCCCACACCCGCTGCTTTGCCTCTGACACGGCAGCGGCTGCAGCCCTTCGGGCCTGTCGGTACCCTGCAACTGCCTCCGGAGTCCCCAGGGCTAGCATATCCCTGAAGGCCTCCTTCTTCAGTCGGACAGCTTCCCTGACAGCCACCCCTTGAGGCACCTAGGACCTTGAGACCACAGCTCACCGCCGCAGCTTCAGCAATAGAAGCTTTGAACATTGCCCACTCAGGTTCAATGCCCCCAACCTCCACAGGGATGCCTGAAAAGCTCCGCCGGAGGTGTGAGTTAAAGATCTTTCGGACAGGGGCCTCCTCCAGACGTTCCCAGTTCACCCGCACTACCCGTTTGGGCTTACCTGGTCTGTCCAAAGTCTTTCCCCACCCTCTGATCCAACTCACTACCAGATGGTGATCAGTTGACAGCTCTGCCCCTCTCTTCACCCGAGTGTCCAAAACATGCGGCCTTAGATCAGCCGATACGATTACAAAATCGATCATTGACCTTCGGCCTAGGGTGCTCTGGTACCATGTACACTTATGCGCCTCCTTATGTTCGAACATGGTGTTTGTTATAGACAATCCATGACTAGCACAGAAGTCCAATAACAAACGACCGCTCGGGTTTAGATCAGGGAGGCCGTTCCTCCCAATCACGCCTCTCCAGGTGTCTCCATCGTTGCCCACATGTGCGTTGAAGTCACCCAGCAGAATGATGGAGTCCCCTACTGGAGCCCTATATAGGACTCCCTTCAGGGTCTCCAAGAAGGCTGAATACACCGAACTGCTGCTTGGTGCATAAGCACAAACAACAGTCAGAGTTTTCCCCCCCACCACCCTTAGGCGTAGGGAGGCAAACCTCTCATCCACCGGGGTAAACTCCAACACCACCGTGCTCAGACGTGGGCTCGTGAGTATCCCCACACCAGCCCGCCGCCTCTCACCCTGGGCAACTCCAGAGAAGAACAGAGTCCAACCCCTATCCAGGAGTAAGGTTCCAGAGCCACGGTTGTGCGTAGAGGTAAGTCCCACCAGATCCAACTGGTATCGCTCCACCTCACGCACAAGTTCTGGCTCCTTCCCCCCCAGTGAGGTGACGTTCCACGTCCCCAAAGCAAGCTTCTGCCGCCCGGGTCTGATCCGTCGAGACCCCCCACCTTCACTGCCACCCATATGACAGCGCACCCGACCCCTGCGGTTGTTCCTGTGAGTGGTGGGCCCACAGGATGGAGAGGAGAGTGATGCCACGTATCTCGTTCGGGCTGTGCCCGGCCGTGCTCCGTGGCAAACCCGGCCACCAGACGCTCGCTTTCGAGCCCGCCGTCTGGGCCTGGCTCCAGACGAGGGCCCTGGGCTTCCTCCAGGCAGGGTCTCGCTCCTTTTTCCTCGATCTTTCATGGGGTCTTGGTGAACCATTCTTAGTCTGGCCCCTCGCCTGAGACCACTTTGCCTTGGGAAACCCTACCAGGAGCATGAAGCTCCAGACAACCCAGCCCTCAGGTTCATAGGGGCACACAAACCTCTCCACCACGTTAAGGTGATGATTCCCGGGGAGGATATATTATTTTATATATATTATATATATATTATTTTGACTATATTAGTAATGCTACAAGGCTAAACTATATTATACTATATATATTATTTTGAATATATTAGTAATGCTACAGAGCTAAACTATATTATACTATATATATATATATATATATATATTATTTTGACTATATTAGTAATGCTACAGGGCTAAACTATATTATACTATATAAATATATTATTTTGACTATAATGCTACAGGGCTTCTGTGCTTCTTCACCTCATTTATAATGCTGTTCCTTATCTTACAGACTCTATAAAATATGACCTCTTCTATATGTGGTCACATGATTAATCACATGATTAACCCTAGATCCTTATTGGCACAATTTATGAACATGTCTCTCTCAGAAGTTCTGTTTTTTTGGCTCATAATATTTCTTCCATTAGATTGTGACAATATTTCTTACTCTTGCAGAATTAATTGAAACGTAACAAATGTCCTATTTTGTGCCACTGTTTCTTATCAGGGCCGTGGAGAAAGACATTTGCTTTCAGTGGTGATTATGTGTGGACGGTGTCTGACATGGGACACAATACTCCTATGAAGATTGATGGGCTTTGGGTGGGACTGCCTGGAAACATAAATGCTGCAGTTTACTCTCAAAAAACCAACAAAACATACTTTTTCAAAGGTGTAATAATTGGAACATCAAAATGTTTATTTTTTTCATCAACAAATTTTGTAACGTTAGATGACTTGAAGAAAGTCATGCATTATAAACTGCGTACAATTACTTGACAATTATTAACTGATCTGACCTATCTGACTGTAGGTGATAAAGTGTGGAGATACACTAACTTCCGGTTGGACTACGGGTATCCCAAAGAGCTCAAACGCCTCCCACCTAATATAGATGCGGCTTTGTACCTGGAGAAGAATAAGAAGTTGATATTTTTCAAGGTAGTTGAACACAATGGTTGTTTTCTTCTTATTTTCGTAAAAATGGTAACATTTGACATACTCTGATGAATATCGACCAAATAGCAAAATGATATTGAAAATGTCCAGTTGAGGACTAACATTCTACTATCTGCAATTTAATGAGGCTATAACAACAGTCCATTATGATTACAATTAACGTAACTTCAGCGGGTTTCTTTATGTTAATGATTTAACAGGAGATACATCTGTGTGTCTTTGTTGCATTTCTACAAACATTGTCACATACGACAGATGATTTAAAGTTTCAGTGGTTTAATAGAATATAGTAAAGGCTGAATTATTGGCATTTGTTCCGGTTTAAATTGAATAAATTAGCCATATAACAGGAAACCACCTGAATGAGTATTTGTATTATTCCCTTTTAAAAACGGACATCTATTTTCTCAGGGGGACGGATATTGGCAGTGGGATGAGCTACGCCACAGTGACCTCAATATGTACCCCAAACCCTTATCAAATCTATTTACTGGGGTGCCTTCCAGCTCTGATGCAGCCTTTACCTGGAAGAACGGAAAGATCTTCTTCTTCAAGGGTGACAAGTACTGGCGAGTAAACAGTCTTCTGAGTGTTGATAAAGGCTATCCACTAAGCAAGCGAGAACGCTGGATGCGCTGCTAGTAGCTGGACAGTAGATGGCAGCAAACACCATTTAACACAACAGGATGCTGGTGTGACACGGACTCAAGTGACCAATCAGGGATGAACAACAGTGTCGATAACCATACTGTGATTATATTGTGTTCACACTGTGATTATATTGTGTTCACATTGTGGTTATATTGTGTTCACACTGTGATTATATTGTGTTCACACTGTGATTATATTGTGTTCACACTGTGATTATATTGTGTTCACATTGTGGTTATATTGTGTTCACACTGTGATTATATTGTGTTCACACTGTGATTATATTGTGTTCACATTGTGGTTATATTGTGTTCACACTGTGATTATATTGTGTTCACACTGTGATTATATTGTGTTCACACTGTGATTATATTGTGTTCACACTGTGATTATATTGTGTTCACACTGTGATTATATTGTGTTCACACTGTGATTAATTATATTGTGTTCACACTGTGGTTATATTGTGTTCACACTGTGGTTATATTGTGTTCACATTGTGGTTATATTGTGTTCACACTGTGATTATATTGTGTTCACACTGTGATTATATTGTGTTCACACTGTGATTATATTGTGTTCACACTGTGATTATATTGTGTTCACACTGTGATTATATTGTGTTCACACTGTGATTATATTGTGTTCACATTGTGGTTATATTGTGTTCACACTGTGATTATATTGTGTTCACACTGTGATTATATTGTGTTCACATTGTGGTTACATTGTGTTCACACTGTGATTAATTATATTGTGTTCACACTGTGATTATATTGTGTTCACACTGTGATTATATTGTGTTCACACTGTGATTATATTGTGTTCACACTGTGATTATATTGTGTTCACACTGTGATTATATTGTGTTCACACTGTGATTATATTGTGTTCACACTGTGATTATATTGTGTTCACACTGTGATTATATTGTGTTCACACTGTGATTATATTGTGTTCACACTGTGTGACATCTCAAACTCATACAACAATGTGCTGGTACAGGATTTCTAGTGGGGATTGAGTTGGTTAAATACCAAAACAACTGTTAAGTCAAATGTATTATTCTTGAAACACAATAACTATGATCAGATTGATGAGTGAATATGCCAGTATTGTTGTAGTGCAGTGAACTGCTGGATTTGTTCACATCTAGATGGCCAGAGGCATTCCGTTTCTGTAAAACCAAAGCAGAATTTTAAGCTGTAATCTTCTGCTCTTTACTCTCAAGCTGTGTTCTGTGGGTGTGTTGCGTGCTGTTTATCATCTTACAGGGCATATTTTCTCCCCAATAACAGATGTGGATCGTGTTATTCAGTTCTAGTTTGTGCTCTTTTAAATATGTGTACAGATTTAAATAGTGTTCTACCTTTCTTTTTAACTTTTTGATACTGCGCAAATCTGAAATAGTTTGTGATATAATGTTATTTCCTCACTGTCCTGTAGCTACATAAAAGAGAAGCTTATCATTTCTGTTCAGACTTGTTAAATCAACGGCAGCTTTCACATATTGACAGGCCTTCACTATGTGAAAGATTGTGCTGACATGCTGTTAACCTGTATCATGCTTATTGGCCGGTTTACGGTCATGTGGCTCATATAAGCTAACAGGAAGTGACATTTCATATTGTATAGGGCTAACATTTGGTATACATGTTGCAGATGTAATTACATTTATTGGACCAATACGTCTGACAATAAAATAAAACCAATTTGTGTAATGATGTATTCCAACTGTATTTCAGAAAGTCGACATTACAGACTGATTTGAGTTAGAAGTAAAAGCTGCAAGTCAGCTCAATTGGAAAGAACCTTATCTAGTAGTCTTACCCTTTCTATATTCCCGTACCTTACAATTGCTAAAGAACAACAGAGAGACCACAATTAGAAAATACTTGTTGTTTTTGATGAGAACGACGTGTTAGTTGGTGTGTTGGTCATGTGACTCCATAATTAGTGTGTGGTGCTCTACACTGGCAGGTTAGTTGGTGTGTTGGTCATGTGACTCCATAATTAGTGTGTGGTGCTTTACACTGGCAGGTTAGTTGGTGTGTTGGTCATGTGACTCCATCATTAGTGTGTGGTGCTTTACACTGGCAGGTTAGTTGGTGTGTTGGTCATGTGACTCCATCATTAGTGTGTGGTGCTTTACACTGGCAGGTTAGTTGGTGTGTTGGTCATGTGACTCCATCATTAGTGTGTGGTGCTTTACACTGGCAGGTTAGTTGGTGTGTTGGTCATGTGACTCCATCATTAGTGTGTGGTGCTTTACACTGGCAGGTTAATTGGTGTGTTGGTCATGTGACTCCATCATTAGTGTGTGGTGCTTTACACTGGCAGGTTAGTTGGTGTGTTGGTCATGTGACTCCATCATTAGTGTGTGGTGCTTTACACTGGCAGGTTAGTTGGTGTGTTGGTCATGTGACTCCATCATTAGTGTGTGGTGCTTTACAATGGCAGGTTAGTTGGTGAGTTGGTCATGTGACTCCATCATTAGTGTGTGGTGCTTTACAATGGCAGGTTAGTTGGTGTGTTGGTCATGTGACTCCATCATTAGTGTGTGGTGCTTTACACTGGCAGGTTAGTTGGTGTGTTGGTCATGTGACTCCATCATTAGTGTGTGGTGCTTTACAATGGCAGGTTAGTTGGTGTGTTGGTCATGTGACTCCATCATTAGTGTGTGGTGCTTTACACTGGCAGGTTAGTTGGTGTGTTGGTCATGTGACTCTATCATTAGTGTGTGGTGCTTTACAATGGCAGGTTAGTTGGTGTGTTGGTCATGTGACTCCATCATTAGTGTGTGGTGCTTTTGACTGGCTGGTTAGCAGGTTCAATTCCCCAAAGAATCATTGACACTACATCCACTTTACTTTGTCATTCACAGCTGCTATACATACAGATGGTTGGTCTGGGAACGCCTCGTCACGTGGTGTGAGGTGACAATCATGCTGAATAGTTGCTGTGTTGTTTTCTGTACCGCCAATAAACAAACAAATTATGAATTGAAGTTCTACATCCTTAATAATAAACACACAGAACCGGAAAGGAGAACAAAATAGCTACAAGCAGTGCTTAAAGTGGGGGGAAAAAGGTGCCGGTACTCTCTCATTTGCATATCATTACATTTTGAGATTTTTACAGTGTAAAAAGAGATTTTTCTGGTTTAACAACAGTTTATTGTTATTTATTATCAACAAATTAATTTAAACAAATGAGTGTGTGTGCGCGTGTGTGTGTTAGCTGTTCCACTCAGATCAAGCCTAACGATGTTTCTGGTTGGACTAACGTTACCTCTGGCACACGCGTTCTTTTATTGCCATTCTGAAGCCAGGCTAACATGACTTACAATTTCAAATTCGACACACTTTTTCTAAGTTTCTAAGTTTTGGATTTCACCTGTGAAAAATATATTTACGCTCATGCGGAAGCCGCTGACAGCTGATCCTGATAGGGTGAACCGACTGCTTGCCTTTACGTGATTCGTCAAGATCTTTAGTAAGTGACGTATTGCCCTCTGGGTAGTGTAGTTTATGTAACGTTACGTTAGGTCATTACAAATCTCTCTGACACTAAACTGACAGAAAAAGAGTACTATGAAGGTAAAACAGCGACATACGTTTTTTTCTTGTAATTTGTTTTTTTCTTTTGAAACTAGTTTTGTACAAAAGTTTTTATTTCTTGTAATAGGTTTTGTACAAAAAACCAACACGCAGAGTTTTGTCACTAATATTCCACCAGCACTGTGACCAAAGTTTTTCTTTCTTGTAAATCAGTCTGTGCCCAAACGTTTCACTGCGTTTCCAAACAGAAACCCCAAACGTATTCTGACCAATGAACGGATAGCTATCTTAGCGTGGCGCTTTAAACTTCAACCAATCGTTACTCCTAGCAAAGAGAAAAGCCATGGCTCGGCATGGTCAGCATCTGTTACCTCAAGTAAGTTTTCGATTATGTGAAACTTATTTTCATCTCCATGCAGTATTAAATAAAATAATATTTTCATTACTACTGCATGGAGATGAAAATACGTTACGATTGGTTGAAGTTCAAAGCGCTACGCTAAGATAGCTATCCGTTCATTGGTCAGAATACGTTTGTGGTTTCTGTTTGGAAACGCAGTGAAATGTTTTACCATAGCGCAGTTAATAATAATATAAATGACTGAATACAGGTATTGTATGAACGGGTAAAATTGCACATATATGATCAACAAAGATACTGTTCCAAAATAACGGACATAAAGTGTGGATGAAAACAACAGTGTATTATATTAGTAACTTTTAATAAGGCACTGTAGTAACTAGAAAAACACTTGTACAGTTGGCAAAATAATCGGTATTGTATTTAGGCACCTTCTGGATGGAAATCTAGTCCAAAGCCTGCTACAATAATACTATACAGGTTGTAAAAGAGGTAAACATAATACACATTCCTTAACAGCACGCGCACAACACGCACAGAGAAATGTTTCTTCACTTATTCTCTCCATTGTCCCAACTGCTGGAGTCCTGGTCTGTAAGGGGTTTGACCAGAAATGGTAAAATAAAAATGGTAAATGCTGCACTTTTATATAGCGCTTTTATCCAAAGCCCTTTACATCCTGCGTGTTTTGTGGATCTGGAGAAGGCGTATGACCGGGTACCCCGGGATATTTTGTGGGAGGTGCTGCGGGAGTATGGGGTGGGGTCTCTTTTCAGGGCCATCCAATCTCTGTACGCTCAAAGCATGAGCTGTGTCCGTGTTCTCGGCAGTAAGTCGGATTCGTTCCCGGTGGGGGTTGGCCTCCGCCAGGGCTGCGCTTTGTCACCAATCCTGTTTGTAATATTCATGGACAGGATATCAAGGCGTAGTCATGGGGGAGGGTTTCCTTTCAGTGTGCTGATGGTCACATCACTGCTTTTTGCGGATGATGTTGTCCTGATGGCCTCATCGGTCGGTGACTTTCAGCACTCACTGGATCGGTTTGCAGCAGAGTGTGAAGCGGCTGGAATGAGGGTTAGCACCTCTAAAAGTGAGGACATGACTCTCAGCAGGAAACCGGTGGAGTGCCTACTCCGGGTAGGGAATGAGTCCTTACTCCAAGTGAAGGAGTTCAAGTACCTCGGGGTCTTGTTCGCGAGTGAGGGAACAATGGAGCGTGAGATTGGTCGGAGGATCGGAGCAGCGGGAGCGGTGTTGCATTCGCTTCACCGCACGGTTGTGACGAAAAGAGAGCTGAGCCGGAAGGCAAAGCTCTCGATCTACCGGTCAATCTTTGTTCCTACTCTCACCTATGGGCATGAAAGCTGGGTCATGACCGAAAGAACGAGATCGCGGGTACAAGCGGCCGAAATGGGTTTTCTCAGAAAGATGGCTGGCCTCTGCCTTAGGGATAGGGTGAGAAGCTCAGTCATCCGAGAGGAACTCGGAGTAGAGCCGCTGCTCCTTTGCGTAGAAAGGAGCCAGTTGAGGTGGTTCAGGCATCTAGTACAAATGCCACCTGGGCGCCTCGCTAGAGAGGTGTTCCAGGCACGTCCAGCTGGGACGAGACCTCGGGGAAGACCCAGGACTAGGTGGAGAGATTATATCTCCACACTGGCCTGGGAACGCCTCGGGATTCCCCAGTCAGAGCTGGCTAATGTTGCCAGGGAAAGGGAAGTTTGGGGTCCCCTGCTAGAGCTGCTACCCCCGCGACCCGACCCCGGATAAGCGGTTGAAGATGAGATGAGAGTTATTAAGCGTCAGCCAGTGCTACAAATGTGGCCATTCATATTCATATTATTTCTTTGTGAAAAGAAAAGGCAACCCCGCTTTAATCTGTGAAGTGATTTGTCCCATATCTAAAATCAATAAATCACATGATATCCGGGAAAGACCATGATCTCAGAAATCAACTGTGCTTCTTCTGACTGTGCTGGTTCTGTCTCCTACAGAGCTCTCAGTCCCCGTCAGAAGGAGACGACAGTCTTTCCAGAAGTCCCTTTCAGGGCCCTATTCCAGTTCACTACCCTATAGCCTGTCGTGTTGCCTGAATCAGACTGGAGAACAGAACAAGTTGGACAGAACAGTACACAGGGGGAGGAGGGAGGAGGTGTGCGCTCCTTGTCTTCCTGTGTATCAGACCCTGATAGTGGAGGAGGTGAGTGGCACTGTGGAACCGGTCTCGTAGTCAAAGTCAATCATGGTGTGGTTGGCAGTGCCCAGGCTGCTGAGAGAGGTGCCCGTGTCAACCTGCCTGTCCCTCAGAGTCTGCAGGTAGCTCTGAGAGAGGAAACAGGAAATAGAATCACAGTCAACATACCAATGAGTTTTACCTTTTGATGTTGGAATGAGAAAATAAAAATGTCTGTTGTTTCCCATGTCTGGACAGTTGTATTGGCTCATCAAACACATTGGAAACACAATAAAATACTGTGTGTGTGTGTGTGAGACTGAACGGTGCCAGGAGATCTCCAGCAAGAGCGTTTAACCGGGGTAGGCTTACGGCGTGTGTTCAGGTGTGTGTGTGTGAGACTGACCGGTGCCAGGAGATCTCCAGCGTAGCGTTTAACCGGGGTAGGCTTACGGCGGTAGGTTCCCTCCTGCCCACCACTCTGATGACGCTTTTTGGCATCTTTCTGTCTGATCCTCATCAACTGGACTCGCTTTTGTTTCCTGCTGATGATGACTGAGATGAGGAAGAAAGAGCTGTATTACTCTGCTGTATTACTGTATTACAAACAGTTTACCACAGATCATGTTTACTGTTTACCACAGATCCTGTTTACTGTTCACCACAGATCCTGTTTACCACAGATCTTGTTTACCACAGATCTTGTTTACCACAGATACTCACCTTCAGTGTGAGAGAATCCATCAGCTGTCAGTTTCCACTGCACCAGAACCCCCATAAAGCTGAGTGCCGGCCAGATGCCCAGGATGACCCAGCTGTACCAACAGAGGGGCGTGGCAGGCCGCAGCCTTAGACAGGCGTACACGTGGTCGGCCAGAGTCAGCATCTCCACAAAGTAATCAGAGCACACGGTCATGATGGCCGCTCCAAACACAGATGTGGACAACACTGTGAAGATCTTCTGCCACTGCAGAGTGAGTACTGCTAACAGCATCCCTGTGGCCAGCAGAGCCCCCAGCGGCACCCAGACCGTGGTGGGTGTGTAGTACTGATGGGCAACCAGCAGGGCGGCGAGGGCGAGCAGCAAGCCCAGCAACAGGCCGGTCATGAAGAGACCCACAGAGCGTACCAACATGGTGACCAGGCCACACAGCAGGCCAATGCCCAGGCCGATGCCAGCTGAAGCCTCCACACTCAGCTGGGTGTCCAGCACTCGCTCCTTATGACACAGTAGGAAGATGATGACTGAGCCAAACATCAAACCAGACAGGAACATGACCGCTTTAAAGCAGCGGTAGCCTACGAGTGAGGAGAGATGGAGAAGGAACGAGGTTAGAGAGCTGGGAAATGCAAATACTTGAACTGCAATAAAGAAGAATGTTATTGAAGAAGTCCCAGGCATCTGTAACTATAGAAGTATACAAATATCCACTATCATATGGCAGAATACACAGAAGTATACAAATATCCACTATCATATGGCAGAATACACAGAAGTATACAAATATCCACTATCATATGGCAGAATACACAGAAGGATACAAATATCCACTATCATATGACAGAATACACAGAAGGATACAAATATCCACTATCATATGGCAGAATACACAGAAGTCTACAAATATCCACTATCATATGGCAGAATACACAGAAGTCTACAAATATCCACTATCATATGGCAGAATACACAGAAGTCTACAAATATCCACTATCATATGGCAGAATACACAGAAGTCTACAAATATCCACTATCATATGGCAGAATACACAGAAGTATACAAATATCCACTATCATATGGCAGAATACACAGAAGTATACTAATATCCACTATCATATGGCAGAATACACAGAAGGATACAAATATCCACAATCATATGACAGAATACACAGAAGTATACAAATATCCACTATCATATGACAGAATACACAGAAGTATACAAATATCCACTATCATATGGCAGAATACACAGAAGTATACAAATATCCACTATCATATGACAGAATACACAGAAGTATACAAATATCCACTATCATATGGCAGAATACACAGAAGTCTACAAATATCCACTATCATATGACAGAATACATAGAAGTCTACAAATATCCACAATCATATGACAGAATACACAGAAGTATACAAATATCCACTATCATATGACAGAATACACAGAAGTATACAAATATCCACTATCATATGACAGAATACACATAAGTATACAAATATCCACTATCATATGACAGAATACACAGAAGTATACAAATATCCACTATCATATGACAGAATACACAGAAGTATACAAATATCCACTATCATATGACAGAATACACAGAAGTCTAGAAATATCCACTATCATATGACAGAATACACAGAAGTATACAAATATCCACTATCATATGACAGAATACACAGGTGTATACAAATATCCACTATCATATGGTCACACCCTCCTGCCTCAGTACCACACATCATATTAGCCTCTATAAATGTCCCCACATCCTCCTGCCTCAGTACCACACATCATATTAACCTCTATAAATGTCCCCACACCCTTCTGCCTCAGTACCACACATCATATTAGCCTCTATAAATGTCCCCACACCCTCCTGCCTCAGTACCACACATCATATTAGCCTCTATAAATGTCCCCACACTCTCCTGCCTCAGTACCACACAGTATATGGTTGGTCAATAACATGACATGGTTGTAATAGACTTTGACCATGCGTGGTCCTCACCGAAGAAGCAGTAGATGATACCCAACAGACAGCACATGGAGCAGATAACGACCGGGATGACCTCATACTTCCGTTCTATCTCCAGGCTGCAGTCGTCCATCTCGGCAAGGCCCGCCCCCTCAGCCCCTTCAAGGTCTGTCATCCTGAAGCAAAAGGAACGCCAGGTAGACACGGTGGAGGATGACTATGGAGGATGAAGATTGGTGCTCTTATCTGGAGTCCATCTGAGCTGCAGGTGTTGCCTGGATTATAGGGGACAAATATCTGATTAAAACATTGATCATCCACAGAGAGGACACTGATTAACAAGGACTAATATGAAGATCTCATAGCTACACCTAACTGACAGTAGTGAGAAGAGGACACTGATTAACAAGGACTAATATGAAGATCTCATAGCTACACCTAACTGACAGTAGTGAGAAGAGGACACTGATTAACAAGGACTAATATGAAGATCTCATAGCTACACCTAACTGACAGTAGTGAGAAGAGGACACTGATTAACAAGGACTAATATGAAGATCTCATAGCTACACCTAACTGACAGTAGTGAGAAGAGGACACTGATTAACAAGGACTAATATGAAGATCTCATAGCTACACCTAACTGACAGTAGTGAGAAGAGGACACTGATTAACAAGGACTAATATGAAGATCTCATAGCTACACCTAACTGACAGTAGTGAGAAGAGGACACTGATTAACAAGGACTAATATGAAGATCTCATAGCTACACCTAACTGACAGTAGTGAGAAGAGGACACTGATTAACAAGGACTAATATGAAGATCTCATAGCTACACCTAACTGACAGTAGTGAGAAGAGGACACTGATTAACAAGGACTAATATGAAGATCTCATAGCTACACCTAACTGACAGTAGTGAGAAGAGGACACTGATTAACAAGGACTAATATGAAGATCTCATAGCTACACCTAACTGACAGTAGTGAGAAGAGGACACTGATTAACAAGGACTAATATTACAGCAAACTCACGTTTTAAAAAACAGGAGTAAAAAAGTGATATCTTTGGCAGCCTGTTCTTCTGTCACCATCTCCCTCCATTATCCCAAACTTTCCATCCTCTCCCCCATTCTGAGACAGAGACACATGACTATACATTATGATTAGGCCCCAATAAGACAACAGAGATGAGTCAAGACAACAGAGATGAGTCAATACAACAGAGATGAGTCAATACAACAGAGATGAGTCAAGACAACAGAGATGAGTCAATACAACAGAGATGAGTCAATACAACAGAGATGAGTCAATACAACAGAGATGAGTCAATACAACAGAGATGAGTCAATACAACAGAGATGAGTCAATACAACAGAGATGAGTCAATACAACAGAGATGAGTCAATACAACAGAGCTAGTCAAGACAGCAGAGATGAGTCAAGACAACAGAGATGAGTCAATACAACAGAGCTAGTCAAGACAGCAGAGATGAGTCAAGACAACAGAACTGGCAGCTGCAGGCTCAACTGTGCCACTTGTGTGTAGCACATCATTCTAAGCAAGTCTGAGAGGGTAAGGCAAAAAGTGTGAAAAAATACTATTAGATCAGGATGCAACTTTGGTCATTTTCAGCAATACCTGCACTAATTTATATATATATATATATATATATATATATACACACACACAACGAACAGCCTAAACTACGCATGAATTTAACACATAATTCTAGTAAATTCTGTATGTATGTAATTAGTTAACATAATGTTGACCTGTTTCCACACATAAAATGACCAATAACATGTTATGTCCAGATTAGTTCAAAGTTATATCTGAGGTTGACAGCCGGGGTTCCCTTTAAGACATTGAATCAGTTGAACCTCTTGTTAGTTGAACTCTGTGAAAAGAAGGTGCATAGCTTGAAGAAACACACTCAAAGGACACGTTCTTATCTTGGTCTGGGGAGTCGCAATGAGATAAAACATGAATGAAAAATTGAACTTTCAATTAAACCACATAGCCTCCAATTTGGAACAATAACACATTACCAAGAAATGCAGGGGTCAAGAAAAAAGCTCTGGAATTCAATTAAGCAACCATTGGTTCCTGACCTGGATATATCACCAGACCTGGATATATCATATATATCACACACACACACACACACACACACACACACACACACACACACACACACACACACACACACACACACACACACACACACACACACACACACACACACACACACACACACACACACACACACACACACACACACACACACACACACACACACACGCACACGCACACGCACACGCACGTCTGCAGTGTGTGTGTGAGGCAGAGAGTCCATGCCTTTCAAGTAGAATGGGACCATTATGGGACAACACAAAGGATCTGAGTACCCAGCCATGACCTCCACTGGCATACACAGCAAGGCATGCTGGGAAAAAGGGGCCACATAGAAATGAAGAGACGCAGGGAAAGTGTTTGGTGTGTCTGGTATTTGTGTGTTATAGTCATGGCCGTGTGTGTGGATGGCTGAGGGGTCCTTTGGAGGTCTTTTGGGGGTCTGGCTAGTAGCTGTCCAGAATACTAATAATGTTCTTCATTCATACCAGATTAATAGAAGTAACATGTTTTTTTCTGAGAGATCCTGATGGCAGAAGCAGATGTAGATGTTATAAATATGCTACTATTTTGACATGGTACATCTTAAACACCCTAAAAGCACAAGATTCCCAACAATCCCTGAGAAATTAAGTTGCTGATATGCTGGTTTGAGAAGAAAAAGCATTTGTTTCAGTGGTAATCTAGAACAGATTGAGCATGTTGGAACAAAGTGCCCTAGAATGTTGCTTGACCGCGCCATGGAGTGTTAGGGTTAAGGTGGGGGTTAGGGTTGGGGGTTAGTGTTAAGGTGGGGGTTAGGGTGGGGTTTAGGCTTGGGGGTTAGTGTTAGGGTTGGGGTTAAGGTGGGAGTTAGTGTTAGGGTTGGGGTTAAGGTGGGGGTTAGTGTTAGGGTTAAGGTGGGGGTCAGGGTTGGGGGTTAGTGTTAGGGTTAAGGTGGGAGTTAGTGTTAGGGTTGGGGATTAGTGTTAAGGTGGGGGTTAGGGGTTAGTGTTAGGGTTAAGGTGGGAGTTAGTGTTAGGGTTGGGATTAGAGTGGGGTTTAGGGTGGGGGTTTCGGTGAGGGTTGGGGTTAGAGTTAGTGTTTGGGAAGCTCAGGCATTAACAGCTGACAGACAGGTAGGGTCAAGCACAGGTTCCTTACATAGCCAATTAGGGTGGGTTTCATTCACCACTGAAGGAGCACAGGAGTGTGAAACAGGGTCAGAGTTTCCAAGGCAGAAAGAAGGCAGCTGAGAATTCAACAATACAGACAAGCTGATTGGTCCGCTTGGCACAGCAGGAGGGCTTTACTGAGACCAATCTAAACACCATGGTCTCGCCTTCACTGGGAATAATGCAGCAGACCTCTATAAATGTGCTGGTACAAACCTTATCTTCTATGCCAGTCAATGCCAAACCCTGTGCCCAGCCCAAAGCACAGATGCTTGGCACTGCACATGTTCATGTGAGGTTTGTGTACAGATGCTTGGCACTGCACATGTGAGGTTTGTGTACAGATGCTTGGCACTGCACATGTGAGGTATGTGTACAGATGCTTGGCACTGCACATGTGAGGTTTGTGTACAGATGCTTGGCACTGCACATGTGAGGTATGTGTACAGATGCTTGGCACTGCACATGTGAGGTTTGTGTACAGATGCTTGGCACTGCACATGTGAGGTTTGTGTACAGATGCTTGGCACTGCACATGTGAGGTTTGTGTACAGATGCTTGGCACTGCACATGTGAGGTTTGTGTACAGATGCTTGGCACTGCACATGTGAGGTATGTGTACAGATGCTTGGCACTGCACATGTGAGGTATGTGTACAGATGCTTGGCACTGCACATGTGAGGTATGTGTACAGATGCTTGGCACTGCACATGTGAGGTTTGTGTACAGATGCTTGGCACTGCACATGTGAGGTTTGTGTACAGATGCTTGGCACTGCACATGTGAGGTTTGTGTACAGATGCTTGGCACTGCACATGTGAGGTATGTGTACAGATGCTTGGCACTGCACATGTGAGGTTTGTGTACAGATGCTTGGCACTGCACATTGTACAGATGTGGCACTGCACACAGATGCTTGGCACTGCACATGTGAGGTATGTGTACAGATGCTTGGCACTGCACTGTACAGATGCTTGGCACTGCACATGTGAGGTTTGTGTACAGATGCTTGGCACTGCACATGTGAGGTTTGTGTACAGATGCTTGGCACTGCACATGTGAGGTTTGTGTACAGATGCTTGGCACTGCACATGTGAGGTTTGTGTACAGATGCTTGGCACTGCACATGTGAGGTATGTGTACAGATGCTTGGCACTGCACATGTGAGGTTTGTGTACAGATGCTTGGCACTGCACATGTGAGGTTTGTGTACAGATGCTTGGCACTGCACATGTGAGGTATGTGTACAGATGCTTGGCACTGCACATGAGGTTATGTGTACAGATGCTTGGCACTGCACATGTGAGGTATGTGTACAGATGCTTGGCACTGCACATGTGAGGTATGTGTACAGATGCTTGGCACTGCACATGTGAGGTATGTGTACAGATGCTTGGCACTGCACATGTGAGGTATGTGTACAGATGCTTGGCACTGCACATGTGAGGTATGTGTACAGATGCACTGCACTTGGCAGACTGCACATGTGAGGTATGTGTACAGATGCTTGGCACTGCACATGTGAGGTATGTGTACAGATGCTTGGCACTGCACATGTGAGGTATGTGTACAGATGCTTGGCACTGCACATGTGAGGTATGTGTACAGATGCTTGGCACTGCACATGTGAGGTATGTGTACAGATGCTTGGCACTGCACATGTGAGGTATGTGTACAGATGCTTGGCACTGCACATGTGAGGTATGTGTACAGATGCTTGGCACTGCACATGTGAGGTATGTGTACAGATGCTTGGCACTGCACATGTGAGGTATGTGTACAGATGCTTGGCACTGCACATGTGAGGTATGTGTACAGAGCACTGCACATTGGCACTGTACAGATGCTTGGCACTGCATGTGAGGTATGTGTACAGATGCTTGGCACTGCACATGTGAGGTATGTGTACAGATGCTTGGCACTGCACATGTGAGGTATGTGTACAGATGCTTGGCACTGCACATGTGAGGTATGTGTACAGATGCTTGGCACTGCACATGTGAGGTATGTGTACAGATGCTTGGCACTGCACATGTGAGGTATGTGTACAGATGCTTGGCACTGCACATGTGAGGTATGTGTACAGATGCTTGGCACTGCACATGTGAGGTTTGTGTACAGATGCTTGGCACTGGAAACCCATTTAGTGAAGTTCCTGATGATAGTTATTGTGCTGATGTTGCTTTCAGAGGCAGTTTGAGTAAGAAAACAGATAGACAAACAAATAGTTCCTCTTCATATCTGGGCTAATGTTGTTCTAAGCTTCAGCACTCAGCAGTTCCTCTTCATGTCTAGGCTAATGTTCTAAGCTTCAGCACTCAGCGGTTCCTCTTCATGTCTGGGCTAATGTTGTTCTAAGCTTCAGCACTCAGCGGTTCCTCTTCATGTCTGGGCTAATGTTGTTCTAAGCTTCAGCACTCAGCAGTTCCTCTTCATGTCTAGGCTAATGTTCTAAGCTTCAGCACTCAGCGGTTCCTCTTCATGTCTAGGCTAATGTTCTAAGCTTCAGCACTCAGCAGTTCCTCTTCATGTCTAGGCTAATGTTGTTCTAAGCTTCAGCACTCAGCGGTTCCTCTTCATGTCTGGGCTAATGTTGTTCTAAGCTTCAGCACTCAGCGGTTCCTCTTCATGTCTAGGCTAATGTTCTAAGCTTCAGCACTCAGCGGTTCCTCTTCATGTCTGGGCTAATGTTGTTCTAAGCTTCAGCACTCAGCAGTTCCTCTTCATGTCTAGGCTAATGTTCTAAGCTTCAGCACTCAGCGGTTCCTCTTCATGTCTGGGCTAATGTTGTTCTAAGCTTCAGCACTCAGCAGTTCCTCTTCATGTCTGGGCTAATGTTGTTCTAAGCTTCAGCACTCAGCAGTTCCTCTTCATGTCTAGGCTAATGTTCTAAGCTTCAGCGGTTCCTCTTCATGTCTGGGCTAATGTTGTTCTAAGCTTCAGCACTCAGCGGTTCCTCTTCATGTCTGGGCTAATGTTGTTCTAAGCTTCAGCACTCAGCGGTTCCTCTTCATGTCTGGGCTAATGTTGTTCTAAGCTTCAGCACTCAGCAGTTCCTCTTCATGTCTAGGCTAATGTTCTAAGCTTCAGCACTCAGCAGTTCCTCTTCATGTCTGGGCTAATGTTGTTCTAAGCTTCAGCACTCAGCGGTTCCTCTTCATGTCTGGGCTAATGTTGTTCTAAGCTTCAGCACTCAGCGGTTCCTCTTCATGTCTGGGCTAATGTTGTTCTAAGCTTCAGCACTCAGCAGTTCCTCTTCATGTCTGGGCTAATGTTCTAAGCTTCAGCACTCAGCGGTTCCTCTTCATGTCTAGGCTAATGTTCTAAGCTTCAGCACTCAGCAGTTCCTCTTCATGTCTAGGCTAATGTTGTTCTAAGCTTCAGCACTCAGCGGTTCCTCTTCATGTCTGGGCTAATGTTGTTCTAAGCTTCAGCACTCAGCAGTTCCTCTTCATGTCTAGGCTAATGTTCTAAGCTTCAGCACTCAGCGGTTCCTCTTCATGTCTGGGCTAATGTTGTTCTAAGCTTCAGCACTCAGCAGTTCCTCTTCATGTCTAGGCTAATGTTCTAAGCTTCAGCACTCAGCGGTTCCTCTTCATGTCTGGGCTAATGTTGTTCTAAGCTTCAGCACTCAGCAGTTCCTCTTCATGTCTGGGCTAATGTTGTTCTAAGCTTCAGCACTCAGCAGTTCCTCTTCATGTCTAGGCTAATGTTCTAAGCTTCAGCGGTTCCTCTTCATGTCTGGGCTAATGTTGTTCTAAGCTTCAGCACTCAGCAGTTCCTCTTCATGTCTGGGCTAATGTTGTTCTAAGCTTCAGCACTCAGCGGTTCCTCTTCATGTCTAGGCTAATGTTCTAAGCTTCAGCGGTTCCTCTTCATGTCTGGGCTAATGTTGTTCTAAGCTTCAGCACTCAGCGGTTCCTCTTCATGTCTGGGCTAATGTTGTTCTAAGCTTCAGCACTCAGCAGTTCCTCTTCATGTCTAGGCTAATGTTCTAAGCTTCAGCACTCAGAGGTTCCTCTTCATGTCTGGGCTAATGTTGTTCTAAGCTTCAGCACTCAGCAGTTCCTCTTCATGTCTGGGCTAATGTTGTTCTAAGCTTCAGCACTCAGCAGTTCCTCTTCATGTCTAGGCTAATGTTCTAAGCTTCAGCGGTTCCTCTTCATGTCTGGGCTAATGTTGTTCTAAGCTTCAGCACTCAGCAGTTCCTCTTCATGTCTGGGCTAATGTTGTTCTAAGCTTCAGCACTCAGCAGTTCCTCTTCATGTCTAGGCTAATGTTCTAAGCTTCAGCGGTTCCTCTTCATGTCTGGGCTAATGTTGTTCTAAGCTTCAGCACTCAGCGGTTCCTCTTCATGTCTGGGCTAATGTTGTTCTAAGCTTCAGCACTCAGCGGTTCCTCTTCATGTCTGGGCTAATGTTGTTCTAAGCTTCAGCATTCAGCGGTTCCTCTTCATGTCTGGGCTAATGTTGTTCTATGATGCTTACACTTCACAATAAAAGCAGTGAGTGAGCATCTCTCGTAGGACAGGAATTTCACAAACTGACTTGTGGCCACGATGGCATCCTCTGGCAGTGCCTTGTTTAAGGTCACTGAGCTCTTCAGTACGACCAATTGTACTGCCGATAAGTTTCTCTCTGGATTTGCATGTCTATCTGCTTGTATGCACCTGTGAACAATGGGTGTGGCTCAAACACCTGAACTCTATAATTAGTAGGCGTGTCCGCATACCTGTTTGGCCATAAAGTGTATGAACATTTAATGCTTGGATCCCAGTCATTTAATGTTAGACACAGACGTCGGCTTTAGACACTGACGTCGGCTTTAGACACAGATGTTAGCCAATTTCCAAACATCACCATTACTGAAAAGAAACATACTCTGACACGTACTACAGTAAACTAATGGAAACATACTCTAACACGTACTACAGTAAACTAATGGAAACATACTCTAACACGTACTACAGTAAACTAATGGAAACATACTCTACCACGTACTACAGTAAACTAATGGAAATACAACTTTCAATCTTAAAATATGTGTCTAGTATTCCACTACCTTTATAACCGGAAGAACCCCCCTCTCTCTCCCTCCACCACTGGAAGAGTCCCCCCTCTCTCGCTCTCCACCACTGGAAGAGTCCCTCCCCTCTCTCTCTCCACCACTGGAAGAGTCCCCCTCTCTCTCCCTCCACCACTGGAAGAGTCCCCCTCTCTCTCCCTCCACCACTGGAAGAGTCCCCCTCTCTCTCCCTCCACCACTGGAAGAGTCCCCCCCCCCTCTCTCCCTCCACCAATGGAAGAGCCCCCCTCTCTCCACCACTGGAAGAGTCCCCCCCCTCTCTCTCCAACACTGGAAGAGTCCCCCTCTCTCCACCACTGGAAGAGTCCCCCTCTCTCTCTCTCCACCACTGGAAGAGTCCCCCCTCTCTCTCTCCACCACTGGAAGAGTCCCCCCCTTTTCCCCTCCACACTCTGGACTGCTCATAGACTCATAACCTTATACATTACAGCACATTCTATTTTATTTCGCTATTTGCTATTTATTAATTGTACTGTCGTTTTACTTAATTTGTTCTGCTGCTGTTACAGAAAAATTTCCCCTTGGGGATTAATGAAGTGTCATTCTATTCTATACACAACCCAAAAATTCTGAAAAAATACATTAGATATGTATTTACCTGATTATAAAATTGTTAAAAGTGAAAATTACTTATTTTGTCTAGGCAAGGATTTGGTTTTGTTGAAACTGGCAGTTCCATTTAAAAGCCCTTTGGAAATATAGGGACACAACTTCTGTCATCTAATCTCCAAGAAGGAGAAAATGAGATGCACTCCACATGAGATGTGACTGATCTACTGAGAGAGCCAGAGACAGACTAGCTTTTATCTTGTACAAAGAATGGATACTATGTTCTATTGATAAATAAAAACACAGTCTCATGTTTCTGATTCATCCAGCAGGACACAGATGATAAAACCACAGATCTATGAGAATCTCATCTGAAGCAAGAAAGGAAATGATGAATGTTAAGATAAAACAAGGACTACATTGATAATGTACTAGTTATTAAGATATCATAATACTGTCACCCACTCCTTTCATAGCTGGAGATAAAGCCACAGCGTCCCATCATGCTCTCTGTCTGACTATGTTTTCTCTCAGAGTGAATGAGGTGGAGGAGGATTCTGAAGTCCTATTGGCACAGCGTTACTATCTGCTCTCTGTCTGACTATGTTTTCTGGAGTCATATTGGCCCATGATGGATGTGTGTGTGTGTGTGTGTGTGTTAGTATAGTGTGTGGTAATATGTGAGTGTGCATAATGTGATTGCAGATAGTAACGCTGTGCCAATATGACTCCAGAAAACATAGTCAGAGAGCAGATAGTAACGCTGTGCCAATATGACTCCAGAAAACATAGTCAGAGAGCAGATAGTAACGCTGTGCCAATAGGACTCCAGAAAACATAGTCAGAGAGCAGATAGTAACGCTGTGCCAATATGACTCCAGAAAACATAGTCAGAGAGCAGATAGTAACGCTGTGCCAATAGGACTCCAGAAAACATAGTCAGAGAGCAGATAGTAACGCTGTGCCAATAGGACTCCAGAAAACATAGTCAGAGAGCAGATAGTAACGCTGTGCCAATATGACTCCAGAAAACATAGTCAGAGAGCAGATAGTAACGCTGTGCCAATAGGACTCCAGAAAACATAGTCAGAGAGCAGATAGTAACGCTGTGCCAATAGGACTCCAGAAAACATAGAGAGCAGATAGTAACGCTGTGCCAATAGGACTCCAGAAAACATAGTCAGAGAGCAGATAGTAACGCTGTGCCAATATGACTCCAGAAAACATAGTCAGAGAGCAGATAGTAACGCTGTGCCAATAGGACTCCAGAAAACATAGTCAGAGAGCAGATAGTAACGCTGTGCCAATATGACTCCAGAAAACATAGTCAGAGAGCAGATAGTAACGCTGTGCCAATAGGACTCCAGAAAACATAGTCAGAGAGCAGATAGTAACGCTGTGCCAATAGGACTCAGAAAACATAGTCAGAGAGCAGATAGTAACGCTGTGCCAATAGGACTCCAGAAAACATAGTCAGAGAGCAGATAGTAACGCTGTGCCAATAGGACTCCAGAAAACATAGTCAGAGAGCAGATAGTAACGCTGTGCCAATATGACTCCAGAAAACATAGTCAGAGAGCAGATAGTAACGCTGTGCCAATAGGACTCCAGAAAACATAGTCAGAGAGCAGATAGTAACGCTGTGCCAATATGACTCCAGAAAACATAGTCAGAGAGCAGATAGTAACGCTGTGCCAATAGGACTCCAGAAAACATAGTCAGAGAGCAGATAGTAACGCTGTGCCAATATGACTCCAGAAAACATAGTCAGAGAGCAGATAGTAACGCTGTGCCAATAGGACTCCAGAAAACATAGTCAGAGAGCAGATAGTAACGCTGTGCCAATATGACTCCAGAAAACATAGTCAGAGAGCAGATAGTAACGCTGTGCCAATAGGACTCCAGAAAACATAGTCAGAGAGCAGATAGTAACGCTGTGCCAATAGGACTCCAGAAAACATAGTCAGAGAGCAGATAAAGCTGTGCCAATAGGACTCCAGAAAACATAGTCAGAGCAGATAGTAACGCTGTGCCAATAGGACTCCAGAAAACATAGTCAGAGAGCAGATAGTAACGCTGTGCCAATATGACTCCAGAAAACATAGTCAGAGAGCAGATAGTAACGCTGTGCCAATAGGACTCCAGAAAACATAGTCAGATAGTAACGCTGTGCCAATAGGAGAAAACATAGAGCAGATAGTAACGCTGTGCCAATAGACTCCAGAAAACATAGTCAGAGAGCAGATAGTAACGCTGTGCCAATAGGACTCCAGAAAACATAGTCAGAGAGCAGATAGTAACGCTGTGCCAATATGACTCCAGAAAACATAGTCAGAGAGCAGATAGTAACGCTGTGCCAATAGGACTCCAGAAAACATAGTCAGAGAGCAGATAGTAACGCTGTGCCAATAGGACTCCAGAAAACATAGTCAGAGAGCAGATAGTAACGCTGTGCCAATAGGACTCCAGAAAACATAGTCAGAGAGCAGATAGTAACGCTGTGCCAATAGGACTCCAGAAAACATAGTCAGAGAGCAGATAGTAACGCTGTGCCAATAGGACTCCAGAAAACATAGTCAGAGAGCACGCTGTGCCAATAGGACTCCAGAAAACATAGTCAGAGAGCAGATAGTAACGCTGTGCCAATAGGACTCCAGAAAACATAGTCAGAGAGCAGATAGTAACGCTGTGCCAATATGACTCCAGAAAACATAGTCAGAGAGCAGATAGTAACGCTGTGCCAATATGACTCCAGAAAACATAGTCAGAGAGCAGATAGTAACGCTGTGCCAATAGGACTCCAGAAAACATAGTCAGAGAGCAGATAGTAACGCTGTGCCAATAGGACTCCAGAAAACATAGTCAGAGAGCAGATAGTAACGCTGTGCCAATATGACTCCAGAAAACATAGTCAGAGAGCAGATAGTAACGCTGTGCCAATATGACTCCAGAAAACATAGTCAGAGAGCAGATAGTAACGCTGTGCCAATAGGACTCCAGAAAACATAGTCAGAGAGCAGATAGTAACGCTGTGCCAATATGACTCCAGAAAACATAGTCAGAGAGCAGATAGTAACGCTGTGCCAATAGGACTCCAGAAAACATAGTCAGAGAGCAGATAGTAACGCTGTGCCAATAATAGGACTCCAGAAAACATAGTCAGAGAGCAGATAGTAACGCTGTGCCAATATGACTCCAGAAAACATAGTCAGAGAGCAGATAGTAACGCTGTGCCAATATGACTCCAGAAAACATAGTCAGAGAGCAGATAGTAACGCTGTGCCAATAGGACTCCAGAAAACATAGTCAGAGAGCAGATAGTAACGCTGTGCCAATAGGACTCCAGAAAACATAGTCAGAGAGCAGATAGTAACGCTGTGCCAATAGGACTCCAGAAAACATAGTCAGAGAGCAGATAGTAACGCTGTGCCAATATGACTCCAGAAAACATAGTCAGAGAGCAGATAGTAACGCTGTGCCAATAGGACTCCAGAAAACATAGTCAGAGAGCAGATAGTAACGCTGTGCCAATAGGACTCCAGAAAACATAGTCAGAGAGCAGATAGTAACGCTGTGCCAATATGACTCCAGAAAACATAGTCAGAGAGCAGATAGTAACGCTGTGCCAATAGGACTCCAGAAAACATAGTCAGAGAGCAGATAGTAACGCTGTGCCAATATGACTCCAGAATCCTCCTCCACATGGATGATCCATGCACACTCACATATTACCACACACTATACTAACACACACACACACACTCACATATTACCACACACTATACTAACACACACACACACACTCACATATTACCACACACTATACTAACACACACACACACACACTCACATATTACCACACACTATACTAACACACACACACACACACACATATTACCACACACTATACTAACACACACACACACACACTCACATATTACCACACACTATACTAACACACACACACACACACACACACTCACATATTACCACACACTATACTAACACACACACACACACACACTCACATATTACCACACACTATACTAACACACACACACACACTCACATATTACCACACACTATACTAACACACACACACACACTCACATATTACCTATACTAACACACACACACACACACACTCACATACACACTATACTAACACACACACACACACTCACATATTACCACACACTATACTAACACACACACTCACATATTACCACACACTATACTAACACACACACACACATATTACACACACACACACACACACACACACACACACACACACACACACAGGATCTCTGGTGTTAGCAACTCCTTGCTCATCTCTAATTTACAGCAGCATGGAACAACTCGTTTATTCCACCCAATGACTGCATGTCTGTTGCCAGGGGATAACTGTACCTCCTATGGTCTCTTCCATCCTAAAATACCACATAACTCTCCATCATATACACTGGGAGGTTTCTCTGGCACCCACAAAAAAACTAAAAAATACTACATTACCTAATACTTTGATTCGCACTATGAATGCTGCTTAGTTAATCTGTGAGCATCCAAAACCACGGCCGTTTGTATACACAGACACGACAATAAGACACGTTACTACTGCGACCCAAATACTAGACAACACATACATAGACACGACAATAAGACACGTTACTACTGTGACCCAAATACTAGACAACACATACATAGACACGACAATAAGACACGTTACTACTGCGACCCAAATACTAGAAACACATACATAGACACGACAATAAGACACGTTACTACTGTGACCCAAATACTACACAACTCTACAACACATCTACTTAACCGACAACACTCATCTATTCAAGACCACAGGGTTCTACAGAGACTATTTCCAGGCTCTGTTAACTGTACATTAGTGGGAGATCCCAACATGGACCGTTTGGGAATACTCATTGTAGGAGCAATACAGTACAGTGTTGCCTAAGCCAGGTCACAGCTTGATGAAAAGGAACCAAACGTCTACAATTATCAATCCTATCTGTTTGTGTCATAGCGCAGTGGTATTCAAAAGTGATATAAAGTATCTGTTTAGTTCCATTCATTGGTAATCACATACAATGGATATAAAAAGTCTACACACCCCTGTTAAAATGGGATGTGAAGTAATGAGACAAAGATAAATCATGTGAGAACTTTTTCCACTAATGTGACCATTAATGTGAACAATTCATCTGAAAAACAAACTGAAACCTTACAATAACATGGTTCCATAAGTGTGCACACCCTCTTATAACTGGGGGTGTGGCTGTGTTCAGAATTAACCAATCACATTCAAACTCATGTTAAATAACCGTCATTACACACCTGCCATCGTTTAAAGTGACTGATTAATCACAAATAAAGGACAACTGTTTTCGTAGGATTTTCCTGGCATTTTCTAAGTTTCCTCTCAGGGCAAAAGCATCAGAGGGATCGTAATGTTAAAAGATATCAGTCAGGAGAAGGGTACAAAATAACTACCAGAAATCATTAGATATACCATGGAACACAGTGAAGACAGTCATCATCAAGTGGAGAAAATAACAGAAACAAGAATTGGACATCCCTCCAAGATTTATGAAAAACAAGAAGAAAACTAGTCAGGACCCAGAGCAACATTGAAGGAGCTGTGTGCTACATGTGACAACAATCTCCCGTATTTTTCATATGTATGGGCTATTGGGTAAGGGGACAAGATGGAAGCTGAAGGCTGAAGTTTGCAAAAATAAAATCTCTCAAAAGTATGTGGGAAAATGTGTTATGGTGCGATGAAACCAAGGTTGAACTTTTTGTCCATAACTCCAGAAGGTATGTTTGGCACAAAAACAACACTGGGCATCACCCAAAGAACACCATACCCACAGTAAAGCATGATGGTGGCAGCATCATGCTTTGGGGCTGTTTTTCTTCAGCTGGAACCAGGGCGGGGGTGGGGGGAATTATTAACAGAGGAATCCTAATAATAACAGTAGTTAATAACAATAACCTAACCCTCAATGATAACAGTAGTTAATAACCATAACCTAACCCTCATAATGATAACAGTAGTTAATAACTATAACCTAACCCTAATAATGGAGGAATCCTAATGATAACAACTCATTCACTTCTGGTCCCAAGTATTGCTGTGTTGTCTGATGACTGATAGGCCAATAGGCACAATTACATTATGTAAAGGAATTATTTAATAAAGGACAAAAGTCAAAACAAACACAAAATAATGGTCCTATGTCCTAAGTTCAGTTAGTCTGCTAAACATACTTAAATGTCAAAGAAACACTTTTGAAGAAAGCAAGTTTTAGTATTATTCAGGTATTTACTTAGTATTATTCAGGTATTTACTTGGCACTTAGTATTATTCAGGTATTTACTTGGCACTAGTATTATTCAGGTATTTAGTTGGCACTTAGTATTATTCAGGTATTTAGTTGGCACTTAGTATTATTCAGGTATTTACTTGGCACTTAGTATTATTCAGGTATTTAGTTGGCACTTAGTATTATTCAGGTATTTAGTTGGCACTTAGTATTATTCAGGTATTTACTTGGCACTTAGTATTATTCAGGTATTTACTTGGCACTTAGTATTATTCAGGTATTTACTTGGCACTTAGTATTATTCAGGTATTTAGTTGGCACTTAGTATTATTCAGGTATTTAGCTGGCACTTAGTATTATTCAGGTATTTACTTGGCACTTAGTATTATTCAGGTATTTACTTGGCACTAAGTATTATTCAGGTATTTAGCTGGCACTTAGTATTATTCAGGTATTTAGTTGGCACTTAGTATTATTCAGGTATTTAGTTGGTAGCCTACATAGTATTATTTAGGTATTTACTTGGTAGCCTACATAGTATTATTTAGGTATTTACTTGGTACTTTATTTAGGAATTTAGTTTGTAGGCCAACATAGTAATTTAGTTGGTACACTTAGTATTATTTAGGTATTTAGTGATTAACAGCATGTGGTTCCCTTCATAATCATCTATAGTCACTTACAGACGTGCATTTAAATGTTCCGCAGGAAATAACAGTTGTTTAACAATGAATAAACCCCATAACGAATACTAGTCTGTGTCGGTCTATCATATATATAGCTAATATAATTCATAGTTCAAATACGTAATATACATGTCACATACAAACATCATATATAGTTAATATATCTGTATATTTATTTGCAGTAATTCATGAACACTTACCGACTGGTTTCGGCTACTTGGATCACTTTCCGTCCGTCTGGATTAGAACATAAAGCGGAACCAGAAAGTAGTTGATCCAGTTAAAATAAACCAGGTTCCTGTTTAAAAACAGTTATTCCAAATCAGTCCAGTTGTTCCCGAACGCTGATCCATTTATCGGACTAATTCACATCTAAACAGCTCGTTTAGGAACTATTTCACTTAATAACTTAGATTTATATAATAAGATTTAAATACGTTAACCAATTGTCGATCATTTAACGTCGGAAAAAGTTCGCTTGAGTGTGGTCGCTCCACCCTCCTCGTCCCTCCTCCCTCACCACCTCCCCCCACTCTGTGTGTGTGTGTGCGCGCGCTCTGTGTGTGTGTGTGTTTGCACTCTGTGTGTGTGCAAAGTTTCATTAGAGTTCTTTCGACTTTAGTTATTTTGCCTAAATGTTATTATCGAGAAAGTAGATCATGTTTGTGAAGCCTCTCCCATAAATGGTCTATCAGCTGAAATTGTTAACTGCCAGACCATATTGTTAATGTGTTACAACCATGTATGTAGACTGCACATGGGTACTTGTGTTAGCGGGCAGTCAGGCAGACTCAGTGTCGTTATTAATTAGCTTAAATAACACAGCTCTAATTGGATGATTTGGTTGAGACTAGAGAGACGGGGGTGGACACGACTAGAGAGACAGAGGGGGGGTGGACGCGACTAGAGAGACAGAGGGGTGGGGTGGACGCGACTAGAGAGACAGAGGGGGTGGACGCGACTAGAGAGACAGACAGAGGGGCGGGGTGGACGCGACTAGAGAGACAGAGGGGTGGGCGCGACTAGAGAGACAGAGGGGCGGGGTGGACGCGACTAGAGAGACAGACAGAGGGGCGGGGTGGACACGACTAGAGAGACGGGGTGGACACGACTAGAGAGACAGAGGGGCGGGGTGGACGCGACTAGAGAGACAGAGGGGCGGGGTGGACGCGACTAGAGACAGAGGGGCGGTGTGGACGCGACTAGAGAGACAGAGGGGCGGGGTGGACGCGACTCGAGAGACAGAGGGGCGGGGTGGACACGACTAGAGAGACAGACAGAGGGGCGGGGTGGACGCGACTAGAGAGACAGACAGAGGGGCGGGGTGGACACGACTAGAGACAGACAGAGGGTACGTACACACACTGTATGTGCTCATGTCTACGAGACATTCTGTTTGACGGGAGGAGCAACGGCTTTGAACTGCCAATAACAAGACACGAACAAAGAGAACCAGAGGACATCTAGATTGTCCACGTAACGAGACACGAAGAAAGAGAACCAGAGGACATCTAGATTGTCCACGTAACGAGACATGGAGAAAGAGAACCAGGGGACATCTAGATTGTCCATAGAAACGTGCTGACTTTTCTACCAGTTCACAGCTCTGTCTTTGGTTATACAG
Source organism: Dallia pectoralis (assembly GCA_029465975.1). NCBI lineage: Eukaryota > Metazoa > Chordata > Actinopteri > Esociformes > Umbridae > Dallia > Dallia pectoralis. The sequence continues at coordinate 19,747,314 of CM055744.1, forward strand.
TTTGAAATACTTTAGTTAGTACTTAGTTTACTCACAGCCCTAACCTTAAGCCTAAACTAATGATCAGTTTGCTTTCACCTCACCCAACAGGTTCTTCCCATCTCTCAATGGCCAAAAGAGATGCAAATGATAACTCAGTTAGCTGTAAAAAAATTCATATCTGGATCAACAGTCTTGTAACAGGACACACAAACGTTTGTTGCTACAGCAACCACTTATGTGCCTCTCCCATCCCGGCTCTGTGGAACAGGAAGTGGCTAATGTGCTCCAGATGTTTGGAGCCAGGGGGACCACCCCCATAACAGCTGGGAGATGTGGGAGACCACAGACCCAGACATAAACATACTGAGATCCCGGATCCAGAGGTGTGGACTCGAGTCATGTGACTTGGACTCGAGTCATGAATTTGATGACTTCAGACTCGACTCGACAAAATGTACAAAGACTTGCAACTCGACTTCGACATCAATGACTCGTGACTTCACTTGGACTTGCGCCTTTTGACTCGAGAAGACTTGCTACTTCCCATGAAAACTGGGGAAGAAAATGTTCACACGGCCGCGCAGTTTATCTGCATCTGTGAAAAAAATGCATGCAGAGAGCACGCGCCCTGCCCGCACGACATCCAATCACTGTAGTCCCACGTTGTTTTGATTGGACATCCAATCACTGTAGTCCCACATTGTTTTGATTTGACAACCAATCACTGTAGTCCCACATTGTTTTGATTAGACAGCATCCAAGCAGGCACATTGCAAGACAACCAATGAAGCACAAGCAACAACGCGCCAGTTGTCAAAATGATACCGAATATAGTTTCGTTTGGCTATAAAAATTACGAGGTAGTCGACAAAAAAAGAGTTGCAATTTGCAAAACACAATTATATTATCAGCTTGGTCCATTTTTTCAGTAGTGATCATTTTGAGGAGTGAGGATTTTATTAATGACATGTTTAAAAAAGTTCAGGCTAAAAGGACCCATGTCTATTTGAAAGTTAAACTGTTTTGCAATATGAGGTTAGGGCTGGACAATAATTCAATATCAATATATATATCGCGGTAAAAAAATCAATAACGGTGATATGATTTCTAAACACATTTTCGATATTTCAATATTTTTGCTGATCTCCAACACGGCAAGTTTAAGCTACAAAATGAGCGCCCATGACCGCAATTCAAACGTGACTGAACGAGCTTCCATAAGTGAGGAGAAAGCAGACAGTTGATATGAGAGGAAAGACTAATTCAGTGGTAGGGAAGTGGTTCAGCTTTCTGAGATCTGATAAACTGCAGGTTTCAGCGTGATGCTAAATGTGCCGGAGAATGAGAGGCTCAAAAGCGCATAAAACCAACATAGGAGCTTGGATCTTCCGCGTTGACTGGCCCATGACGTCATGATGGACATGCGCTTTTGAGCACTCTCATTCTCCGAGCATGTTGTGACATGCGCGTTCATGAGCTTCTCTCTCGTGTCTCTTAAATCCACGGTCACGTAGCGAACTCATGAACTCACCTCTTCATTGTCTAACATGTTCACTAACTTTAAACGATATGTTTATAAGAACAAGTTTTGTTGCAGGAAGTTTTGTGTAAAGAATAATCAGCCTATGTTATTGTTTAAAGTTAAATATATTAATAAGGTCAGTCTCAGAGTCAAATTGTTTATTTTACTTTTCTTGTTTGTCTGTTAAAATCAAATAAAAGGTGAACTTCAATTTATTTGTACCGTTTATTTCTAAAATATTATTTAGTTTTATAGGAGGCTCAAAAGACTTGGCAAATGTATTTTTCCGAAGATTATATACAGACATCCGTTGTGGGTGTTCATGGCATTTTTTCTGAGGCTTTTATATTGTTCAGATCGACATCGGAATTATATCGTATCGACCGAAATTAAGAAATATATCGTGATATAATTTTTTTCCATATCTTCCAGCCCTAAGGTCAATACAATACAGGACTGAAGTTGCTGTGCATTGTTCTAGTGCAATATGCTGTTGAAATACAAGCATTTTTTGTGAAATTAAATTTTCTGTTTTTTACTGTATTTGATTAATGTCATTGTATAAAAAGAGGTTTAAATAAATACAAATCTTACAGACATACATGATTTGTATAAATTCTGTGGTAAGATGACTTGAAATGACTCGAAACTAAAATGGTAGGACTTTGGACTCGACTTGAGACTTGTTGGCTTTGACTTGTGACTCGACTCGGGACTTGCCTCATCTTTGACTCGACTTGACTCGGGACTCGAGGGCAAAGACTTGAGACTTACTTGAGACTTGCATAACAATGACTTTGTCCCACCTCTGCCCGGATCCCACCTCATTATTCCCTTAATTACACTAATGGTGTGTAGGGAAATAGAAACGAGAAGAACCAATAAGACAAAGCCAACAAAACAAAGTGAATGAGCTTATTTGAGATGAGCAATGAGACGATCATCATGTTGAATACTTCCGTTAGTGAGGAAGATATTTAATGTTTCATTCATTGAAATAAAATGTTCTAGTTCACACAAATCTAGCATGCCCCCTAGTGGTAAGAAGGGTACAGTGCAGGGGTGAAGCATGAGTGCCGAAGAAGCTCGCACAGAGGGGTAGGCCTCCAGGGGTACTTGACCTACCAGAGGGGTACCTGACACAGGGGTAGGCCTCCAGGGGTACTTGTCCTACCAACAGAGGGGTACCTGACACAGGGGTAGGCCTCCAGGGGTACTTGTCCTACCAGAGGGGTACCTGACATAGGGGTAGAACTCCAGGGGTACTTGTCCTACCAACAGAGGGGTACCTGACACAGGGGTAGGCCTCCAGGGGTACTTGTCCTACCAACAGTGGGGTACCTGACACAGGGGTACTTGAGAACCCTGATGACAAAATAAGATAATGGTAAAATAAACATGTATGGACTTCAGTCTTATTCCAGCTGAACTAAATTAAGTTGGTTATTGAGTAAATGAGAAACGTTATGAACTCTAACATTTCAAACACATTCTCACAAACATTTAAACATTTATTCACAACCATGCAAAGACCTGCCCCAGAACTTTAAGCACAAAAACAGAAACAATATACAGAAACCAATCTTGTAACAGGACACAAGATTTTCAAAGATTGTGTATAAATGGAGACAATCAAAAATGTTTTAACACAAACCCAAGTCCAGGTGCGGAAAGTGAACTCCCTGTATTGGTAGGTTATTTCAAATATAGAACCTTTATAAATTGTTATATATAGCACAAAGTAAAACTAGACTGGTTCAAGACATTATCACGGCCAAAAAACAATGACAGATTAACCACAGCAAAACATTTTCTTACAAATAAAACAGAAATGAAATGTGAAACCAGGAACTAAAGCACAACTGACCAGTGATGTTTTTACCCAACAGATAATCATCTCTATTTACTATGAAACTATGTATTGTTCATTAACGTAAACTGGTCTGGCGATTCTACTGTAAAGCACTGCGGCGATTCTACTGTAAAGCACTGCGGCAAATCTACTGTAAAGCACTGCGGCAAATCTACTGTAAAGCACTACGGCGAATCTACTGTAAAGCACTGCGGCGAATCTACTGTAAAGCACTGCGGCGAATCTACTGTAAAGCACTGCGGCGATTCTACTGTAAAGCACTGCGGCGATTCTACTGTAAAGCACTGCGGCGAATCTACTGTAAAGCACTACGGCGAATCTACTGTAAAGCACTCTGGCGAATCTACTGTAAAGCACTACGGTGAATCTATTGTAGGAAAGGGTTTAATATGAAATCATTCAAATGAAACAGTCTAATCATCGTCCTCGTCAATCAGGACCCTCTGTCTTCTGCGTTTTGCGGGGGCGGAGTCAGTGTCCTCATCCAGATCCATAGTGAGAGAGTCTTCATCTGTTAGAAAACAACAGCGTCAGCACTCTGCTTAACTATTGGTTCAGCACTCTGCTTAACTATTGGTTCAGCACTCTGCTTAACTATTGGTTCAGCACTCTGCTTAACTATTGGTTCAGCACTCTGCTTAACTATTGGTTCAGCACTCTGCTTAACTATTGGTTCAGCACTCTGCTTAACTATTGGTTCAGCACTCTGCTTAACTATTGGTTCAGCACTCTGCTTAACTATTGGTTCAGCACTATTTGTTTAACTAGTTGTTTAACTATTGGTTCAGCACTCTGCTTAACTATTGGTTCAGCACTCTGCTTAACTATTGGTTCAGCACTATTTGTTTAACTAGTTGTTTAACTATTGGTTCAGCACTGTTTAACTATTGGTAAACCATTTTATATCTGTTTGGAAGTATTAACCACACTTCATTGGCTTTGTTTAGCAAGACTACGGCAAAACAGTTGGTTAAACTGACTAACTGATATCCATTTAGTTATTGGATAAACTACATGACTAGTCACTGATTAAAGTACCCTTCTCATCATCGCTATCCAACAACACCGTTCTGCTTCTTTTGGTGGAGGTCTTCACTGAGGATCTTTAAGAGTAGGAGAACAAACCAGTTAAAACAGAACCAGCATGGCTAGAGTTAACTAGTGTATAGAAGAGGTTACTAGCTCACCTCTGAGGTGAACTGTCTGAATCTATACGCTCAACAGCAGCAACAACTGTGAAAAAAAAGACAAAATAGTGAAAATACATCCCAGTCATGTACCTCATGTCCCCCACCGGGGCGTCCCGTCCCCTACCAGTGTGTTCAGCTGAGGCTGAACCAGGCTGTTTCCGTTTGCGGGCCAGCAGCAGGGCTCGGAGGGCCTGAGATCTCTGTTCATGAGAGTCTGCTTCACCCTGCTTAATGGGACTACGCTCCAACCCCTCCTCCCAAGCAGGGGGCTCCACACTGGGACTAAGTGCCGCAGCAGCCCCCCTCAGTTGGGACGGTCTCATCTTTGCAGGAATCCTCCAGAATGACTCCTAAAGAGTCACACAAAGAAAACCTATTAGCTATAGTATGTTGAAATAATGGAACCCACAGACAAAACATTTCACTGCCTTTAACAAATGTGTCATTCTACCAGAGAAATAGGTAGAAAATAAACACTAGATGAGTACTCCAAGTCTCACCTGTTCATCGACTGGGGATCGAACCCCGATTTTTTTGAGTAACCTCAAAAAAATAGGCTTCTCCATTGCGTCCTCATTCTCCTCCGTCAGAGGGACAAGTGGTATAGGTTGAGATGAGCCTGATGACATACCATAATATTATTAACAAATAAATTTCCTCTGTATTACATTACCATAATATTATTAATAAATACATTTCCTCTGTATGACATTACCATAATATTATTCACATTTCCTCTGTATGACATTACCATAATATTATTAATAAATACATTTCCTCTGTATGACATTACCATAATATTATTAATAAATACATTTCCTCTGTATGACATTACCATAATATTATTCACATTTCCTCTGTATGACATTACCATAATATTATTAATAAATACATTTCCTCTGTATGACATTACCATAATATTATTCACATTTCCTCTGTATGACATTACCACAATATTAATAATAAATACATTTCCTCTGTATGACATTACCATAATATTATTAATAAATACATTTCCTCTGTATGACATTACCATAATATTATTAATAAATACATTTCCACTGTATGACATTACCATAATATTATTCACATTTCCTCAGTATGACATTACCATAATATTATTCACAAATACATTTCCTCTGTATGACATTACCATAATATTATTCACATTTCCTCTGTATGACATTACCATAACATTATTAATAAATATATTTCCTCTGTATGACATTACCATAATATTATTCACATTTCCTCTGTATGACATTACCATAATATTATTAACAAATACATTTCCTCTGTATGACATTACCATAATATTATTCACATTTCCTCTGTATGACATTACCATAATATTATTAACAAATACATTTCCTCTGTATGACATTACCATAATATTATTAACAAATACATTTCCACTGTATGACATTACAATAATATTATTCACATTTCCTCTGTATGACATTACCATAATATTATTAACAAATACATTTCCTCTGAATGACTTTACCATAATATTATTAATAAATACATTTCCTCTGTATGACATCACCATATACGATGTGGGAAATCTCTAATGAAAAAATGCTTTCAAATAAATGAATCAAAGCAACAGGTGTTGGATCATCACTAACCTTCTTCCTCACGGTCATCAGCTGTTCTGTTCAGGCAGTTCTGGAGCCACAGTAAAGGTCCTGAACAACCTGTTACAAATAAATACAGTTACACACGGCGCCACACACACGGCCACACACACGCACACACACGCACACGGCTATACACACAGTTACACACGGCTAGGGACCATTAACAAGTAATACATGATTATCCTCTATATTTTCCTAAATAACACAACTTTCAGTCCTCTTCAATGTGAACTCTGGGGGGAAATAATATGTTCGCAATCGCACTACCCTTTCAGTGCTGGAACTTCAAGCAAACTTAACTCAGACCACCTGTTAAGATAAACAGAGACCAAATCCGTCCAATGTCCAAAATAAAAAGTTAGGGTTAGGCTGGTAGGGTTAGCTTGAGGCTGGTAGGGTTAGCTTGAGGCTGGTAGGGTTAGCTTGAGGCTGTTAGGGTTAGCTTGAGGCTGTTAGGGTTAGCTTGAGGCTGTTAGGGTTAGCTTGAGGCTGTTAGGGTTAGCTTGAGGCTGTTAGGGTTAGCTTGAGGCTGTTAGGGTTAGCTTGAGGCTGTTAGGGTTAGCTTGAGGCTGTTAGGGTTAGCTTGAGGCTGTTAGGGTTAGCTTGAGGCTGTTAGGGTTAGCTTGAGGCTGTTAGGGTTAGCTTGAGGCTGTTAGGGTTAGCTTGAGGCTGTTAGGGTTAGCTTGAGGCTGTTAGGGTTAGCTTGAGGCTGTTAGGGTTAGCTTGAGGCTGTTAGGGTTAGCTTGAGGCTGTTAGGGTTAGCTTGAGGCTGTTAGGGTTAGCTTGAGGCTGTTAGGGTTAGCTTGAGGCTGTTAGGGTTAGCTTGAGGCTGTTAGGGTTAGCTTGAGGCTGTTAGGGTTAGCTTGAGGCTGTTAGGGTTAGCTTGAGGCTGTTAAAATGCAAATAACTACAATACAGATCCTGAATAGAGTTAGGCCCAATCCGAATACTCCCACTTACCCCTTCCCCTGATTTACCCCTTCCCCTTGCCCCTCGAAACCGAGTGGTAAGGGCTACGTTCCCCTACGAATTGGGACACCACTCGGTTTTGGCTACGTCATCATACATCCTCGCTAGCTGGCTGCTACGCAACCAGAGGCGACACAAATGTTGATCTCAAACTTCCGAGATGCAAAAAGAGTCTGGAAAAGTGTGTATGTCGATTGCGTGGATTTTAGTAGTTATGTTTTTGCGATTGTCTGCAACAAATCGCAGAAATCAAGCGAGAAGAGGTCTACGACGCCTACGAATGCTGGTAGTTTAACTTATGGTATGTATCGATTGGTTGCAAACAACATTGTCGTATTGTATTTACAGTTCACGGAACTAACCAACAAGGTAGCAAACATTTTTCCCAACTCAGCCATTAATGGTGTAAAATTGTTTTATTTTCCAGACTGGTGGTCCAACAAGATACTGTGCCATAAACCCCAACACGTCTATACTGCGCATATGGTTCGATGTATGTAGTAGTTATATGTTTGGTGGCAGTGCATATGGATGCAGATGTTCTTCTGTGTACTATTGTTTTTGATGTTTTTGTAAAGCACACGTGCTATATAAATAAACCTGCTTGCTTACTACTGAAGGCTGTTTTCAATAAATATTTTCATCCACACTGCATGGTGTTTTGTATATCTGTTTCAGTGATCACTGTTTTGAATGTCATTGATCGATGTACAGAAACCCTTAATCAAAAACCTGTATTTATTGAACAACATTGTAAAACATATACAATTGTTAAATAACACTCATCTCATCACTCATCTTCAACCGCTTATCCGGGGTCGGGTCGCGGGGGTAGCAGCTCTAGCAGGGGACCCCAAACTTCCCTTTCCCGGGCAACATTAGCCAGCTCTGACTGGGGAATCCCGAGGCGTTCCCAGGCCAGTGTGGAGATATAATCTCTCCACCTAGTCCTGGGTCTTCCCCGAGGTCTCCTCCCAGCTGGACGTGCCTGGAACACCTCTCTAGGGAGGCGCCCAGGTGGCATTCGTACAAGATGCCCGAACCACCTCAACTGGCTCCTTTCTATTCAAAGGAGCAGCGGCTCTACTCCGAGTTCCTCTCGGATGACTGAGCTTCTCACCCTATCCCTAAGGGAGAGGCCAGCCACCTTTCTGAGAAAACCCATTTCGGCCGCTTGTACCCGCGATCTCGTTCTTTAAATAACAGTACTATTTAAATTAAACGTGCTCACCAGTGTCCTGTATCATATCCAAATTATGTTGTACACCTAATCTTTATACAGTCTATGGTTGTACAGCATGAAACTTCTGTTCATTTTCTGCCCGAAAGCGAATTATTTGCCGGGTTTCCTCCGGCGTCCCTGTGTGATTCGGGACGGTATGTAAAGCACTTTTATCGCTATTCCAAAAGCAACATGTTATGTTATGCACTGATATGAATTATCTGCTAAAAGAGTTAACTGTATACAAACATGCATTGTAAAGGTAGTCAGAGAAATACGGGACAAATTAGCAATGTATCTTTGGCGTTGAAAACTGTCAAAAAGTAGCGATTTAAAAAAAAAACTTCAATTATTAAAATGGTTAAAAATATATATGTACAGGACTGAGTAGATCACAAAACAATTGTGTCGTAATTTTTAAATTCGCTATTTAATCCGAAAATACTACATTTATGGGTCGCTTTTGCTGATCTAGCAGCCATTGTTGACGTCTCGCAATGTGTTCTGGGTACCCCTTGGTTTCAAGTGAGCTCTCGGAAAATCTTGGTTTCAAGGGGTATATAGCCCTTCGTCTTACCCCTTCGTCTTGATCAAAATGAGTATTGGGACAGCACTTGGTGTCGCGCGAACGCGCAAAACTAAGGGGAAGGGCTAAGGGGAAGGGGTAAGGGGGAGTATTCGGATTGGGCCTTAGTCTGCATTTTTAAACTCTGAAAACATAAATGTGCTCTGACCTTCCTGCTGTAGAGTGTAAACCAAGGTCCCCAAACTGGCAGTCTTCTCAAAAGTCTTCTCCTTTACAACCCTGCCTCTTCTTCCTCTGGCTGCTGTATCCTGCCTCTCTTGTTCCTCCTCTTCCTCTTCGCTCTCCTCAGAGCTTATCTCTTCCTCCCCTTCCTCTCGGTCCATGTGCTCTTCACCAGGATCTCCAGTGAGGTCAGCCAGGAACTCCTCTTCAGTCTAACAGATAAAACACAAATACCTGAAATTATCTTGTTATGTGTGCAGCTTGTACCATATGACCTATCCGGGCCCCTCCACACCGCAACAACCGCGGCCCCTCCACACCGCAACAACCGCGGCCCCTCCACACCGCACCGCCACAACCGCGCCCCTCCACACCGCCCCTCCACACCGCCCACACCGCCACAACCGCGGCCCCTCCACACCGCCACAACCGCGGCCCCTCCACACCGCCACAACCGCGGCCCCTCCACACCGCCACAACCGCGGCCCCTCCACACCGCCACAACCGCGGCCCCCCACCCCGCGGCCCCACCGCCACAACCGCGGCCCCTCCACCACCACCACAACCGCGGCCCCTCCACCACCACCACAACCGCGGCCCCTCCACCACAACCGCGGCCCCTCCACCACAACCGCGGCCCCTCCACCACAACCGCGGCCCCTCCACCACAACCCGCGGCCCCTCCACCACAACCGCGGCCCCTCCACCACAACCGCGGCCCCTCCACCACAACCCGCGGCCCCTCCACCCAACCGCGGCCCCTCCACCACAACCCGCCCCTCCACCACCACCACAACCGGCCCCTCCACCACCACCACAACCCGCGGCCCCTCCACCCACCACAACCGCGGCCCCTCCACCACAACCGCGGCCCCTCCACCACAACCGCGGCCCTCCACCACCACCACAACCCCCTCCACCACAACCGCGGCCCCTCCACCACAACCGCGGCCCCTCCACCACAACCGCGGCCCCTCCACCACAACCGCGGCCCCTCCACCACCGCGGCCCCTCCACCACAACCGCGGCCCCTCCACCACAACCGCGGCCCCTCCACCACAACCGCGGCCCCTCCACCACAACCGCGGCCCCTCCACCACAACCGCGGCCCCTCCACCACCACCACAACCGCGGCCCCTCCACCACCACCACAACCACAACCGCAGCCCCTCCACCACCACCACAACCGCGGCCCCTCCACCACCACCACAACCGCGGCCCCTCCACCACCACCACAACCGCGGCCCCTCCACCACCACAACCCCAACCGCGGCCCCTCCACCACCACAACCCCAACCCCTCCACCACCACAACACCAATTGCACACATGTTCTCTGCTGGTGTTGCCCTCTGCACATTTGTAATTTCCTACATTGTTAACCTGAATTCCTGGATATTCACTGATCCATGTCAATTGCAGCCTCACTTTACATATATTTGCACTGCTCTTTTGCACTTCTGGTTCGATGCAAACTGCATTTCTTTGTACTCTACTTGTACGATCTATCCATCTATATTTCTATAATCCCATCACCATTCCGAGTCCTACTGTGGAGTCCTTCCTTGGAGCGTTGGGGTTACGGAGTCTCTTCTTGTAGAGTTGTCGTCGGTCTGAGACTAAACCCATGCTGAGCAGCTTCTCCACCAAACGGGCGCGTGAGCGTTTAGCTGTCACTTTCTTAAGGATGTTTCCCAGTATGTCTACAAAATAGAACCACTCATATCAGAGTTCAATTACTCATCAAAAATTAGGAATTCACTGTGTCTGAAAATAAGCTTGTCCATCAGTGATTGAAAAACAGGAAAACCATTATCACATCAGAGACAAATAGTTACAGAATCGCTTCATCTTTTATTCAGCAAACATTTTACATTCACCAATCCACATGTTTTTAATGAGGCTTTCACTCTCAGACTACATTACTCTGACAACTATGACTCGCAGACTACATTTACTCTGATAACTATGACTAAAATCAATCATCAAAACTGAAAGGACTACATTTGTAAACCAAACAAAATCAAAACATCTTCAGAAAGAGTCCTACCATTTGAGTCTCTGAATTCTTCAAAAAGCATCTTGAGCTCCTCCTCCTGTTCTTCTGTCCACAGGATGATACGAGTACCTTTTCTTCAGGGAAAATCAGAGGCAACAGGTCATCGGTTGTCCTATTCATTCCTCAGTTATTAGTGTTAGGACAGCAGTAGGTAACATCTACCGCGTAAACATCTCATCTCTATGGTAGCAGGCAACCAGACACTGACCTCTGTATCTTCAGGTCTCTGATACAGTCCACAAGCCCAGAGGCGACCATTTGATCCATCACCTGACGACGGGTACGGGACGTGTTGCTGAGTAACAGCAGTATAGTCTCCACAATGTCAGGCACTGTAAGTGAAATATATATATCTGAATACAGGATCTGTATAGGATCATAACATCACAACTTCCTGATGTAATGGCTTGTAATGAACAGAAACCAGATGTCCTCAGTTCACCTCCAGAGTCACGGTGCTCCTCAAAGAGCCTTCGCAGTTCCTCCTCTTCCTCAGGTGTCCACTTGGATTTCTTCTTGGACCCCTGGCTAAAAAAACATGCAGGCAAAACATGTAATTCCACGAGTCAATAAATAATCCACAAAACACAAGTATACTGTAACATACTGTAACCCTCAGTCATCTCCCTCCTCACCCTCACCCCTCCTCAGTCATCTCCCTCCTCACCCACCCCCCTCCTCAGTCATCTCCCTCCTCACCCACCCCCTCACCCACCCCCCCTCAGTCCCACCCCCTCACCCACCCCCCTCAGTCACCACCCCCTCACCCACCCCCCCTCAGTCATCTCCCTCCTCACCCACCCCCTCCTCAGTCATCTCCCTCCTCACCCACCCCCTCCTCAGTCATCTCCCTCCTCAGCCATCTCCCTCCTCACCCACCCCCTCCTCAGTCATCTCCCTCCTCACCCACCCCCCAGTCATCCCCTCCTCACCCACCCCCCTCCTCAGCCATCTCCCTCCTCACCCACCCCCTCCTCCCATCTCCCTCCTCACCCACCCCCTCCTCAGCCATCTCCCTCCTCACCCACCCCTCCTCAGTCTTGTAACCCTCAGTCATCTAACCCACCCCCCTCAGTCATCTCCCTCCTCACCCACCCCCTCCTCAGCCATCTCCCTCCTCACCCACCCAGTCCCCCTCCTCACCCACCCCCTCCTCAGCCATCTCCCTCCTCACCCACCCCCTCCTCAGCCATCTCCCTCACCCACCCCCTCACCCACCCCCTCCTCACCCACCCCCCCCTCACCCACCCCCTCCTCAGCCATCCCCTCCTCACCCACCCCCCCAGTCTCAGTCTTGTAACCCACCCGCCCTCCTCAGCCATCTCCCTCCTCACCCACCCCCTCCTCACCCACCCCCTCCTCACCCACCCCCTCAGTCTTGTTGTAACCCTCAGTCATCTCCCTCCTCACCCACCCCCTCCTCACCCACCCCCTCCTCAGCCATCTCCCTCCTCACCCACCCCCTCCTCAGCCATCTCCCTCCTCACCCACCCCCCCTCAGCCATCTCCCTCCTCACCCACCCCTCCTCAGCCATCTCCCTCCTCACCCACCCCTCCTCAGCCATCTCCCTCCTCACCCACCCCCCCTCCTCAGCCATCTCCCTCCTCACCCACCCCTCCTCAGTCTTGTTGTAACCCTCAGTCATCTCCCGTACTGCTCCAACATTCTTCCAGAAGAGCAGTTCCACATAGGCCTTGTTGTTGTTAGCTGCCAGCGCAAAGAAACGTTTCAGCACAAATTTGGCAAAAGTCACCAGCTCCTGTAAGGAAGAGAAAACATAGAAATATCTGTATTTTATTCCTGTGTTCAAATATTGTATTGAAAAATAATTTAATTTATATATAAAATAAATGTAAATATTTGCATGAAAGCATTTCAGGTTAGGAGTCATCCTACATTAAACTGTTGATTGCATCACTGACACCCATCAACCGACGATGTGGTTTAGAGTCACACTGATGAAGCACCAGAGGTAGATGTGGTTTAGAGTCACACTGATGAAACACCAGAGGTAGATGTGGTTTAGAATCATATTGATGAAGCACCAGAGGTAGATGTGGTTTAGAGTCACACTGATGAAGCACCAGAGGTAGATGTGGTTTAGAATCATATTGATGAAGCACCAGAGGTAGATGTGGTTTAGAATCATATTGATGAAGCACCAGAGGTAGATGTGGTTTAGAGTCACACTGATGAAGCACCAGAGGTAGATGTGGTTTAGAGTCACACTGATGAAGCACCAGAGGTAGATGTGGTTTAGAGTCACACTGATGAAACACCAGAGGTAGATGTGGTTTAGAATCATATTGATGAAGCACCAGAGGTAGATGTGGTTTAGAATCACACTGATGAAGCACCAGAGGTAGATGTGGTTTAGAGTCACACTGATGAAGCACCAGAGGTAGATGTGGTTTAGAATCATATTGATGAAGCACCAGAGGTAGATGTGGTTTAGAGTCACACTGATGAAGCACCAGAGGTAGATGTGGTTTAGAATCACATTGATGAAGCACCACAAATAGAAACAGCAACAAGGGACAGGAAACACTAGTCATTGTTTCACATGAGGGACAGGAAACACTAGTCTTTGTTTCACATGAGGGACAGGAAACACTAGTCTTTGTTTCACATGAGGTGCAGGAAAAACTAGTCTTCGTTTCACATGAGGGACAGGAAACACTAGGCTTTGTTTCACATGAGGGACAGGAAACACTAGTCTTTGTTTCACATGAGGGACAGGAAACACTAGTCTTTGTTTCACATGAGGGACAGGAAACACTAGTCTTTGTTTCACACGAGGGACAGGAAACACTAGTCTTTGTTTCACATTGCCAAACAGACATTCAACATTGTACCCTAATAAACAGGACAACCGGTGCACCTTATAAGCAGCTGCTCTGGGATCAGCCAGGATCTTGTTGAACACGCAGAAGACAGAGAGCTGGAAGAGCAGGGCATCCATCTTTAGGTCCACAGCCAGGCGATGAAGCATGCGGGTGATGCAGTGGTTGGTGTGGGTAGAGTTCTGAGAGTAGGTCCGCAGGAGGAGGAGATACGGTCGCACAATGTTGGAGTTGGCAAACCTGATGAAGCATATTGGACAGTGCATGTTACACATGTACAGTGCATGTTACACATGTACAGTGGAGATTCAACATTTACAGTGCATATTTAACATTTACAGTGCATATTTAACATTTACAGTGCATATTTAACATTTACAGTGCATATTTAACATTTACAGTGCATATTTAACATTTACAGTGTATATTTAACATTTGAGTTATTGTAAAAAATAAATGCTTTAACTAAAATATGTCATTGCTTTCATTATCAAGCAGACAACACAATTGTTTGCTAAAGACAATGATACTTATTTCTATCACCTCTTAATGAAGTCCAGGAAGTTGAACTCAGTCTCAGACACACGTACAGATTCCAGTTCTTCTTCTACCTCTAACTCTCCATCATCCTCTTCCTCTCTCCCAAGTTCTGAAGGCCCTGGAAACACAGAAGAAACACATGCAGTGTCTATATCAGGGTATATGCAGATACCCTGAGGTGAAATTCAATACCTTTTAAGACCTTTTTAAAGACCTTTTCAATATATTTTAAGACCTCAATGGCACCGAGTTTTAACCAGTTAAATCTGCTTCAAACCTTTAACTTATAGTAAATATACTGTGTATTGATTTGAAAGTTGTCCTTGTTTGCAAAAACGTCTGTTGCAGGCTGTATCAATATAGCAGAATTCAGAGAGGCCGCAAAGCAAATAGAGAAATCATTTAGTGACTAACCTAAAGGCAATATTTATTAAAAGTAATAGCAGTAACACATACAAAGCAAAGGTCAATTCAGACACAGCAAAACATTAAATAATGTTTGAATGTTTAACATGTGCTAGTTGTCATGATAACCGTAACCTTAACCCCAGCATTAAGTCATGCTTAACCGTTCTATTTTAATGCTGTGTATGTGTGAAGTAAAATAATGAGGAAAAAGTGAGGATATTAGACAGACAGACAGACAGACAGTCCTCCATCCACTTGTCCGCGCACTTGCACTTCCCCATGACAACACGTGAAGTGACAGAGTATCCGACTCAGTCGGTCAGGCGCGTGACCTCCGTGTGCGCGCGACATGTTACGCCGTCATAGTTATCCGGATTATGGCAACGCAATTAAACACATTAATTCACGCAATCCTTTTAACATAAACTATTTGGAATAATTAACTTTGGAAAACTTGCGAAAAAATAAATACCATGTCATATTCCGATTAATACTTTTCAATACTTTTTAAGGGTCTTAATTTTCGCTAAATTGATTTATTACCTTTTAAGACTTTTCAAGACCCCACGGACACCCTGTATATACTGTTTACCTCAATACTAATCCACAGGTGTTCAACCACATAAACGTCAGGTTGGCAGGATCTTTCAGGAGTAACGTTTGTTATTCGCTTAACAATTTTGCCAAACCTCTTAACCTAACCTCAAAATACATCACTTTGTTTTTCATTTAGAAAAATCTTATTCATGCAACACATGTTAGTGCTTCAAATCATACTGCATGTATTCTATAATCAAAATAAAATGTTTTAAAATGTGTTGTTTGTGTATGGAAACCAAATATCTATACATTTATTGGTGAAACTCACTGGGCAGATTGGCAAACAGGATCTGCTTCAGGAGCTCCAGTTCCTCTTCTGGCTCCACATCTGCTGATCCAAACACATCTCCCTCTGGCCACACCTCCCTGCACATGTATGGAGAAAGGCAGCAGGTTGCGACCATCATATGGATACAAAGAAAACACAGTAAAAACACTAACACATTCATGACAGTGGTATCCCAGAAAGAATTTATTTTTATTATCCTGAGAGTGGTATCCCAGACACATCAAGTTATAATTATTCATGAGAGTGGTATCCAAGACACAATTTATTATTCTTCAGTGGTATCCCAGACACAATTTATTATTATTATCCATGAGAGAGGTATCCCAGACACAATTTATTATTATTATCCATGAGAGTGGTATCCCAGACACAATTTATTATTATTATCCATGAGAGTGGTATCCCAGACACAATTTATTATTATTATCCATGAGAGTGGTATCCCAGACACAATTTATTATTATTATCCATGAGAGTGGTATCCCAGACAATTTATTATGATTCATGAGAGTGGTATCCCAGACACATCAAGTTATTATTATTCATGAGAGTGGTATCCCAGACACATCAAATTATTATGATTCATGAGATTGGTATCCCAGACACATCAAGTTATTATTATTCATGAGAGTGGTATCCCAGACACATCAAGTTATTATTATTCATGAGAGTGGTATCCCAGACACATCAATTTATTATTATTCATGAGAGCGGTATCCCAGACACATCAATTTATAATTATTCATGAGAGTGGTATCCCAGACACATCAATTTATAATTATTCATGAGAGTTGTATCCCAGACACATCAAGTTATTATTATTCATGAGAGTGGTATCCCAGACACATCAATTTATAATTATTCATGAGAGTTGTATCCCAGACACATCAATTTATAATTATTCATGAGAGTTGTATCCCAGACACATCAATTTATAATTATTCATGAGAGTGGTATCCCAGACACATCAATTTATTATTATCGTTATTATTTCGGTTAAAGACTAAGTTTTATCTGACTGGGAAACAATGGTATTCTTTTCTATATTAGTCAGAAAACACACACAGTGACTGACCTGGCAGATCGTAGCAGACCCAGAGCCTCAGGACCCTGTCTGCTGGTCAGGGAGTCCTGGATACGCACCATGGCCTCGGTCCTCTGGTCCTCCAGAGGGGTTTCAGATGCAGCGTCAAACGGCACAAGACTTTCTGTCAGAGACTCAGACAACTGCAGCAAGACAAACAACGAGACACAGATTTAACAAACAGACCAATCAGATGAGGGGGTTTTCAAAATCAGGTTCCCAATATAACTAATATGTAATTATAGTCCTTAGCCAGAGAACATAACTCTATTAAATAATATTTATCCATCACATCCTTCTGACTTTTTTCTATCCAGTAACACCCTTTATGATCATGTTTCATGTTTTTTTTATTAACCAGGTTTTTGGATTGATTGTCGCTGTGCTGGTCTGTTTGATTATTATGTATTGATAATTAATAAACATTTAATTCTGTTTGAAATAAATAGAGAACAAAACCTTGGATAAGTAGGCGTTCAAACCTTCAAATAGTAAAATAGTAGGGAATCCACTGCTATGAGTTCAATATATCTGGGGATTTCTACAAAAGAGTATTAACAGTGTAATACTACAATAGAGGTTTAATCTATTGGTCTATTAACAGTGTAATACTACAATAGAGGTTTAATCTATTGGTCTATTAACAGTGTAATACTACAATAGATGTTGATTTTTTGGTCGATTAACAGTGTAATACTACAATAGGTTTAATCTATTGGTCTATTAACAGTGTAATACTACAATAGAGGTTGATTTATTGGCCTATTAACAGTGTAATACTACAATAGGTTTAATCTATTGGTCTATTAACAGTGTAATACTACAATAGGTTTAATCTATTGGTCAATTAACAGTGTAATACTACAACAGAGTATTACACAGGATCTAACTTTGCTTCACATGAATATTCATTCAACAACCTGAATATTCATTCAACAACTGCATTCTCAACTAACATTATTGAAACATGTGTAGATTTTTCACAAAAAAACTATGAAATCTTTTTTTTTTAAACAGTCCCCCCCAATTTCCACAATATAATTACTACTGACCTGAAAGCCGCTGTCAGTCAGTTCCAGTGCTACGATGCTCCACGTCTCCTCCAGGACCTCCGGGGGGATTTCTGCGGACGTTGTCTTTTTACGGCCCTTTTTACGCTTCACACGCTTCTTCTGCAAGTAAGATAATAGAGTTCAAGAAACAAGTTATAAGAAAAACCTACTCAATAAATAGTAAAGTGAAACTGCATTGTTCAATCATTTTCAAAAAAACAGGTTGTTGGGTCCCAGTATTCCGTACATCTGTATTTACCTGCACAACCAGGTTGTTTCGTCCCAGTATTCCTTACATCTGTATTTACCTGCACAACCAGGTTGTTTCGTCCCAGTATTCCGTACATCTGTATTTACCTGCACAACCAGGTTGTTTCGTCCCAGTATTCCGTACATCTGTATTTACCTGCACAACCAGGTTGTTTTGTCCCAGTATTCCTTACATCTGTATTTACCTGCACAACCAGGTTGTTCGTCCCAGTATTCCTTACATCTGTATTTACCTGCACAACCAGGTTGTTTCGTCCCTTGCAGAAACGTTCCAGCATCCGTAGAAACAGATGTGTAGACTCTACTAGGTCCCTGAGGAACGAACGTGGCTGCTTCGTCTCATCAAACTTTCTCAGCAGAGTCAAGAAAATCTCCCTGTACTCCATCAGGTAAAATATGTTACCTAGATAAATCATATTGTAAATAAAAAAAAGAAGCAGAAACAGAGCAGAAACTAATAAAGGAAAAGAGAGAGATCTTACTTTTGATAACATTGGCACTCTGTCTGATGTTCACGTCACGTGACTGATCCATCTCATTCACCGTCAGCAGCAGCTCCTGGTATGCTTTCAGGGCAAGGTGCATTCTGGGCAAATTCAACATATTTTTACACATAGAAAGGCAGACGTAAATGTTGTCAAACTAAATCCAGTTGAGTACACCCACCTACGTGACCAGGATGTGGCCTCCTTACGGTCAGTAAGCATCATCTCATAGTAGTTAGTGATGTTGCGCTCAATGAAGTGGAATGTCCGAATGGACATGGTCTCAGACACCAGATCGGCACGGAAACCATTGCCACGATTAAAAGCCATGAAAAAGCTGAGGGCCCAGAGGTAGTAGGTCTCATCGTGTTGCTGTGCCGGTTCCCTGGCCAGCCCCTCCTGTGGAACCACACAGACATACCAGCTGACAGGCCTGACAGCCGACTGCGAATAAACAGGCCTCAAACCACACATTCCAATTCATTTGTTGTCAAACAGATTCTGCGATTAAGTCAAAAACAATTATTTTAACATCCAGAAATTCTCCCTGTGAAGGAAGACCACAGCATTTGACGGTACCAGGAAACACACTAATTCTAATTGGATTGAGTGCATAGTATCACTCAGTACAACCCAGAACAAATGGTTAGTTTTAACAGATTATGTCTACATGATACAACTCACTGACTTGTGTCTGTAGTTCATACATAAATTAAGCAAAAATTTAAACTCAATACTTTTCTTATCATTAATCTTAGTAATTTCTTTACAGTTAAATATAACTTAAAACCCATTCTCATTTCCACCAAGGATCAAAGAGCTATTTGGCCTAACCATTTGGCCTAACTATTTTGCACAGTGACAAAACAAGAGATCTAAAATTGCCGGTTCTGGATGTGATCCATAAACCTTTACGGAACAGGTGACATGTTCTGACCCCACGGCCACCTGACTTCCTAAAATCATAAAAACTAAAGCAGGAAGTCTTGGTAATCTTCCATCCAGGGTGATCATTCATCACAGACTTCTCACCTTGACCAGGTACATCAGACGGTTGTAGCAGTTCTCCAGGAAGTCCACACAGAACTTGCGCAGGAAAAGGCGCACATTTAGGATGGAGCGACGTTTCCCCTCAGTGTCCCGAACATGTAACTTCCGTTTGGGGACTCGCCTCACTGCCTTGCCCAAATCGTGGGTGTAGTTTTTAAACTAGTTAAAAACGTGAAAAGACGTAAGGGGGGGGGGATTGGCAGAGTAACTAGTTAGAACAGGATAGCTCCCCTAATCATCTGAATATCTTTACATCAGACATTGTGAAGGCCATCTTTACATCTTACATTGTGAAGGCCATCTAAATATCTTTACATCTTACATTGTGAAGGCCATCTATACATTGTTACATCTATCATTGTGAAGGCCATCTATACATTGTTACATCTATCATTGTGAAGGCCATCTATACATTGTTACATCTATCATTGTGAAGGCCATCTATACATTGTTACATCTATCATTGTGAAGGCCATCTATACATTGTTACCTCAATCATTGTGAAGGCCATCTATACATTGTTACATCAATCATTGTGAAGGCCATCTAAATATCTTTAATTCTTACATTGTGAAGGCCATCTATACATCGTTACATCTTACATTGTGAAGGCCTCTATGGTAGATCACATCGTTTTCCCCAATGGATTTGAGACCCTGAACAACGTAGGAGCCTCCAAAACGGGAGTGTCTGAAAGAGACAGAAGGTATCAGACCACAAGCAAGGAGTTACCTGGTTTCCCTCCATAAAGCTCATGTCCATCTCAGAGTGGTTACCTGGTTTCCCCCCCATAAAGCTCATGTCCATCTCAGAGTGGTTACCTGGTTTCCCCCATAAAGCTCATGTCCATCTCTGAGTGGTTACCTGGTTTCTCTCCATAAAGCGCATGTCCAACTCAGAGTGGTTACCTGGTTCCTCTTTGGAGGGTGCGGCTACGTTTCTCTGCCTGCTCCTTCTGACGTAATGTCTCGAGCTCCTGGGCGTCTCTTTGTTTCTCCTGAGCAGAACGAGTCTGACCTGCACTCACCAGAAGCTCTGATGTCTGCAAGGAGTAAGTAAAAATCATCAATATAACGGATACTTATTACAATAAATATTCATAGAGTCAACATAAATATAATCCATATTTATTTTGAATAATATTCTATGGGCTGTGTATCAGTGAGCATATTTGTTGTGGTTTAACCTGAAAAGGATACATTATACATTTTCAGGGTTTGATTATATTTAAAGGTTTTGAATATACAGTCAGGGGGATTGGATCAAAATATGACACCTGGTCTCTAAACATGAGGGATATCAGTCTCTCTCTGGCCACTCTCTGGTCTCTAAACATGAGGGATATCAGCCTCTCTCTGGCCACTCTCTGGTCTCTAAACATGAGGGCGATCAGCCTCTCTCTGGTCTCCCCTGGTCTCTAAACATGAGGGTGATCAGCCTCTCTCTGGTCTCACCTGGTCTCTAAACATGAGGGCGATCAGCCTTTCTCTGGTCTCACCTGGTCTCTAAACATGAGGGCGATCAGCCTCTCTCTGGTCTCTAAACATGAGGGCGATCAGCCTTTCTCTAGTCTCACCTGGTATCTAAACATGAGGGAGATCAGCCTCTCTCTGGTCTCACCTGGTCTCTAAACATGAGGGAGATGACCTCCAGAACATGCATACACCACTGCTGCTCGCTCTGTGCAGACGCCAGAAACTTGATGAGGTCGTCCAGACCACTCATGTGGATGGCCCATAGGAGCCTGTCATGGATACTGGCATCATCATCCACATTCTGTAACCATAACAGAGGAGATATTCATGATTCTACTAGAAACCTGTATTCTATGAAATCTGTAACTACATGGTTATATCATGATTCTACTATAACCCCATTAATGTCTTTTGCAGTCATTTATCTTTTGAAGCCTGACCTTTTCCTCATGGGGGTCAGCAGGAATGTGCAGAACATTTCTGACCAGCAGCAGAATCCTCTCAATCAGCAGGTTGTCCTCCTCCTGCCTCTGCTCCCAGTCCTAACAGAGGAGCAGGTTTAACAACTGACCTGGATCATTAGTACAGACTCAGTCTCTACTGTGGCTGATAGTATAACAGGTACCAGTTGTAGCAGGTTGTAAAGGGTCTCACTCAGAACTCCAAACACCTTCTCATTGGCAAAAGCCTGTGGAGAAGTTAAAACAAAAAGTCAACTGACACACAGATAATGAGAGGAGGAGGAGGAGTCAATTGACACACAGATAATGAGAGGAGGAGTCAATTAACACACAGATAATGAGAGGAGGAGGAGGAGTCAATTAACACACAGATATTGAGAGGAGGAGGAGGAGGAGTCAATTAACACACAGATATTGAGAGGAGGAGTCAATTAACACACAGATATTGAGAGGAGTCAATTAACACACAGATATTGAGAGGAGTCAATTAACACACAGATAATGAGAGGAGGAGGAGGAGTCAATTAACACACAGATAATGAGAGGAGGAGTCAATTAACACACAGATAATGAGAGGAGGAGTCAATTAACACACAGATAATGAGAGGAGGAGTCAATTAACACACAGATAATGAGAGGAGGAGTCAATTAACACACAGATATTGAGAGGAGGCGGAGGAGTTAATTAACACACAAGCTGTTTCTCAATGTCAAGGAAGGATCCTCAGAAGCCAGAATTTCGAGGATGCTACGTCATCAACATCCGTCGAAGGACTGTTCCGATGTCGAGGATCCTTGGAATTTCAACCAAGGACGAGTCCTTCGTTCGGAAAATATGCCATGTACACGAAAGGATGCATATGTGTAGCCTTCGCGCTCTCATATCACCCACAATCCTATGCGCTTCTTTGCCATTTGTGTTGAATGTAATAAATACTTGTGCAGAAAGCACAGAAATTTCAGAATGTAAGTTAGAGAAAGACTGAAGTGATAATTTTGCTCAATAGGGTAAAAAAAACTTAGTTGGGGAAATATTATTACATGGCTTGTTTGAATTCCGGTCCGGTCTGCTATTTCTTGATAGCAGACCGCTGCTAAGTATAACACAGCGTTGCCAAGAAAAACTATGGACGCAGTTCAGTTCACTCAGGCAATAATCGTTTTTAAATATTTTTTTGTGTGTAAATTAATTTATTTATTTGGTATGTAGCCATGTAATAAGCGGGATAATGTATAGCGGGCGGTTGTTACAGCAAATACAGGCTGATTTAAGACCCATCCGTCTGTAATTATTTTTTAATTAATGATAGGAGCATTAAGTTAGGTGGCGACACATTAGCAGCCTCCTGCGACCCTGACGCTGCCTCACCATCTCCATCTCAACAAAAATACTGTACACAAGGCAAAACAGTAGCAGTTCCACCTCCACAACGCGAAAAAAAGCAGACCTTTTTACTAACGTAATGGCGCAATGACGCAACGCACATGTGGGCATCGATGGAGACACCTGGAGAGGCGTGATTGGGAGGAACGGCCTCCCTGATCTAAACCCGAGCGGTCGTTTGTTATTGGACTTCTGTGCTAGTCATGGATTGTCTATAACAAACACCATGTTCGAACATAAGGAGGCGCATAAGTGTACATGGTACCAGAGCACCCTAGGCCGAAGGTCAATGATCGATTTTGTGATCGTATCGGCTGATCTAAGGCCGCATATTTTGGACACTCGGGTGAAGAGAGGGGCAGAGCTGTCAACTGATCACCATCTGGTAGTGAGTTGGATCAGAGGGTGGGGAAAGACTTTGGACAGACCAGGTAAGCCCAAACGGGTAGTGCGGGTGAACTGGGAACGTCTGGAGGAGGCCCCTGTCCGAAAGATCTTCAACTCACACCTCCGGCGGAGCTTTTCAGGCATCCCTGTGGAGGTTGGGGGCATTGAACCTGAGTGGGAAATGTTCAAAGCTTCTATTGCTGAAGCTGCGGCGGTGAGCTGTGGTCTCAAGGTCCTAGGTGCCTCAAGGGGTGGTAACCCTAGAACACCGTGGTGGACCACGGTGGTCAAGGAAGCTGTCCGACTGAAGAAGGAGGCCTTCAGGGATATGCTAGCCCTGGGGACTCCGGAGGCAGTTGCAGGGTACCGACAGGCCCGAAGGGCTGCAGCCGCTGCCGTGTCAGAGGCAAAGCAGCAGGTGTGGGAGAAGTTTGGAGAAGCTATGGAGAAGGACTTTCGGTCGGCACCAAAATGCTTCTGGAAAACCGTTCAGCACCTCAGAAGGGGAAAACGGGGAACCATCCAAGCTGTGTACAGTAAGGATGGGACACTGTTGACCTCAACTGATGATGTGATCGGGTGCTGGAAAGAGCATTTTGAGGAGCTCCTGAATCTGACCTACACGCCCTCTAGTATAGAGGCAGAGCTGGAGGGTCATCGTCAGTTTCCCTGGGGGTAGTCGCTGAGGTAGTCAAACAACTCCACAGTGGCAAAGCCCCAGGGACTGATGAGATTCGTCCAGAAATGCTAAAAGCTTTGGGTGGGGAAGGGCTGTCTTGGTTGACACGCCTCTTCAACATTGCATGGAAGTCTGGGACAGTGTCAGAGGAGTGGCAGACCGGGGTGGTGGTTCCCCTCTTTAAAAAGGGGGACCAGAGAGTGTGTGCCAATTACAGAGGGATCACACTCCTCAGCCTCCCTGGTAAAGTGTACTCCAAAGTGCTGGAAAGGAGGGTTCGGCCAATAGTCAAACCTCAGATTGAAGAGGAACAATGCGGTTTTCGTCCTGGCCGGGGAACCACGGATCAGCTCTTTACTCTCGCAAGGATCCTGGAGGGGGCCTGGGAGTATGCCCATCCAGTCTACATGTGTTTTGTGGATCTGGAGAAGGCGTATGACCGGGTACCCCGGGATCTTTTGTGGGAGGTGCTGCGGGAGTATGGGGTCTCTTCTCAGGGCCATCCAATCTCTGTACGCTCAAAGCATGAGCTGTGTCCGTGTCCTCGGCAGTAAGTCGGATTCGTTCCCGGTGGGGGTTGGCCTCCGCCAGGGCTGCGCTTTGTCACCAATCCTGTTTGTAATATTCATGGACAGGATATCAAGGCGTAGTCATGGGGGGGGAGGGGTTAGCGTTCGGTGGGCTGATGGTCACATCACTGCTTTTTGCGGATGATGTGGTCCTGATGGCCTCATCGGTCGGTGACCTTCAGCACTCACTGGATCGGTTCGCAGCCGAGTGTGAAGCGGCTGGGATGAGGGTTAGCACCTCTAAATCTGAGGACATGACTCTCAGCAGGAAACCGGTGGAGTGCCTACTCCGGGTAGGGAATGAGTCCTTACTCCAAGTGAAGGAGTTCAAGTACCTTGGGGTCTTGTTCGCGAGTGAGGGAACAATGGAGCGGGAGATTGGTCGGAGGATCGGAGCAGCGGGGGCGGTGTTGCATTCGCTTCACCGCACCGTTGTGACGAAAAGAGAGCTGAGCCGAAAGGCAAAGCTCTCGATCTACCGGTCAATCTTTGTTCCTACCCTCACCTATGGTCATGAAAGCTGGGTCATGACCGAAAGAACGAGATCACGGGTACAAGCGGCCGAAATGGGTTTTTCACGTCCAGCTGGGAGGAGACCTCGGGGAAGACCCAGGGCTAGGTGGAGAGATTATATCTCCACACTGGCCTGGGAACGCCTCGGGATTCCCCAGTCAGAGCTGGCTAATGTTGCCCGGGAAAGGGAAGTTTGGGGTCCCCTGCTAGAGCTGCTACCCCCGCGACCCGACCCCGGATAAGCGGTTGAAGATGAGATGACGCAATGACGTGCACTTGCTAGCCTGTTCCATTTACATGTTCTTCGAATCCTAAAGAGGAGCCTCGTCTAGCCTCTGAAGGAAATGACTTGGAAGGAACAGTCCTACCAAGGAAGCATCCTTGACATTGAGAAAGGGCTGCAGATATTGAGAGGCGGAGGAGGAGTCAATTAACACACAGATAATGAGAGGTGGAGGAGGAGTCAATTAACACACAGATATTGAGAGGAAGTGGAGGAGTCAATTAACACACCGATAATGAGAGGAGGAGTCAATTAACACACAGATAATGAGAGGAGGAGGAGGAGTCAATTAACACACAGATAAGTATTAGGACCATTTGAGATACATAGTGGCATCACTCCCACCTCCTTATAGGCCTGTAAATAGGATACCACTTGTAGGAAGTGATGTCTGACAGCAGGGTCATCAGGGACCTTCCCAAAGCAGAGCAGTGCAGGTTGGGTCAGGTTAACCATGAGCCTGACAGGGAATAGAGATAGAGGATAGAGATAGGGAATAGAGATACACAACCAGCCTTCATGTCAATCAATCAATGATGATAAGTGTATTATCATTTATTCCACCCAACATAGGCTTGTTCTCCAGTCTAACATATACAACAATAAACATGAGTCATTACAGGATATTAAATCTGAATAGCCTAACAATGTGTACTGAGTTGTACTTAGTACACTGTGTACTGAGTTACAGTACGTACTACTTAGTACCTATTGCTTTCTTTTGCACAATTGTATATTCAAACTAGACATTGCTCTGGCATATTTGCATTTTGGGACTAATGCAAACTCAAATGGACATCCTGAACTATAACCATCTAGCCACACATGGGCCCTGATTGATCAAAAGTGCGTACACCAAATTTCCTGCGTACACCTGGCGTACACCCAAAACCATGGTGACTCTGAGATTTATCAATATGGACGTTGGCGTACGGCACGCTGAAATCCTACGCCAGCTCAGGAGGTGGTGTACATGTACGCACGTTTTGAGTTAGTGCGAAAATGCACAGAAAAACAATTCCTAACACCACAAAACGCACTGACAAACTAAAATATGATATATTATGACCCACCGTAAAAAAACAACAACATAGTAATTATAAACTTCAGTGTTTATTTTTGTGCAACATGGGCTTCAATGTTTAATTT
The DNA here is from genome assembly GCA_029465975.1 of Dallia pectoralis. Classification (NCBI taxonomy): domain Eukaryota; kingdom Metazoa; phylum Chordata; class Actinopteri; order Esociformes; family Umbridae; genus Dallia; species Dallia pectoralis. The sequence continues at coordinate 19,774,042 of CM055744.1, forward strand.
GTGTGACTTTACCAAAGCATTTGATTTGTAAGCATATGTATTAGGGATGCACCGAAATAATTTTATCACCGAAACAATACGGCCGAAATGTTGTGATCTATTCGGATCCTCTGCACTTCATCAAGACTGTACTTGATCCACGCTATAAAGACCATTACTTGGATGCAGAAATAAAGCAGCCCACACGAGAAATGATCCAGACGGCAATGGATGTGGAGAACCCGCGTGGAGACGGAGACGGAGCAGCGCACGGAGCAGGAGATCAGAGCACAGAAAAAAAGACTTGTCTCTCTGCACCAGATGAGGGGCATGCACCCTCGTTGTCTGATATGTTCAGTGAAAAAATATGGGTTCAGTAATGAAAGGCTTTCGACCAAAAAATAATTCAGACTGACAAAATAATAACAATGACATTCTTCTTCTTTTAAATAATAATAATAAAAATAATGACATTATTCTTTTAAATAATAATAATAATAAAAATAATAACAATGACATTCTTCTTCTTTTAAATAATAATAAAAATAAAATAATGACATTCTTCTTCTTTGAAAAAATAAAAATAATAACAATGACATTCTCCTTCTTTTAACCTTTTCGCGCGTATGTTCCAAAAACATCTTCCAGGCCCCTCAGCGTGAATTATTTTGCGCGTGATTTCTGAATTCGCGCCGAGATCCATAATGTGATTATGACGTAACAAGAGGGACCGGCTGCCGCATTAGCTGCAGTTTACCAGAGCCACGCTGCTTGCTATTTATTTATTAATTAGACCTATTAACTTATAATTATATTTTATGTGACTACCAAGAATAACGTAGGTAAAGCAGTATTAAAAGACGACCAGAATAATATCTGGAGACTTGTAGGGGTTTACGTCTTAGCGTATTGTAGCTAGACACGACTAGTCAGCGCGTAGCAGTCAATGCTTCAACTCATGTAATGGCTAAAACTTATAGCATGTTATTTGCATTGCTCGTGTGTATATTATAATATGAACGCCATCGGGACTGAGTGCTCATTCCTGACTACGGATTATTTTCCGACTAATGAGGGACTTTCAAAGAGGATGTGAATGTACTGAATGATTACCGGCGTGAAAGGTGCACTTGTATCAATAAACAACCTAACTTTCGGGCAATCTGTGTGGTAATACTTGATTTTCTTATTCACACATTTTAAAATGCTTATGACAAATTCTACATTCCGATTTCTGCATACTTGGTAATAAGACACATGTCATCAGTGTAAATCGTTTTTTTAAGGTTGTAGTGATGAAGTTGGGCTATTTTAGATAAATACGTTTTGTGTGCGCGGCCATGTTTGTTTACATTGAAATGCATGCTGGGAGTCGTAAGCTCGGTCCAACGTAAAATAATATTATACAAACGATTCGCGAATCGTTAAGTTGGTTGATAATATCATTAGTTTTTGTGTCGGTGTATTTTTATCCTGGACAATAGAAAACAACTAATATTATGTTTAGCAGCCTATTTAAATATTAGCAAAATATAATGGTACCGTTTGTGTTGGTACGTCAGTAATCATTCAGCTTCCGATTAAAATATTTTATACCGCTGTAATTGTTTAAAAATATACTCTATAAAAATGTACATTTGACATTGAGGAAATAAGTTATAAACACTGAGCTAATGGCAGCTAAATAAGTAGGGTCTGGCCAGTCATTGTTGCGTCACTGTTTCTTGGACGTTAATAATAATAAAAATAATAACAATGACATTCTTCTTCTTTTAAATAATAATAATAATAAAAATAATAACAATGACATTCTTCTTCTTTTAAATAATAATAATAAAAATAATAACAATGACATTCTTCTTCTTTTAAATAATAATAATAAAAATAATAACAATGACATTCTTCTTCTTTTAAATAATAATAATAAAAATAATAACAATGACATTCTTCTTTTAAATAATAATAATAAAAATAATAACAATGACATTCTTCATCTAAATAACAATAAGCGTCATTAATAATAACAATCATAATAATAATAAGAATATTACAAATTGTCATGTAATTATTAATGTGAATGAATGGTACTCCACATCACATCATCATCACTACTGTACACCCCAATACATGTGACGTGAAACGAAATTATCTCGATCTCCACGTCGGAGAAGTTTCTCTTCTTTGCCGTCTTCCGTGTGTCCATGGCATAAAATGAGGGCGTGGGGGAGGCGGAGACTTGAATATATAGGGGCGTGTTATTCTAATGACGATCGTTTTCAGTCGCGGCATTTATCAAGGGCAGGTATTGCGTACACCTGGATTTCAAAGGTACGCACAAATTCATAAATCAGGTGGTGAGAAGAGTGTAAGCATAATCTTACGCCAACATATACGCCCGTTTCTACGCAAGAATGATAAATGAGGGCCATGGTCTCTTGTTCGTACCAGTTATAACCATCTAGCCACACATGGTCTCTCTTGTTCGTACCAGTTATAACCATCTAGCCACACATGGTCTCTCTTGTTCGTATCTCTTATAACCATCTAGCTACACATGGTCTCCCTGTATGTATTGTTTGTTCTGTTGTATTGTTCGTATCTCTTCTTAAATGGGTATATTAAGTGTTGAAGCAAGAGGTCAGAACAAATTTCTTGTGTGTAAACAGATTTGGTAAAATAAACCTGACAGACTATTACTAAGTAATTGAATAACATCTTAAACCAGGGGAGGGCAGATATTTCAGCTCAGGGGCCTCATCGGCACTTTGAAATTATATGAAGGGCCAGAAAAGGGCAATAATGAATATGTATACACATAACATATATACTCGAGGTGTGATACATCTAAATAACTTTAATCCAGATTCAGATACATTACAATTGGACTGCAAAGTTATTTTATACGTCCTCTCAAAACTGTTTTAATACCTTCCGTGGGCTTGATGGAATTGCCTTGAGGGCCGGATTTGGCCTGTGGGCCATAGTTTGCCCACCCCTGTCTTAAACAATCCAATAAAACACAGATAATTTTAACTGTATTAAGTATCAGATTAATTAGTTTGGAGTCATACCTGATACAAGCGTCAAACAGGGCCTTGTCCTGACTGTGCTGACTGAGGATTGGTAGCAGGTCATTCTGAAGGATCTGTCCAGCGCCCAGCTGCTGACGGATATCTCGAGTGTCATCCTCATGACGCAAGTACCGGATGAGGTCCTTCACACTCTCTATATAGGTGACACACACACACACACACACAGGATTCGAGGTCAGGGTGACACACAAACACACAGGGTTATATGTCAGGGTGACACAAACACACAGGGTTAGAGGTCAGGGTGACACACACAGGGTTAGAGGTCAGGGTGACACACACAGGGTTAGAGGTCAGGGTGACACACACAGGGTTAGAGGTCAGGGTGACACACACACAGGGTTAGAGGTCAGGGTGACACACACACACACACACACACACACAGGGTTAGAGGTCGAGACGACACTCACACACAGGGTTAGAGGTCGGGTGACACACACACACAGGGTTAGAGGTCAGGGTGACACACACACACAGGGTTAGAGGTCGGGGTGACACACACACACACACACAGGGTTAGAGGTCACACACACACACACACAGGGTTAGAGGTCGGGGTGACACACACACAGGGTTAGAGGTCGGGGTGACACACACACAGGGTTAGAGGTCGGGGTGACACACACACAGGGTTAGAGGTCGGGGTGACACACACACAGGGTTAGAGGTCGGGGTGACACACACACAGGGTTAGAGGTCGGGGTGACACACACACACACAGGGTTAGAGGTCAGTGACACACACACACAGGGTTAGAGTTCAGGGTGACACACACACACGCACACAGGGTTAGAGGTCAGGGCACAGAGCAATCCCATATGCCAGCCAGTGTTATCAGCCAATGTGACGCAGCTCACCTAGACAGTCAGGTTCTCTGTGGTAGGTGTCTCCCTCCAGATACCCCAGGGTACTGCAGGTTGCCAACAGTTCACAGTTCATTATGTGCAAGTCCGTATATCAACAGCCAACCAGGCGGAGAAAGACCGAACTCTGACAACGCAACCTGGAAATTGACTGAAAAAGTTAATGATGAGGAGTATTTGAGGGGAGATGTCTCATTTCTGAATAGACTGCGTAAATAAACGGGTACACTTATAATGATCACCTAGCTTTCACCAGTTGGGCAGAGGTCTTCAGTTCTTAAGCTGTTAAAACCTGTAAGGGAGACAGACAAAGTCTAAGATAGTATATGACCATACCTGTGTTATGTTGATGTCGTTAACTATCTAGACTTTTAACTATCTGATCTGCAATAGCAATAACCATTCTTAAAGTTCTTCAGTTCAAATGCTCACTATCTAATAACACAGAATATTACAGGTAACCCCTCAATGTAGCATTTTTCAAATTGTACATAACCAGCACTGAGGTAAAATGTGGTACCAGCTACTGAGGTAAAATGTGGTACCAGCTACTGAGGTTAGCTAAATACGGTACCAGCTACCGAGGTTAGCTAAATACGGTACCAGCTACTGAGGTAAAATGTGGTACCAGCTACTGAGGTAAAATGTGGTACCAGCTACTGAGGTAAAATGTGGTACCAGCTACTGAGGTAAAATGTGGTACCAGCTACTGAGGTAAAATGTGGTACCAGCTACTGAGGTAAAATGTGGTACCAGCTACTGAGGTAAAATGTGGTACCAGCTACTGAGGTAAAATGTGGTACCAGCTACTGAGGTAAAATGTGGTACCAGCTACTGAGGTAAAATGTGGTACCAGCTACTGAGGTAAAATGTGGTACCAGCTACTGAGGTAAAATGTGGTACCAGCTACTGAGGTAAAATGTGGTACCAGCTACTGAGGTTAGCTAAATACGGTACCAGCTACTGAGGTTAAATGTGGTACCAGCTACTGAGGTAAAATGTGGTACCATCTACTGAGGTTAGCTAAATACGGTACCAGCTACTGAGGTTAAATGTGGTACCATCTACTGAGGTTAGCTAAATACGGTACCAGCTACTGAGGTTAAATGTGGTACCAGCTACTGAGGTAAAATGTGGTACCAGCTACTGAGGTAAAATGTGGTACCAGCTACTGAGGTAAAATGTGGTACCAGCTAATGAGGTAAAATGTGGTACCAGCTACTGAGGTAAAATGTGGTACCAGCTACTGAGGTAAAATGTGGTACCAGCTAATGAGGTAAAATGTGGTACCAGCTACTGAGGTAAAATGTGGTACCAGCTACTGAGGTAAAATGTGGTACCAGCTACTGAGGTAAAATGTGGTACCAGCTAATGAGGTAAAATGTGGTACCAGCTACTGAGGTAAAATGTGGTACCAGCTACTGAGGTAAAATGTGGTACCAGCTAATGAGGTAAAATGTGGTACCAGCTAATGAGGTAAAATGTGGTACCAGCTACTGAGGTAAAATGTGGTACCAGCTACTGCTAACTGAGGTTAGCTAAACAAGCTGTCTGTGTTTCGTTCCGTTCAGATCAGATCAATAAATCACAGTTGGCTCCCGTACATACCAGACCAAGACGTAGTACTGACAAAAAGTCCTTTGTACGAATTCCCAAATCAGTATGAATATATTATCCTAGGTAATAATCAAACCAAAGCCATTAAAATTATATTATTAAGCAGTAAAGCACCGGCAAGTTCCCTGCAACATCTCGCGCCAAAACTATTTGACCAGCGTCTTGTCAGCAACTTCAGGAAAGCACTTCCGTATTACAATATGTTGAAGAGTTTCACAATAAAGGTCCATGTAGAAACAATAATGCGCACGCCAAGTCGGGTCAATGCTCTGATTCATGATGTACATCACAGGTGTCAAACCGGTTCCATGGAGGGCCGAGTGTCTACAGGTCTTTGCTCACCTTGTTCTTGATTGATTGATTAATTAGGTCACTAATTGGTAAGGTTCTACCCTCTACTGGTTGTTTAGGTCTGAACTGGGAACTAATTTAAATGAAAACCCAAAAACCTGCATACACTAGGCCCTCCGTGGAACCGGTTTGACATCCCTGAATCATAAAATGTCAAATACTTGTTTATATTTCAGTGGAATAAAAATAATTTAAAACAATATTTCGGTCAGAATGATTTATTAAATACATATTATGTAATATGTACACGCTGGTCGAGAAGGCCCTGACTGCAGAACGCAGGACACGGTTTAACACGCAGAAACTCCCACACGCAGCCCCTCCCACACGCAGCTCCTCCTACAAGGACCCACATGAACAATATACAATATGCGCTGAGAACGCAACCACTTCTCAACGCAACGAACAACACATGGCCGCGATGTGTTTTTCACTGCGTGAGTGAGAACATGGATGTGCGTGACTCGTGATGCCGCCTGGCTTGTCACACAGTAACTAAAAAAGGCTGGTCTTTGCATGTAATATACGGCAAAGCGCCACTAAATAACAGGGCTAATTTGTGGGGGCGTGGTAAGGCTTTGGCAATCAGATGGCTAGTAATAGTCAATCTGCTCCACAGCCAATCACGGGCCCCCTCCTTGCTCGGGCCCCGGGGCTTAAGCCCCGCCTAGCCCTATTGTTAATATGGGCCTGCACATGGAGGTATATAAGTGAGATTACTCAGACAGACAGTCATTTAAACATGATGCAGACTACTTAAATTGTCGTCTTTAAATAGATTTTCGAGTTGAAACGGATTGTTGAAGGACTAAACTGATTTTGATCGAAAATGAAATATTGCAAGACTTGAATTGAAGCATGGTGTAGCATATATATTATATTGTTTCAAGGTGCCATCTCCCTTACTTCCGTAGTAAACATGGGCGAGATGGAACGCAAAAAGGGCATCGAAGAGCTTCGGCTCTGCGATGCCAGGTGACAGAGACAGTGTGATATGGAACCCTTTCTGTTCTGGTTTGAACATGAACAGGACTATGATATGTTCTGTATGGAGGCAATGGACTTTCCAACACACAAGCCAGTCTTTATGATTGTAAACTCTGAAACACAGTATTAACAGTAAAGTAACTTCTAAAATATCAACTATTTTATGGTTACTGAAAAAACCCAATTGTGTAAGCCATATATAATGTAAACACTATGAAATAGGCCTAGTACCTTGTGCTTCACTAAAGAATGACCATTGATGTGGTTGTTAATAATAGTAGCATGTTTATTAGTTTTCTATTGTTTGTTACAATATCATAAGGGACAGTCCAAAAGGGATAGTGATAAAGTTGACAGCTGCTGCATGTCTCATGTAATTGTTGCCATCCAATAAAACACTAGCGTATCTACACGTCAAAGGCAATACAACGCATAAAATAAGCAATAGGTTTTTCAGCAAAAGTGTATAAATAACTGTTGGAGCTATTTCCTTGTTTCGTAATTAAGTTAATAATTAACTTACTTTATTTAGTTTCACTTTAGATAATTTGCATGATTATTTAATAAATTTAATATACAGAATGTCGATGTTATGTTTTGGTTAATTTGAGCATTTTGTTGGGACTTTTAACTTTGATAGTACTGAGCACCTGTTTCGTATATGACGGTTACAATTAGGACAGGTAGGCACTGGGAAAGGTTGTTGTTTTTTTACCAGGGAAAGAGAGGCTGCCAATACTAGCGTCGGCTTGCTCAAATAGGAAATAAACGGCATGAGCGAAATGTTTGCTTGGACATTGGACTTATTTTCGCCTGCGTAAGATTCAATCTTTAAGTGCCCCAGTGGCTGTTTGATTCGATTTGGTTTATTTGTTTTCGATTTCGTTCTGGATTTAAGTTAAGGTTAAATAGCCACAATAACATTACCTTATTGTAAGCAACTAGCTAACTAACGTACACATTGTCACTCTTTTCATAACATTCGGGCAGTTGTTGATTTTCTAAAAATGAACCACTACACTAGTAATATCAGATAACAGTAGGCTACAACATGATCAATGACAGTCTCGAAATGTAATTTACTTCCAGGGTTTTTTGTTAGACAAATTCTATCGTCTTTCATAACAATGCCAATCCCAGTTCAGTCAATACCAACGCGCAACGCGCAATGAGCAGTAAGTGGGAGGAGCTGCGTGTGGGAGGGGATGCGTGTGGGAGGGGCTGCGTGTTTGGAGGGGCTGCGTGTCCTGCGTTCTGCATTCAGCGCATATTGCGCTGGTCTGGCTTGGCAGATCCATGGCCTCAACCACAATGAACATTTTTGGGATGATTTGAAACAGAGATTATGAGCCAGGCCTTCTCATCCTATGGAATATGGAACGCCATTTGCGTCAATATTAAATAGATAAATACATCTATGAAATAATAAATATAGCTATGAAATTAGGCAATTATTACATAAATATGTGTAAATATAAATGTATAAATCACTTAATATGTAAAGAAATACGTTTTATTTCAAATTCATGTTTTCCATAGGACGATATTTATTTATTTCGAGGGACTTGTATTTCACAATTCCAAATGTATTCATTTGAAGGCACTCCTTTTTCATAATGACACCTTTTTCACAAGACAACTTTTATTTATTACAGTGGACTGTTATTTTGAAATTCCCCATGTATTTATTTGAAGGCAGTCCTTTCTTATAATGCTGTATTTATTTGATAATGACACATTTTCATTTGGTATATTCCATGGGAATAAAAACCCCAACCTGTACTAAGGATTTACAGGCCACTCTTGCTGTGTTCATCAAACGGTTCTCATCTCTAATGGGGTGTCCTCTCTCTGTCTCCAATGGAGTGTCGTCTCTCTCTCTCCAATGGGGTGTCCTCTCTCTGTCTCCAATGGGGTGTCCTCTCTCTGTCTCCAATGGGGTGTCCTCTCTCTCTCCAATGGGGTGTCCTCTCTCTCTCCAATGGGGTGTCCTCTCTCTGTCTCCAATGGGGTGTCCTCTCCCTCTCTCCAATGGGGTGTCCTCTCCCTCTCTAATGGGGTGTCCTCCCTCTGTCTCCAATGGGGTGTCCTCTCTCTCTCCAATGGGGTGTCCTCTCCCTCTCTCTCCAATGGGGTGTCCTCTCTCGGTCTCCAATGGGGTGTCCTCTCTCGGTCTCCAATGGGGTGTCCTCTCTCTCTCCAATGGGGTGTCCTCTCTCTGTCTCCAATGGGGTGTCCTCTCTCTCTCCAATGGGGTGTCCTCTCTCTCTCCAATGGGGTGTCTCTCTCTCTCCAATGGGGTGTCCTCTCTCTGTCTCCAATGGGGTGTCCTCTCTCTCTCCAATGGGGTGTCCTCTCTCTCTCCGATGGGATGTCCTCCCACTCTCTCCAATGGGGTTACTGGGAGTGAACTAGACTGTAGGCAATACTCTGCCCTTTGTAAGGGAGGGACAAATGTAACATTTGGCCTGTTATGTACACAAATATAACATTTGCGTTTTAGCCATTTTGTGCAAAAATTCTGTGAGATTGAAAGGCGTTTTGTGTCCTTACCTAAATAACTCCATATTCCTATCTTACCCATTTCTTACAATATATAAGAGCAATAACGTGTTGATATTCTGCCTATGTTGCAGGACTAATCGTTAAACTACAGTGGTATGCTGCCCCCTGACGTTGGAACCTTGTATAACACTATGACAAAGTATTATTTACGTTATACAAGGTTCCATACTATTTAACTGTTATTCTATTGACTCATTATTTTCTACTGAATTATAGAAGTGGCCTTTACACTGGTGACTTGTAGAGGTGTAGTCACATGTTTCGGCTGTTTAGAAATTTCAGTTATTTTGAAACCTCTAATAATACAAAAAAATGATCAAGTAATACATTTTAAATACCGAACTGAAAATCTAAATAGCATAAAAAAGTAGGACTAATTGAGAATGGATATTATGCTTACAATAAACATATGTTTTGGACTAATGGAGAAGGGATATTATGCTTACAATAAACATATGTTTAGTAGGACTAATGGAGAAGGGATATTATGCTTACAATAAACATATGTTTAGTAGGACTAATGGAGAAGGGATATTATGCTAAACACATTAATCAGTGAGACGGGCTGGCGAGCATGTCTCCTCTGTTTTTGTCTCGACTGTAATTGGTAAGATCACTGTCTTTAAACAAGAACGTTCTGTTAACAACGATCTCGAAAATCTTGATGAAAAGTAGAGTTCCTCAGATGAGGTGCTCACAGGAACCTATTGCCAGCTCGTCCAACCTGAGCAGTTGATCACTAGGAAGGAGGACGCAGCCAACATCTACGCATGTGTGCGTTACACCATTGGCAAAGAGAATCCACTTGGTTTTAGACACAATCCGCAAACTGGTTTCTATATTGTGCATTTTTGTTGATTCAGATTGAACATTTTAGTAAATCATGGTCACTGACAAAGACTTGATCAGTCTATATTTTTATTAGTAGGCTTATTTAAACAGTGAGAGTGAATAACAAAAAGATTTTGCCTTGTCTAGGTCTACAATCTTGTCCCTGACATCCTTGGACAGCTCTTTCGTCTTGACCATGGTGGAGAGTTTGAAATCTGATTAATTGATTAATTGCTTCTGTGGACAGGTGTCTTCTATACAGGTAACAAGCTGAGATTAGGAGCACTCGCTTTAAGAGAAACAACTGGAGCCGGATTTACAGGCGATCAAATACTTATTTCAGTAAAATGCAAATCAATTAATCATTTATTTGAAATGCTTTATTCGGGATTTTTTGTAATTCTGTCTCAGAACGTTAAAATAAATCGACCATTAAAATTATAGACTGATTATGTCAGTGGTAAAACGTTCAAATACTTTCTTCCTTCACTGTAACACAAAAAAATCCCACATACATTGTGGCTCAATTGTAGAAAGTATATAAACTATTGAAAAGGAAAAAATGATCTCACGTTGAGCATTCATTAAAACAACCGCAATAAGAGCACACAATCAAATGCTATTGACTAGGCATCACAAAAGTGTTCAAATCCTTAGGTCCATTTGGGAATTGACCAGAAAACAATGTTGCTGTAATGTGTAGTATTAAGGAAGAGGCTAGGAAAATGGAATAGGATGCGAAGGAGAAAGCTCATTTATTACAAGGGAAGTTGATTAAGTTATAGTGCAAGGTCCAACACACAATAAATTAATTACCAAGAAAGCCAAACATGGGCAGCAGCTGGCCAATGCTGGACAGCTGTACTAATGGAGCCATACATACTAACATAGAAAGAGCCTTTGATGGATTATGGGTTGCTAGGTTTTAAGGAGATTGGGGGGCAGCCTCCAGAACACAGAGGTCAAAGTCATCACACTACAGACTGACCAGGGTTGCTAGGTTACATTCTACAGGAGATTGGGGGGCAGCCTGCAGAACACAGAGGTCAAAGTCATCACACTACAGACTGACCAGGGTTGCTAGGTTACATTCTACAGGAGATTGGGGGGCAGCCTGCAGAACACAGAGGTCAAAGTCATCACACTACAGACTCACCAGGGTTGCTAGGTTACATTCTACATGTAATGCATTATAGTCTCTAGTTAACTGTTTAAAGGTTTAACCAAAAATTCTACTTTTAGATTAGCCAAAACAGTAATGGAAACGAATAAAACATTATATTGTTTATTTTATTTAATCTATTGCAGGAACAGTGTTCGAGTTTAAGGTTGGCCATGGATTCATCCATTCCTTTAGTTGTTTTAAATACATTTTTCATATTTATTTTCAAAAACTTGGCGGATACCTTTTGAAGATCTGCTGATCAAACTAAATAATTTTATTCCGAACCCTTGTTTGAACAAAATATATTATATTTTATTCCGAACGACTCAGTTTTAACAAAATATACAAATATTGATAAAAAAAAGAAATGTGGATGTTATCATTGTAAGGACATGGCTGAATCTTGCATACAAAAATGGAAGTGTTTACTGCAAATCTGATATGAGCTGCTCCGGAGATCTGGCATAATTTTCCAGATGCAATCATTTGATACTGGTCTGTGCATATCAGCCATAGATGGAAGAACTGCACAGTCACGGCTCAGTCTTGCCAACCAGAATATCAAGACAATATTCCATTACCATGGAAAAAGTGTAAGAGACAAAGAAAATGGATAAACTCTGCCGTCGTAACCAAATGATTTTTCTATAAAAAAACACATTCTGTTATGGGATTTATTTTGATAAACTATTTTGTTTAATATCTTACACAATCAAATTAATGATATTGCTTATACACAACTCCATTTCAGTTAAAAAAGAACAATGGAACTGAAGAGAGGATGAATTGACAAGTCGTTGAACTGAATAATAGAAGTAAATGGACTGATAAAAGAATTGAATGAAAGGCTACTACAGATATCAGTTTTCCAGTTAAGGAGGAATTGGGCATGGCAATGGGAACATCTTAAGACAGAAACATCATAGGAGACAGTTTGGTCAATGGGTGGGGCAGTTGGAAGCTAGACAGACATAGAGAGAGAAAAACACAACGAGAGAGACAGAAAGAGAGACCGAAAGAGAGTCAGTGAGAGAAAACAGTGAGGGAGGAGCTGGCTGCTGTGGGCCAGGGAGTGGCCATATGTATGATGAAGACTGATGATGAGGAGTGACTCTGGAGACTAGACTGGTGGAGGGATGACGAGTGTGAGCCACAGCAGGAGGTGGGGGTGAGGAGGTATAAAAGCACTGTAGCTTCTCAGTCGGACGTCCTGTTGCTTCACTGTTTGTCCGCTCCCCGGCACCTCCTGCTCCATCAGAAACAGTAAGAAGGAGATCCGCTCCCAGCCTCCTCCTGCTCCATCAGAAACAGTAAGAAGGAGATCCGCTCCCAGGCACCTCCTGCTCCATCAGAAACAGTAAGAAGGAGATCCGCTCCCAGGCACCTCCTGCTCCATCAGAAACAGTAAGAGTGATCCACAGATAAAAACTGCTCAGAATTAAACAGCACTAAACCTTAAAACATGAGCCACTCTTCAGGTCGTGCCACCACCTCTTACCGGCGCACGTTCGGGAGTCCCACCCCCATATCCATGTCCTCTTACTCGGCTTCCTATTCGCCCGTCAACCGCATGCCAATGTCAAGCGGCCGCTACATGCGCTCCATGTCCCCCATGGCTCCTCCACGCGCCTCCACACGCTCCTCCAACTACCACCAGCAGCAGCGTCTGGGCTCCGGTTCCCAGCCACCTCGTCTCATCTATGAAAAGATGGACTTCCAGCTGGCCGATGCGATCAATGCCGAGTTCCTGGCCACTCGAAGCAACGAGAAGGTAGAACTGCAAGATCTCAACGACCGCTTTGCTAGCTTTATTGAGAAGGTGCGCTATCTGGAGATGCAAAACAGCAGCTTGCAGCAGGAAGTGAGCCAATTCAAGGGGCAGCAGATAGAAGGCCAGCCTAGCCGTGCCACCGACCTCTTCCAGGAGGAGCTGAGGGAGCTGAGGCACCAGCTGGACTGCATGGGCAAGGAGAAGGACCAATACCAGGTGGAGAGAGACAACCTCCTGGAAGATATTGACCTTCTCAAACAGAGGTATAGATGTCTGGGTAGATGTAGGTTCTGGGTAGATGTCTGGGTAGATGTAGGTTCTGGGTAGATGTAGGTTCTGGGTAGATGTCTGGGTAGATGTAGGTTCTGGGTAGATGTAGGTTCTGGGTAGATGTCTGGGTAGATGTAGGTTCTGGGTAGATGTAGGTTCTGGGTAGATGTAATAAATGGGGTTTGCATGAGTATTTTTGAAGGTTGGAAGAGGTGGAAGTAAATGAGCAGTTTTTCTGCTCTGATGTTGTTTGCTACCGTTTGGGGTGTGTCTGTAAGTGAGGGGACATCATGATAGGTCCTTAAACATTACCTAACACCTGAGGTAAATCAGATACAAGAACCAGGGTCCATTGGGCTTCAGCTAGGTTCTGGTGGCTACTGGGGCGTGGCACTTTAGATGGACATAAGCACCACAGCACACTAATGCATTCTGGGCTTTACTGCAGTGCCTGTGTGTGTGTATGTGTGTTTATATGTGTGTGTATATGTATATGTGTGTGTATGTGTGTATATATATGTGTGTGTATATGTGTGTGTATATGTGTGTGTATATGTGTGTGCATATGCGTGTGTATATGTGTGTGTATGTGTATATGTGTGTGTATATGTTTGTGAATATGTGTTTATATGTGTGGGATGTGTGTGAAGCTGTACATTAGTAACCAGGGGCAGTATCTAAAATATATTATCCATATTATCCATTTAACAATTATGATACAAATAAGATACAAATATCCAAATAAAACAACATAAATAAAACACACCCCCTATTTAATTTTTAAAGTTATTTTTCTTTTACAAAACAATTTCCTAAGACTTATATAATCTATAATTATTACACAAACACAGAAACAAACATTTCCTAGCCCTGGACTAATGATGACAGAGGATAGAGATTGAGCACAGGGTGGGGTCAGGAAAGAAACAGACAGAGAGAGGAAGTGGCAAAAAAGGGAGGAGGAAGAGAGGAGGTAAAACTGGGTTTAGGCGAGGTGAAAAAATAGAATCTGGAAAAATCAATGTGAATCAATTTGAGAGGCTCCATTAGAGGGTGTCCAGTGTCCTCTGGTGCAGATGGGATGATGCCAAATACACCATTAGGAAAGAGTACCCCAGCAACAGAGCATGAATTAAACATGAGATTATCCAGTCCCCGACAACCAGTCTGGACATGATGCCGACTGAGCCCCGCCCTAACTAAACATACCTAGCAACGAAGTGACGGAACACATGGACAGCCAATCCCTAGCGACCCTGCTTTGATTCCATCTTAGATACATAGAGAATATGGTTGCCGCTGATGTCATCGGGGTAATCATATCATTTCTGATTACTCATCACCCAAGTGACACAGTTTAATCTATTAAAATGAAAAAGCTGTAGCTAGATATATTTTATAAATAACTTTCATAATTAACTAAATATATATATATATATAATCATTGATTATTGAATAACACAAATGTGCTTACTTTATCTGTTGTACTCCATCTAAACACAACACTTACTTTAAGCTTCTTTTAAATACATTAAAACATAACCAAAAAAAGGAGCCAGATTTGTCTGGAGGTGCAGCTGTTGGCCCATTTGAAACAATAATAATAATCCCTTTACACAAAAGTCATTTTCCTATTTGTTCTAAAGCGTTTTGCCAGCTGATGCTTCGTCCAAACGGGGCACTGTGACACAGAACCACACAGACTTCCTGTTCTTCACAAATGTCACCATATTTCATATTTAGTGCATTATTAATAACCTCAGTGTGAATAGGTAATCTGGGTTTCTGAAGGCCAATACGTTGTGAATAGGTAATCTGGGTTTCTGAAGGCCATTACATTGTGAATAGGTAATCTGGGTTTCTGAAGGCCAATACGTTGTGAATAGGTAATCTGGGTTTCTGAAGGCCATTACATTGTGAATAGGTAATCTGGGTTTCTGAAGGCCATTACATTGTGAATAGGTAATCTGGGTTTCTGAAGGCCATTACATTGTGAATAGGTAATCTGGGTTTCTGAAGGCCATTACATTGTGAATAGGTAATCTGGGTTTCTGAAGGCCATTACATTGTGAATAGGTAATCTGGGTTTCTGAAGGCCATTACATTGTGAATAGGTAATCTGGGTTTCTGAAGGCCATTACATTGTGAATAGGTAATCTGGGTTTCTGAAGGCCATTACATTGTGAATAGGTAATCTGGGTTTCTGAAGGCCATTACATTGACCACATTACATTGTAATTGTTCTACCTGTGTTTAACTCCCTACAGGCTGGATGAGGAGACTCAGAAGAAAGTTGAGGCTGAGAATAATCTTCTTGTCTTTCGCAAGGTAAACACACGCACAACCATCACAGGGTACACCTAATCAATATGTAGATGAGTGGGTAAACGTAAGTAGTGTTCTGATTGAGTCGCTCAATTAGCACATGTCAGAGTGCAACCTCACAGCTCTGCATAACAGTGCCATCTTCTGGTTAGCTATGTTATTACACTGTTCTAATCAAGGTTTGGGGTTTGGTCTGATACCAGGATGTAGATGATGCCACACTGTCCCGCCTGGAGCTGGAAAGGAAGATTGAGTCTCTGATGGATGAGATTGAGTTCCTCAAGAAGATGCATGATGAGGTATAGAGTACAGAAGCACTACTGAGATAGCCAATCACAAGTCATGGGCTTTAGAAGCGCTACTGAGATGGCCAATCACAAGTCTTAGCCTTCAGGAGCGCTACTGAGATGGCCAATCACAAGTCATGGTCTTCATGATGACCTGTAACCAACTATCATCCTTAATAACAATCTGCACTCATGATGGTCATGTCATTGCTCTTACATGTATATACAGTCACCATGTATAGAAATCATGTATATATATAGTCATCATGTATAGAAATCTTGTATATATATACAGTCATCATGTATATACAGTCATCATGTATAGAAATCATGTATATATATAGTCATCATGTATATACAGTCATCATATCTAGAAATCATGTATATATATAGTCATCATGTATAGAAATCTTGTATATATATACAGTCATCATGTATATACAGTCATCATGTATAGAAATCATGTATATATATAGTCATCATGTATAGAAATCATGTATATATATACAGTCATCTTGTTTATACAGTCATCATGTATAGAAATTATGTATATATATACAGTCATCATGTATATACAGTCATCATGTATAAACAGTCATCATGTATATACAGTCTTCATGTATATACAGTCATCTTGTATGTACAGTCATCTTGTATGTACAGTCATCTTGTTTATACAGTCATCATGTATATACAGTCATCATGTATATATATATAGTCATCATGTATAAACAATCATCTTGTATAAACAGTACATTCATAAACAGTCCAGTTGATCTGAAACCACCATGTTCTACCTATGATTTAGATGTTTAGATATTTAGATGTTTAGATATTTAAATATTTAGATGTTTAGATGTTTAGATGTTAAGATGTTACCTTGACACATGTTTCAATGTCCTAATAGGAGATCCAGGATGTGCAGGTGACAGTCCAGACCCAGCAGTTAAAGATGGAGGTGGACCAGACTGTCAGACCTGACCTGACCTCTGCCCTCAAGGACATCAGAGCTCAGTATGAGACCATCGCCTCCAAGAACATGCTACAGTCTGAAGAATGGTACAAGTCCAAGGTAAGGGAGGACACACACACACACACACACACACATTGGTTTATTTATTCTGTGTTTATTGTTTTATTAATTCTGTGCTTCCTCAGTTTGCTGACCTGACTGACTCTGCCACACGTAATTCTGATGCTCTGAGACAAGCCAAGCAGGAGCAAAATGAACACAGGAGGCAAATGCAGTCCCTTAACTGTGAGATCGATGCACTCAAGAGCACGGTAAGGTTCAACAAGCGAACCCCAACCCCTAACCCCAACCCCAACCCTAACCCTAACCCCAACCCCAACCCTAACCCCAACCCTAACCCTAACCCCTAACCCTAACCTCTAACCTTAAACATGTTCATCTGTACAAGTGAGGGAGTCTCCCAGAGCATTTCCCCACAGTAGCAAACTGCAGCTGGGAATCTCCTGTGCAGAACATTGTAATAATAAATAACTAGAGATGTTAATTCTTCTCTCACTGTGTCTCCCATCAGAACGAGGCTCTGCTCAGGCAGATGCGTGACATGGAAGATCAGTTCAGTGTGGAGGCCAATAACTACCAGGACAACGTGGGCCGCCTGGGGGAGGAGATCCACCACCTGAAGGATGAGATGTCTCGCCACCTGAGGGAATACCAGGACCTGCTCAATGTCAAGATGGCCCTGGATATAGAGATTGCCACTTATCGCAAGCTGCTGGAGGGAGAAGAGAGCAGGTTGGCACGATAAAATGTTGTTTTAGGAAATCTTCAGTTTTATCTGATTATGAAAAGGTTCCAAAACGAATATGGTTCATTGGTTCATTTCTCTGTAGGATTACCGTCCCAATGAATCCTTCCCAGTTTGGTCGTAGCGATCGGGGTGAGCTATTGAGCTATCCATCCTATTGCATTTTTCCTTCAGTTTTTACTGTTATACACAGATATGTTTGCATTGTCACTATATATATATAGTTACACAGGTATTATTGATGCAGAGAATAAGACTAAATGTGTCTCTGGTAGATTATCATCACATCCCAGACGTCCCCAGCAGGAAGCCGGTTGTCATAAAGACTGTGGAGACTCGTGACGGAGAGGTGCACATTCTAAACGTGTCCAAATTAAGATTTACATTTCACATTGTAATTTCACTGTATACAGCGTCTGCAGGGGTGGATGGCATTTGAACAGACTATTTCCTTTTCTTACTCCAGGTGGTGAAGGAGTCAAAGAAAGAGAAAGAAAGAAGTGATGGGGGTGGCAGTCATATGAGAAACGACCATGAGGATATTTAGAATAGTTACTAATTACCTGTTCCAGACTGAGATAGACAAATATAACTCAAAAGATAAAAACAAGAAATATCCATACTTTGTTTTCATCTTCATAGTGTTTTGGTCATGCTTATCTTTCACCCTGTAACCGGTATTTTTCTCTTCTATCTAGTTGTGACCAGGGTGCTACTTTCAATTACCAATCAATCATCATTTAAAAACAATAGACACAGTCATATAGTAGAGACAGGCACAAAAGTGCTTTCGTGGAGTAAAAATACAGAGACTTTAAATGTCACCTTTTAATCAGTACACCACTTGGGGCCTTGATTTACAGTGAACTCTGTCATATTAAATATGTTTAGTTGAATTTATCTTTCTCTAAATAGTCATATGGAAACTGGTCTTTTTTTATTTTTGATTCCATGATGTATTCTAACTGATGTAGCTTTAGCAGATTCGAATTGGAATTACAGAATTGAGATAACCTTCCAAAAAGGGATTATCAAAGATGTTTATGAAGGATACTTACATAAAGAGTAAACAGAAAATGGAAATAAAGTCAACTGGAACAGAGCTATGGACTTGTCTTGTCATTTATTTTTATTGATGTTTTACTGTGTATTGCTATTGACATAGAAGGGAGAGTTTCATTATGTAAAGGATTGCCTTGCATTTGACAGTAGCAAAGAAAGCCAGTAGCAATTAGAAATGTTTTTATTGATATAAAACAGAACTCCTTTGTCACATTTCCACCTGGGACTTCACTCCTTACAGATACATCCCAGCTTCATCTCTCTGTGTCACCGGTCTTCTAGCTGCCATCACCTTAAATCCTATGTGCACATGTACGCATAACTGGACTGTCCTGGTTTATTGTGCACACCTGTCTGAAATTGTGCAAAAGAGCAGTATATATTTTTATTTAACCTTAATTTAACCAGGTAGGCCGATTGAAAACAAATTCTCATTTGCAACGGCGAACTGGCCAAGATAAGGTCAAAGAAATGTGCACGACGTCAGGCCCTTCATCTCTATGATAATACCATCCTGTACACATCAGGTCCTTCATCTCTATGCAGATAATACCATCCTGTACACGTCAGGCCCTTCATCTCTATGATAATACCATCCTGTACACATCAGGCCCTTCATCTCTATACAGATAATACCATCCTGTACACGTCAGGCCCCTCATCTCTATACAGATAATACCATCCTGTACACGTCAGGCCCCTCATCTCTATACAGATAATACCATCCTGTACACGTCAGGCCCCTCATCTCTATACAGATAATACCATCCTGTACACATCAGGCCCTTCATCTCTATACAGATAATACCATCCTGTACACATCAGGCCCTTCATCTCTATGCAGATAATACCATCCTGTACACATCAGGCCCTTCATCTCTATGCAGATAATACCATCCTGTACACATCAGGTCCTTCATCTCTATGCAGATAATACCATCCTGTACACGTCAGGCCCTTCATCTCTATGCAGATAATACCATCCTGTACACGTCAGGCCCTTCATCTCTATGATAATACCATCCTGTACACATCAGGCCCTTCATCTCTATACAGATAATACCATCCTGTACACATCAGGTCCTTCATCTCTATGCAGATAATACCATCCTGTACACGTCAGGCCCTTCATCTCTATGCAGATGATTACATCCTGTACACGTCAGGCCCTTCATCTCTATGCAGATGATAACATCATGTACACGTCAGGCCCTTCATCTCTATGCAGATGATACCATCATGTACACGTCAGGTCCTTCATCTCTATGCAGATGATACCATCCTGTACACATCAGGCCCTTCGTCAGATACTGTGCTCTCATGATACAGGCCAACCACATGATACAGGTCAACCACATGATACAGGTCAACCACATGATACAGGTCAACCACATGATACAGGTCAACCACATGATAGAGGTCAACCGAAGTGTGGTGTAGCAAGCCATTTGCAGGAGCCGTATAATCCGTTAGGTCGTTTTATTGATACACAATAAAGATAAAACAAACCGTAACCGGCGAAAAAGACTAACTGGTTAACTGAAAAGGAAATGTGCGCATATAGCGACTTACAAAACAAAACATCCCAGAAACCACAATAGTCAAACAACAACCCACACCTCTCTATCTGACCGTGACAAGTAACAATGCTGAACAGGGAGGGACTTGTTAGCTCCCCTTTTATAGCCCACTAGATTACAAACAGCTGAGTGACAAAACGTAAAAAAGGAAGTGAATCACCGAAGGTCTGTGTAGACACGCCCCCACACCAATCGTGACAGTATCCCCCACTAAAAGGCTAGCTCCTCAGATAGCCGAAAGAAAACACAAAAACCATAACAAGGGAGCAACAAGACAGGACCCACAGTCAAACCCAACGGGTTAGTCCATCATGTCGGGTCCAGCCCTTACAAGGCCTTGGAGGGCCAACCGCCATCTTGTGCGGCTGAGAGTCCGCCATCTAGTGCGGCTGAGTGGCCGCCATCTAGTGCGGCTGAGTGAGTGACGTGGCGGGGCCATCGTGGGCGACGTGGCGTAGCGGCGGCAGCCATTTCGGGCGCTGGCGTGACGGCGGCATCCATCTTGGGCGCTGGCATGGCGGCGGTGGCCGTCTTGTGCGCTGGCGTGACGGCGGCAACCATCTTGGGCGCTGGCGTGACGGCGGCAGCCATCTTGGGCGCTGGCGTGACAGCGGCAGCCATCTCGGGCGCTGGCGTGACGGCGGCAGCCATCTCGGGCGCTGGCGTGACGGCGGCAGCCATCTTGGGCGCTGGCGTGACGGCGGCAGCCATCTTGGGCGCTGGCGTGACGGCGGCAGCCATCTTGGGCGCTGGCGTGACGGCGGCAGCCATCTTGGGCGCTGGCGTGACTGCGGCAGCCATCTCGGGCTCTGTCTCCTGCAACTCCAGCCATGCCCTCCACCACGTCCTAATTACCGCCGCGGGCTGTTCATCTAACCCCTCCGGGGGTTTTTCTTTCCTTGATGTAGGTGGCAGAAAAGGGTCTTCCATCGGCTGGGGTTGTGGCTGTAGCTCAAGGGGTTTCTCCCCCCCTGTCCGCAGCCCCGGAGCAGTGGGTGCCTGATCATGCAGCACCAGGACCGTGGGTGTTCTCTCCGTGGTCCTCCCGGAACACCTCCTTAGCTCCCCCCCAAAAACTTCTTTGGGAAGCTGTCGGGGTGCCCTCTTGCCGTCCTCCGTGAACGACCGCGGACCCGATGTAATCAGCCCTGATAGCTGCATTGGCGGCTCATATCCAAAATAAGCGCGGAGGCGCCTATACTCCTCTTCGGGCGTCTCCGGCTTAGACCAGTCCCACTGCTCCGTGGGGCGACGGTGAGCTTCCTCTCTCGGGGCGCTATAGCTTGCCCCCCTGAGGAATCCACTCACCACTCGGCTCTGCTGGCTTTCTTTAGGGTTCAGCATTCTGTCACGGATGCTGCGGCGAAGTGTGGTGTAGCAAGCCATTTGCAGGAGTTTTTTCAAGAAACACATCCACTGTTTTCTGTCTAACTTGTATTCAACCTTTTTTAGTCAGAATCAGAATCATCAGACTCAAGACCATATTGACAATGACATTTTCATCCAAGTATTTGCCCTTCTAAAGTTTTTCCACTAGAAGATTTAAAAAAAAAGATTTAAAGCAAGTGTCACGAACTAGCAGGGTGTAGTGCAGAATGAAGCAGGCATAATCTCCTTCGCTGGGTTTTAATCAATAAAACAAATGCAACAACAAACGGAAAACAGAAACACTGAACTTGTAAAACAAAAGTGTGCTTACACAAAGCCACATCTAACTATACATAACAGCAATCTTCTAAGTAACACTGACCACCAACGTAACGTGACTTGAAACAATAACCAACACACAGTGACGCTCCCTAGAACCTGAAATACCCCACTAATGCTAATTCACCCCAGCCTGCACATTAGCCAAACATGAACACAACTAAAACAGGAAGTGCATCAGCCTAAAGCCACCATGTAGAACACAACTAATGTGTATTGTCAAGTTAAAGTGAAATGAATAACTGTATTGTCCAGGGCAGGGAGACGTTGCTACAGTGTCATTTATTGGTATGCTTGAATAAATGTACATTTAAATATAGTTCAGTTAAGGAATAACAAGCCATTCATATAAATGATAAATAAGAGAAAAACACACTTCAGGACACAAGCAAGGATGCAAGCTCAATCAAGACTTGTGAAGGTTCAACACATAGCTTTATTTTAAGAATACCGAGCTCTAGTTTGAGAATAGTGTACTCTAGTTTAAGAATGCTGAGCTCTAGTTTAAGAATACTGAGCTCTAGTTTAAGAATACTGAGCTCTAGTTTAAGAATACTGTACTCTAGTATAAGAATTCTGAGCTCTAGTTTAAGAATACAGAGCTCTAGTTTAAGAATGCAGAGCTCTAGTATAAGAATACTGTACTCTAGTTTAAGAATGCTGAGCTCTAGTCTAAGAATACTGAGCTCTAGTTTAAGAATGCTGAGCTTTAGTTTAAGAATACTGAGCTCTATTTTAAGAATACTGAGCTCTAGTTTAAGAATACAGAGCTCTAGTTTAAGAATACTTAGCTCTAGTTTAAGAATGCTGAGATTTAGTTTAAGAATACTGAGCTCTAGTTTAAGAATACAGAGCTCTAGTTTAAGAATACTGAGCTCTAGTTTAGGAATTCAGAGCTCTCGTTTAAAAATACTGAGCTCTAGTTTAAGAATACTGATCTCTAGTTTAAGAATGCTGAGCTCTAGTTTAAGAATACTGTACTCTAGTTTAAGAATGCTGAGCTCTAGTTTGAGAATACTGTACTCTAGTTTAAGAATGCTGAGCTCTAGTTTAAGAATACTGAGCTCTAGTTTAAGAATGCAGAGCTCTAGTTTAAGAATACTGAGCTCTAGTTTAAGAATACAGAGCTCTAGTTACTCTACTTACTAAGAATTACTCCAAAGCTTTCTTTTGGGTGACAGTACACCGTCTTTTTTGTTTTAAAACACAGGGCTGTGTTAATTGAAATTATACTCATTAGCGAAGCCAATTAAGGCATAGAAGGCTTATTAAAATAGGTTATTGTTTATTGTTATGATTATTTTCAAGATTAATAAACAACAGTGAGTAGTAATTACAGAAAATGCCCAACATAATTACCAGATATAGACATTATTCTGTTTAATCTTCTTTAAAAAAGTATCTGGGTCAAAATAAATATAAAATTTTGTCAAAAGTGATGCTATGCCAGAAACAAATATATTTCATTTTTTTGTTCTGTGTTAAAAAAAGGTATACAGTACATCATCGTTTTTTTTTATTAAAGTTGCTTTCAATGTAACAATACAAAAAACAACTATATAAGTTATACATATAACTTGCTTTCGTTTTCTCTCACAGTTTGCCTCTGCATTAGACAAGCTTGGGATATCTGCGCGTCCGAAGGAACAACATGTGTTAAGATTTATGCATGTATGTGCGCCGATGGCTGTTTGTGTTCAAACTACCCTTTTATGTGTGTTCAAACTACCCATCTATGTGTGTTCAAACTACCCTTCTATGTGTTTTCAAACTACCCATCTATGTGTGTTCAAACTACCCTTCTATGTGTGTTCAAACTACCCTTCTATGTGTGTTCAAACTACCCTTTTATGTGTGTTCAAACTACCCATCTATGTGTGTTCAAACTACCCATTTATGTTTGTTCAAACTACCCTTATATGTGTGTTCAAACTACCCTTCTATGTGTGTTCAAACAACCCTTATATGTGTGTTTAAACTACCCTTCTATGTGTGTTCAAACTACCCTTCTATGTGTGTTCAAACAACCCTTCTATGTGTGTTCAAACAACCCTTATATGTGTGTTTAAACTACCCTTATATGTGTGTTTAAACTACCCTTTTATGTGTGTTCAAACAACCCTTCCCTGAAGCAGCGGGCTTCTTTCTCCTGGTGAGTGTCGGCTCAGGAGGTTCCAAAGAAGCATTGGCACAGATGTGGTTCCAGAGCTGCCAGTGATGCCACTTGTTGAATCCTCTCTCAGTGGACGATATTGTTTAAAGCGCCTGGTTAGAAAACAGTTAGCTAGCAGTTAGCTAGCATCCATTCTGCAGTTAAAAATATTTAAAGTGTGTAAAATTGATTTCATTTTATTAAAATAGAATGTGTTGAATTGAATAGCATGTGGAATTATCTAAAATTGACCACCAAGTTTTTTATTCACAATCAGTTAGTTATGAATTGTCAGAAATCATTATGTGTGTGGGAACTCTTATGTTGTTTGAACTGTCTTTGACATACTTGTAGCTCAAAGCGATGGCACCAACTACACAGACAAGGAACATGAGACCCAGAACGGCAGCCACAGTTCCTGTTTGGGAAGGTGTCGAGCCTGAAAATGCAACAGGCAGGATGAAGAACAGCGTCTTTCGATCAGTCTTAATGTCAGCTCAAAATGTGGTTACACTACATATAGTTGGGTAGATTCACTCACCCACGGTCACGCTGACTTGAGCACTGGCCACAGCAAGACTAACATCGTTGGTCAAGGACACGTTGATGCAGAACACTCCAGAGTCGTTGAAGAACTGTCGAAGGATAATCTGACAGTCTGGAGATGGAGTCACGTTGTTACAGACAGACTGTAAAGGTGTGATGCAGTCTGCCTCCGAGATGATGGTACATACCTCAGTGGGCAAGCTAAGTAAAGACAAATTAACCATATAAAGGGCAAGTAATGAAAAAGTTCAAAATTAATTTAATTCATTTCAAATGTGCATGTTTTCTACGGTCCTGTTTTCACTGCTGAATACTCACCTGCCTTGGCAACTAATGGTCAAGTCCACTGCGTTCTGCTCAACCTCAGTGGTCAGAGACACAACATTGGCTACCTGTGTAATCGCCACACTCTCAATACCCTCTGGGAATACAGAATGATTTAGGGACAATAATCAACTACCATCAGTCACAAGTTGTGGCCAAATACTGTGTGAATACTGTATGGGAATACTGTATGGGAATACTGTATGGGAATACTGTGTATACTACTGTATGGGAATACTGTATGGGAATACTGTGTATAAATACTGTATGAGAATACTGTTTGGGAATACTGTGTATAAATATTGTATGGGAAAACTGTATGAGAATACTGTATGGGAATATTGTGTATAAATACTGTATGGTAATACTGTGTGGGGATACTGTATGGGAATACTTTGTATACATATTGTATGAGAATACTGTCTGGGAATACTGTGTATAAATACTGTATGAGTGTGAATACTGTATGGGAATACTGTTTATGAATACTGCATGGCAATACTGTATGGGAATACTGTTTATGAATACTGCATGGGGATACTGTATGGGAATACTGTGTATAAATACTGTGTGAATACTGTATGGGGATACTGTGTATAAATACTGTATGGGAATACTGTATGGGAATACTGTTTATGAATACTGTATGGGAATACTGTGTATAAATACTGTGTGAATACTGTATGGGGATACTGTGTATAAATTCTGTATGGGAATACTGTATGGGAATACTGTTCATGAATACTGCATAGGAATACTGTATGGGAATACTGTTTATGAATACTGTATGGGAATACTGTGTATAAATACTGTGTGAATACTGTATGGGGATACTGTGTATAAATTCTGTATGGGAATACTGTATGGGAATACTGTTCATGAATACTGCATAGGAATACTGTATGGGAATATTGTGTATAATAGGAGCTTTGCTCTACGGTTATCTCATCATTATCTCTTTTTAAGAAAAGCATTTGGCCTCATCTGTATGTGGACTTACGGAGGACATCCACAGCTGTTGAGAAGGAACCATAGCGGTAGATCATGCAGCCGTCAGCTGCTGTGATTTCAGGAGCCTGTCGTTTAGCCACAACCAGAGCCACCTGGATCTCTGTACCTGCCTCAACCTCAGCTTCTGCTGCTCCATCCACTGGAACAGCCACAGCTGCTGGCACTGAATGAATACAAGATAATTAGATAAGATATGCAGCTATTAACATTCAGAAACATATTGACCATGTTCAGAATAAGTACATGATTAAGTGAGCACCTGCAGTGGTCTCAACAGCAGGTTCTGCTGGTTCCACTTCCTGCACAGCTGCAGTCTCGGCTACTACAGCCTCCTCGGTTGCTGGTGCAACTGTGTCTACCGCTGGGATCTCTGGGAGGACTGTGGCTGCCAGCTCTACTGTGGCTGCCAGCTCTACTGTGGCTGCCAGCTCTACTGTGGCGTCTTCTCCCTCTGGAAGTGGAGATTCTGAAGCTGCAGTGTCTTCAGCAGCAGCTTCTACCACGGCGGCTTCAGCAGCTGCTTCTTCGATTGCTGGGGCTACAGAGGCAGCTGATGCTTCTTCAACAGCAGATACAGCAGGGTCCTCAACAGCAGGTACAGCTGGGTCCTCAACAGCAGGTACAGCTGGGTCCTCAACAGCAGGTACAGCTGGGTCCTCAACAGCAGGTACAGCTGGGTCCTCAACAGCAGGTACAGCTGGGTCCTCAACAGCAGGTACAGCTGGGTCTTCAACAGCAGGTACAGCTGGGTCCTCAACAGCAGGTACAGCAGGGTCCTCAACAGCAGGTACAGCTGGGTCCTCAACAGCAGGTACAGCTGGGTCCTCAACAGCAGGTACAGCAGGGTCCTCAACAGCAGGTACAGCAGGGTCCCAGGTACAGCTGGGTCCTCAACAGCAGGTACAGCAGGGTCCTCAACAGCAGGTACAGCTGGGTCCTCAACAGCAGGTACAGCTGGGTCCTCAACAGCAGGTACAGCAGGGTCCTCAACAGCAGGTACAGCAGGGTCCTCAACAGCAGGTACAGCTGGGTCCTCAACAGCAGGTACAGCAGGGTCCTCAACAGCAGGTACAGCTGGGTCCTCAACAGCAGGTACTGCTGGGTCTTCGGCTATAGTGTCAAGTTCTACTTCAGCAACAGCAGGTGGGTTCTCTGTTCCTATGATAACAACAGGTTCTTCTGCTGCATCGCCATCAGCTCCAGCCACATCTTCAGCCTCAGAAGGGGTAACATCAGAAGCAACCAGGGCGATGTCAGTTGGCTCTGGTGTAGCCTCCACAACCACTATGGCTGGGCTGCCTGAGGGGTCATATGGTCATACGTCACAATAAAATAACATGAAATAACAACTGTTATTTCATAGGAACCCTGTTCCGGGTTACCAAGGCAACAGCTCTTTTTTATTTTATTTAACCTTTATTTAACCAGGTTCAGACAGAAGCAGTTAAATAACAACTGTTATTTCATAGGAACCCTGTTCCAGGTTACCAAGGCAACAGCTCTTTTTTATTTTATTTAACCTTTATTTAACCAGGTTCAGACAGAAGCAGTTTGAAGGCAGCTGGTGAGATGAGGGTTTCGAGTTTTAGGGATTTTTGTAAATCGTTTCAGTCATTGGCGGCTGCGAACTGGAAGGAATGGCAGCCCAATGTTGTGCAGGCTTTCAGGGTCACTAAAGTAATGTACCTGCTTGAGCGTAGACTGCGGGTGGGTAGAGCAATGGTAACTAGAGAGCTTAAGTACAGCGGGACTTTGCCAAGCAGAGACTTAAGCAAATAAGTTGTTACTAATGAGTAAGACGCTGAGTAGTTAATGACGGGCAGCCGACTAATGCATAAAGCTTACAGTGGTGGGTGTTGTTAGAGCCATTTGTAACAAAACGTATGACGCTATAGTAGATCACGTCCAGTTTTTTCAGCAGAGAGTTTGAGGCTGTTCTATTAATGACATCGCCAATGTCGAACATTGGGATAATAGTAATTTTCGCCAAGGCAAGTTTGGCAGCCTGAGTGAAGGAAGCCCTGTTTCGGAAGAGAAGGCGGATCTGGATTTAATTTTCGATTTCAGTTTGTTAATGTGCGGCTGAAAAGAGAGAGAGCTGTCTAACAAGACACCTAGATATTTATATGTATCAACATATTCAAGTTCAGACCCATCAAGCGTGGTGATGCTAGGTAGGCGGGCAGGTGTTGGTAGTGATAAGTTGAAAAGCATACACTTAGTCTTACTAGAGTTTAGTAATAACTGTAGGCTACGGAAGGAATGCTGAATGGCATTAAAACTCTCCTGGAGATTTGAGAGCACAGTATCTGACAAATGGCCTGACGTGTACAGGATGGTATCATCTGCATAGAGATGAATCTGGGAGTCTAAAACAGCGATAGTCACATCGTTGATGTAAAGAGAGAAAAGAGTCGGCCCGAGAATTGAGCCCTGCGGCACCCCCGTGGTGACAACCCTGGGTTCCGACAGCAGGCCCTCTGACTTAACACGCTGGACTCTATCTGAGAGATAGTTGGAGAACCAGGCGAGGCTGTCATGAGAGAAACACAGGCTATTGAGTCGGCTGATGAGAACACAATGGTTAACTGAGTCAAATGCCTTGGATAGGTCGATGTAGACCGCTGCACAGTAGTGCTTTTTTTCAATGGTGGCTATGATGTCATTCAGGACCTTTAAGGTAGCCGTAGTGCAGCCATGACCAGCACGAAAACCAGATTGCAAAGCGGGAAAGGACACGATGGGATTCAATATGGTTGACAATCTGTTTGTTACCCAGCTTTTCAAAGACTTTGGAAAGACAGGGTAGGATAGATATTGGTCTGTAGCAGTTGGGGTAAAGGTAGTTTCCCCCTTTGAACAGGGGAATGACTGCGGCGGATTTCCAATCTCTCAGGATTTCGATGAGATGAGAGAGATAGGTTAAACAGACTGGTAATGGGTGCAGCCATAGGTTAAACAGACTGGTAATGGGTGCAGCCATAGGTTAAACAGACTGGTAATGGGTGCAGCCATAGGTTAAACAGACTGGTAATGGGTGCAGCGATAGGTTAAACAGACTGGTAATGGGTGCAGCCATAGGTTAAACAGACTGGTAATGGGTGCAGCCATAGGTTAAACAGACTGGTAATGGGTGCAGCGATAGGTTAAACAGACTGGTAATGGGTGCAGCTATAGGTTAAACAGACTGGTAATGGGTGCAGCGATAGGTTAAACAGACTGGTAATGGGTGTAGACATAGGTTAAACAGACTGGTAATGGGTGCAGCCATAGGTTAAACAGACTGGTAATGGGTGCAGCCATAGGTTAAACAGACTGGTAATGGGTGTAGCCATAGGTTAAACAGACTGGTAATGGGTGCAGCCATAGGTTAAACAGACTGGTAATGGGTGCAGCCATAGGTTAAACAGACTGGTAATGGGTGCAGCCATAGGTTAAACAGACTGGTAATGGGTGTAGCCATAGGTTAAACAGACTGGTAATGGGTGCAGCCATAGGTTAAACAGACTGGTAATGGGTGCAGCCATAGGTTAAACAGACTGGTAATGGGTGCAGCCATAGGTTAAACAGACTGGTAATGGGTGTAGCCATAGGTTAAACAGACTGGTAATGAGTGCAGCCATAGGTTAAACAGACTGGTAATGGGTGCAGCGATAGGTTAAACAGACTGGTAATGGGTGTAGCCATAGGTTAAACAGACTGGTAATGGGTTAGGTTAAACAGACTGGTAATGGGTGCAGCCATAGGTTAAACAGACTGGTAATGGGTGCAGCCATAGGTTAAACAGACTGGTAATGGGTGCAGCCATAGGTTAAACAGACTGGTAATGGGTGCAGCCATAGGTTAAACAGACTGGTAATGGGTTGACAGCCATAGGTTAAACAGACTGGTAATGGGTGCAGCCATAGGTTAAACAGACTGGTAATGGGTGCAGCCATAGGTTAAACAGACTGGTAATGGGTGCAGCCATAGGTTAAACAGACTGGTAATGGGTGCAGCCATAGGTTAAACAGACTGGTAATGGGTGCAGCCATAGGTTAAACAGACTGGTAATGGGTGCAGCCATAGGTTAAACAGACTGGTAATGGGTGCAGCCATAGGTTAAACAGACTGGTAATGGGTGCAGCCATAGGTTAAACAGACTGGTAATGGGTGTAGCCATAGGTTAAACAGACTGGTAATGAGTGCAGCCATAGGTTAAACAGACTGGTAATGGGTGCAGCGATAGGTTAAACAGACTGGTAATGGGTGTAGCCATAGGTTAAACAGACTGGTAATGGGTGCAGCCATAGGTTAAACAGACTGGTAATGGGTGCAGCCATAGGTTAAACAGACTGGTAATGGGGGTGCAGCTGGTAATAGGTTAAACAGACTGGTAATGGGTGCAGCCATAGGTTAAACAGACTGGTAATGGGTGCAGCCATAGGTTAAACAGACTGGTAATGGGTGCAGCCATAGGTTAAACAGACTGGTAATGGGTGCAGCCATAGGTTAAACAGACTGGTAATGGGTGCAGCCATAGGTTAAACAGACTGGTAATGGGTGCAGCCATAGGTTAAACAGACTGGTAATGGGTGCAGCCATAGGTTAAACAGACTGGTAATGGGTGTAGCCATAGGTTAAACAGACTGGTAATGGGTGCAGCGATAGGTTAAACAGACTGGTAATGGGTGTAGACATAGGTTAAACAGACTGGTAATGGGTGCAGCCATAGGTTAAACAGACTGGTAATGGGTGCAGCCATAGGTTAAACAGACTGGTAATGGGTGCAGCGATAGGTTAAACAGACTGGTAATGGGTGTAGCCATAGGTTAAACAGACTGGTAATGGGTGCAGCCATAGGTTAAACAGACTGGTAATGGGTGTAGCCATAGGTTAAACAGACTGGTAATGGGTGTAGCCATAGGTTAAACAGACTGGTAATGGGTGCAGCCATAGGTTAAACAGACTGGTAATGGGTGCAGCCATAGGTTAAACAGACTGGTAATGGGTGCAGCGATAGGTTAAACAGACTGGTAATGGGTGCAGCCATAGGTTAAACAGACTGGTAATGGGTGCAGCCATAGGTTAAACAGACTGGTAATGGGTGTAGCCATAGGTTAAACAGACTGGTAATGGGTGTAGCCATAGGTTAAACAGACTGGTAATGGGTGCAGCCATAGGTTAAACAGACTGGTAATGGGTGCAGCCATAGGTTAAACAGACTGGTAATGGGTGCAGCCATAGGTTAAACAGACTGGTAATGGGTGCAGCCATAGGTTAAACAGACTGGTAATGTTAAACAGGTGTAGCCATAGGTTAAACAGACTGGTAATGGGTGTAGCCATAGGTTAAACAGACTGGTAATGGGTGCAGCCATAGGTTAAACAGACTGGTAATGGGTGCAAGGTTAAACAGACTGGTAATGGGTGCAGCCATAGGTTAAACAGACTGGTAATGGGTGCAGCCATAGGTTAAACAGACTGGTAATGGGTGCAGCCATAGTTAAACAGTTAAACAGACTGGTAATGGGCAGCCAGCCATGGGTGCAGCCAGGTTAAACAGACTGGTAATGGGTGCAGCCATAGGTTAAACAGACTGGTAATGGGTGCAGCCATAGTTAAACAGACTGGTAAACAGACTGGTAATGGGTGCAGCCATAGGTTAAACAGACTGGTAATGGGTGCAGCCATAGGTTAAACAGACTGGTAATGGGTGTAGCCAGGTTAAACAGACTGGTAATGGGTGCAGGTTAAACAGACTGGTAATGGGTGCAGCCATAGGTTAAACAGACTGGTAATGGGGTGCAGCCATAGGTTAAACAGACTGGTAATGGGTGCAGCCATAGGTTAAACAGACTGGTAATGGGTGCAGCCATAGGTTAAACAGACTGGTAATGGGTGCAGCCATAGGTTAAACAGACTGGTAATGGGTGCAGCCATAGGTTAAACAGACTGGTAATGGGTGCAGCCATAGGTTAAACAGACTGGTAATGGGTGCAGCCATAGGTTAAACAGACTGGTAATGGGTGCAGCCATAGGTTAAACAGACTGGTAATGGGTGCAGCCATAGGTTAAACAGACTGGTAATGGGTGCAGCCATAGGTTAAACAGACTGGTAATGGGTGCAGCCATAGGTTAAACAGACTGGTAATGGGTGCAGCCATAGGTTAAACAGACTGGTAATGGGTGCAGCCATAGGTTAAACAGACTGGTAATGGGTGCAGCGATAGGTTAAACAGACTGGTAATGGGTGCAGCCATAGGTTAAACAGACTGGTAATGGGTGCAGCCATAGGTTAAACAGACTGGTAATGGGTGCAGCGATAGGTTAAACAGACTGGTAATGGGTGCAGCCATAGGTTAAACAGACTGGTAATGGGTGCAGCGATAGGTTAAACAGACTGGTAATGGGTGCAGCCATAATGTTGGCAGATAACTTTAGAAAGGATGGGTCCAGATTGTCAAGCCCAGCAGATTTATATGGGTCCAGCTTTTGCAACTCTTTCAGTACATCGGCTGCCTGGATAAGGGTGAAGAGTGGGGAGGGGCGTGGGCATGTGGCTGGTGGAGGTGTGGAGGGGCGTGGGCATGTGGCTGGTGGAGGTGTGGAGGGGCGTGGGCATGTGGCTGGTGGAGTGGGGAGGGGCGTGGGCATGTGGCTGGTGGAGGTGTGGAGGGGCGTGGGCATGTGGCTGGTGGAGTGGGGAGGGGCGTGGGCATGTGGCTGGTGGAGTGGGGAGGGGCGTGGGCATGTGGCTGGTGGAGTGGGGAGGGGCGTGGGCATGTGGCTGGTGGAGGTGTGGAGGTGTGGAGGGCGTGGGGGCGTGGGCATGTGGCTGGTGGAGTGGGGAGGGGCGTGGGCATGTGGCTGGTGGAGGTGTGGAGGGGCGTGGGCATGTGGCTGGTGGAGGTGTGGAGGGGCGTGGGCATGTGGCTGGTGGAGTGGGGAGGGGCGTGGGCATGTGGCTGGTGGAGGTGTGGAGGGGCGTGGGCATGTGGCTGGTGGAGTGGGGAGGGGCGTGGGCATGTGGCTGGTGGAGTGGGGAGGGGCGTGGGCATGTGGCTGGTGGAGGTGTGGAGTGGGGGGGCGTGGGCATGGGCGTGGGCATGTGGCTGGTGGAGTGGGCATGTGGGGGAGGGGCGTGGGCATGTGGCTGGTGGAGTGGGGAGGGGCGTGGGCATGTGGCTGGTGGAGTGGGGAGGGCGTGGGCATGTGGCTGGTGGAGTGGGGAGGGGCGTGGGCATGTGGCTGGTGGGCATGTGGCTGGTGGAGTGTGGGGGGAGTGGGGAGGGGCGTGGGCATGTGGCTGGTGGAGTGGGGAGGGGCGTGGGCATGTGGCTGGTGGAGTGGGGAGGGGCGTGGGCATGTGGCTGGTGGAGTGGGGAGGGGCGTGGGCATGTGGCTGGTGGAGTGGGGAGGGGCGTGGGCATGTGGCTGGTGGAGGTGTGGAGCAGATAGCTTGGGGGAGAGTATTTAGTTGAAAAGCATGGCCGGCTTTCGTTCACAGAGCCATAAAACACATCAAACATAATAGATTTTTTTCGTATAATACATACCATTTTAGTTAGATGCTGTTTAGCTAGATGCTGTTGAATGTGTTTTTCATTAATTTACTTATTTTAGTTTTTTAAACAGTGCATGAATATGCATTAACCTTGGTAAAGACTGGATCTAATAGATGGATACCCTGTATATATATATATGCATGTGTTTCACCTGAGGGGTTGGCAGCGGTGGGAGCTACTGGAGTCTTACAGCCGTTGGGAATGCTTGCCATCAGGACCACTTGAGGCCTGAAGCTGCCAGCGGTGACATATGTGTGTGTGACCTGGTGCTCCCTGGAGATCAGTGTACCACTGTTGTCTCCAAAGTCCCAGTTGAAGGTGACGTCTGAAGTTCTGAGGTATTGACTGGGGTCATGGAGACTGATACTGAAGGCAATGGCTCGATTTTGGATGAAGCTCTGGTCAGCCTGGTTCACATCGTTAACTTGGATCAGAGACACTGCAAAGGGTATCTGGTCTGGAGAGGCACAAGGAAAACATATGAAACATGTTAAGTCAATGATCAGAATGTCTTTGTAAAAAGTATTTAAATGTTGAATTGAATGTCCTATTTGAGTTAGCATTTAATTAGATTTTTTCCTGGAAATCTTTGGCCGTAACTCTTGGTTTCCGCTGCCCACCTGTTATGGAGAAGCTTGTAGAGGCGTAGCCCAGGGGTACAAACTTGTCCTTGCCACGGCAGTGGTAGATAACCACCTCCATGTTGTAAGAGCCAAGAGGAACACTGTCTGTGCCAATCGTAAGAGAGGACGAGGGCCCGCCAGCCACCTGCCAGTAACGTCCTGGAACATCAAGCAGCAGTGGTCAGAAAGCATACCAGACAGATATACCAAGGATCTGACAACCTGATGAAAGCATACCAGACAGATATACCAAGGATCTGACAACCTGATGAAAGCATACCAGGCAGATATACCAAGGATCTGACAACCTGATGAAAGCATACCAGACAGATATACCAAGGATCTGACAACCTGATGAAAGCATACCAGACAGATATACCAAGGATCTGACAACCTGATGAAAGCATACCAGACAGATAAACCAAGGATCTGACAACCTGATGAAAGCATACCAGACAGATATACCAAGGATTTGACAACCTGATGAAAGCATACCAGACAGATATACCAAGGATCTGACAACCTGATGAAAGCATACCAGGCAGATAAACCAAGGATCTGACAACCTGATGATCAAAAGCTTAAAACGAACAGTCTGCTGCTTTGTTAATTTGGTCCAACCCTTTTATGAGCACAAATTTGTAAACAGCAAAAACTTCGAATTATTATTATTATTATGTGTTTTCCATATTAATGTCAGTTAATGAACAAGCACACCTTACCCCATGTCTTCCACACATACACATACTGGGGTTTCCTGTCTGCTTTCACATTGAATGGTGAACCATCAGGGAAGACTCCTCTGTACTCCCCAGAGAGATCAGAGATGTGGTTGGGGTACACTAGCTGGCCCTGATGGTACTGTGTGCCTGTAGAAGAACCATACCACGTTCAGTTTAGGAGAAAAACGTTAAGGACACCAGTGAAACACTGAGGTGGAATTGACCAAGTCTCACCGTTTACAGTGCAGTTACGTGCCCACACCACCTGTCCATCAGGAAGCACAGTCTGGTTAGATGGGAAGTGAAGATCCATGTTAAAGGTTGTCTTTGCTCCGGTCAGAGTGGGAGCGTCATTTATCACAGAGAACGTAACTTCTCCACCTGGTGAGGAACATTGACAGAAACATCAGTGGAACATGTTTTTTTTAATATTTGATTCATAAAGTGAGACCTTACCAGTCCAGTGTTGATACTGAGAGTCCCCATCAGGATACATCCGGGAATTCCATGAACGATAGCGTGTGAAATGTGTTTTTGGCTCTGAAAAACAAATGGGGTTGAGGTTTTTATATATGCGCTCTTCTAATTTAATATGAATTTAGACTGCTAAACACAAAACATATTTTTCTATTAAGAATTAGGCCGTCCTAATGGAAAATTATGAAAAGTATGCATACTTTTCTATATTTAATTTCAGCAAAACAGTTCTGGTGGTTAACTACTACACAACCTGCATTTATTTACACTGAGCAAGCGTAAATGCTATTTAAAGAATAACTAAACCACTTTTTTGCTCATTATCTACCAACAATGTACATTAGCGTGTACTATCAGAATGTCTTGTAAATATAACCAGTTACCGCTTCAGACCTGCAATCTTGTTTTATAACAGCAGCTCAAATGTAACAGATGTGCTGTTCCAAAATCAATTTAGTTCATTTAAACCTACAGCATTTGTATGGGAGCCATTTATGTTCTCTAACCTGTTGTCTACGCTGGGTTAAGAAAAAAGTATCATAACATTATAGTTTGGGATGTAGGCAATGTTTAATGTTTTACAACAGAACAGCTCAAATAGTCATGTTTTGGGCTTAGATATTGGTGCTAGGTTGCTCAGACATTAGCATGCTCAAAGTGAGGTGAAGAAGAGAGTGAGGTGGAGAAGAAAGTGAGGTGGAGAAAAGAGTGAGGTGGAGAAGAGAGTGAAGTGGGGAAGAGAGTGAAGTGGAGAAGAGAGTGAGGTGGAGAAGTGAAGTGGAGAAGAGCGTGAAGTGGAAAAGAGAGTGAAGTGGAGAAGAGAGTGAAGTGGAGAAGAGAGTGAGGTGAAGAAGAGAGTGAGGTGGAGAAGAGATTGAGGTGGAGAAGAGAGTGAAGTGGAGAAGAGAGTGAGGTGGAGAAGAGAGTGTGGTGGAGAAGAGAGTGAGGTGGAGAAGAGAGTGAAGTGGAGAAGAGAGTGTGGTGGAGAAGAGGCTGAGGTGGAGAAGAGAGTGAAGTGGAGAAGAGAGTGAAGTGGAGAAGAGAGTGAGGTGGAGAAGAGAGTGTGGTGGAGAAGAGAGTGAGGTGGAGAAGAGAGTGAAGTGGAGAAGAGAGTGTGGTGGAGAAGAGAGTGAAGTGGAGAAGAGAGTGAAGTGGAGAAGAGAGTGAGGTGGAGAAGAGAGTGTGGTGGAAAAGAGAGTGAAGTGGAGAAGAGAGTGAAGTGGAGAAGAGAGTGAGGTGGAGAAGAGAGTGTGGTGGAAAAGAGAGTGAAGTGGAGAAGAGAGTGAAGTGGAGAAGAGAGTGAGGTGAAGAAGAGAGTGAGGTGGAGAAGAGATTGAGGTGGAGAAGAGAGTGAAGTGGAGAAGAGAGTGAGGTGGAGAAGAGAGTGTGGTGGAGAAGAGAGTGAGGTGGAGAAGAGAGTGAAGTGGAGAAGAGAGTGTGGTGGAGAAGAGGCTGAGGTGGAGAAGAGAGTGAAGTGGAGAAAGAGAAGTGGAGAAGAGAGTGAGGTGGAGAAGAGTGTGGTGGAGAAGAGAGTGAGGTGGAGAAGAGAGTGAAGTGGAGAAGAGAGTGTGGTGGAGAAGAGAGTGAAGTGGAGAAGAGAGTGAAGTGGAGAAGAGAGTGAGGTGGAGAAGAGAGTGTGGTGGAAAAGAGAGTGAAGTGGAGAAGAGAGTGAAGTGGAGAAGAGAGTGAGGTGGAGAAGAGAGTGTGGTGGAAAAGAGAGTGAAGTGGAGAAGAGAGTGAAGTGGAGAAGAGAGTGAGGTGAAGAAGAGAGTGAGGTGGAGAAGAGATTGAGGTGGAGAAGAGAGTGAAGTGGAGAAGAGAGTGAGGTGGAGAAGAGAGTGTGGTGGAGAAGAGAGTGAGGTGGAGAAGAGAGTGAAGTGGAGAAGAGAGTGTGGTGGAGAAGAGGCTGAGGTGGAGAAGAGAGTGAAGTGGAGAAGAGAGTGAAGTGGAGAAGAGAGTGAGGTGGAGAAGAGAGTGTGGTGGAGAAGAGAGTGAGGTGGAGAAGAGAGTGAAGTGGAGAAGAGAGTGTGGTGGAGAAGAGAGTGTGGAGAAGAGAGTGAAGTGAAGAAGAGAGTGAGGAGAAGAGAGTGAAGTGAAGAAGAGAGTGTGGTGGAGAAGAGAGTGAGGAGAAGAGAGTGAAGTGAAGAAGAGAGTGTGGTGGAGAAGAGAGTGAGGAGAAGAGAGTGAAGTGAAGAAGAGAGTGAGGAGAAGAGAGTGAAGTGAAGAAGAGAGTGAGGTGGAGAAGAAAGTGAAGTGGAGAAGAGAGTGAAGTGAAGAGAGTGAGGTGGATAGGAGAGTGAGGTTGAGGTTTTATGCTGAGTCACATGGCCCCTGCACCCCCTCTCAATCCTTTTCATGTGACTCTCAGCTGAGCTCAAGCAGCCGTAATCCCAACTGGTAGACTGAGGCGAGTCTGTGTGAAGGTCAGACATCAGGGCAGCCTGCTGCTAGCCGTGTGTGTGAGCTTCAGTGTGTGTGATCTTCAGTGTGTGTGAGCTTCAGTGTGTGTGAGCTTCAGTGTGTGTGATCTTCAGTGTGTGTGAGCTTCAGTGTGTGTGAGCTTCAGTGTGTGTGCACGTGAGTAGATGTTATATGACTAGAAGCATGATGTGGTATCATTTATTTACCTTTACCTTTTATTGCCATTACTGAACTCAACTGAAACTGATTACTCAAATCACTAATCACGTAAAGTATTCCGTTTGGGG
Organism: Dallia pectoralis; assembly: GCA_029465975.1. Classification (NCBI taxonomy): domain Eukaryota; kingdom Metazoa; phylum Chordata; class Actinopteri; order Esociformes; family Umbridae; genus Dallia; species Dallia pectoralis. The sequence goes on from CM055744.1 coordinate 19,812,381, forward strand.
ATCGGTTAAAATATGGAGTTGTGGCCCACATTTGAACTGGATATGTAATGGCATTCATCAGTAGAAAGGCAGTAGTTGAAATACAGTCAAATGTGTTCTCACAAATTAATCACTTTTTTGTCATGTAGTGGTCTAGGAAACTGCAGAGACAAAACACAACTGTTCCACTAATATAAAGTATGGCTGAATCAGGTAGTACTTCGCTTTATTTTTCAGCAACAGAAATAATTATTATTACATAAATTCCCTTTTGGAAAAAATGTGTGCAGTGGTGAACTGTTATCCTAACAATTAAAATTATATAAAGAATTAGATGTTGGAGGACAAACTCTTCATTATCTTATTGTGTTATGCTGTATTACAAGCATATCATCGCTTACACACATTGTCAGTTGTAATAATTCATGTTATTCGAGACAGTGTTTAAACACAAGTTAGGGTGAGTTTATCCAAATTAGTCATGGAAATTAGAGGATATTTGGTTTACTGAATTACACATTCACAAATACCATTTTCCTGTGTAAATATATAATCCCAATAGTAATACTAATGTAATATTATAGGGAGGAATGCATTGATTCTTTTTAATCGTATTGTTTTAGAGTTCAAGCTTTAGAGCTTAGGTTTCTAACCCACAAACACCCCCCACCCCACAGCCCCTTACCAAGTGAAAGATATTAAACTTCTGTTATTCACTGCTAAGTAATAATGGTTTGCAGCTTATCCATGCTTAATTTGTTTGTACACAACCATACAATTTATTATTTTTGCTTTACATTGAAAACACAAGATATGTCATATCTAATATTAGACAAATAGTAAAAAAAAATATATTTACTATAAAATATAGATCAATCGATTTCACTAATAAAAGCAAGCATTTGCACAAATGACGTTAGTGCACATTATTACTTAGACATTCTCAAGGAAAACCTTTTGCATTATTTGAATCCTTTCCCACCACAGTACAATCTCCCCTCCATCACCGCACATAAGTTACAGAAAAGGGAATTGATCAACCATAGTTCTCCTATTAAACAGTTCTTTAGGAGATTCTTATACTCACTTGCTCTTAAAGATGCTGATGTGAGAGCCAACACCAGAACGGCCAGGACAGTCCTCATTGCATGTGTTTGTTTAACCTCACAAAAAAAACTTCCAGAGAGATTGGGGAAATATTTCTGATTCCCTATAAAAGAATCTTGGATCCAAAATTATCATAAACACGCCTCTCACCGCTGACATCATAGTGAGTCTACAAACTAGCCCCTCCCAGACAAGTCATCTGATATAAAACACCCACCTGCCACTGTGTTTGTACAGTTTAAATGGAATGTTCTAATAAAATCCATCCAGAAAACATACTTGTACTTGTGCATTAAGATGATATAAAAAAGTTAATATTTTCAAATGGTTTACATATTGTGCAGAAAATTTAGTTATCTATTTCCATCAGATTTGCTACCTGATGAATTGGTAGCCAGTGATTATGGAGGATTTGGACATTTTAACTTAGGGGTGTACTCACTTTTGTTGCCAGCGGTTCAGTTATTAACGGGTGTGTTTTCAGTTACTTTGTTGGGACAGCAAATGTACACTGTTATACACGCTTTACACTAACTACTTTACATTGTACACTGTTATACAAGCTGTACACTCACTACTATACATTGTACACTGTTATACAAGCTGTACACTCACTACTTCACATTGTACACTGTTATACATTGTATCCTGTTATACACTCACTACTTTACATTGTATACAGGCTGTTATACTTTACATTGTATCCTGTTATACAAGCTGTACACTCACTACTTTACATTGTACACTGTTATACAAGCTGTACACTCACTACTTTACATTGTACACTGTTATACAAGCTGTACACTCACTACTTCACATTGTATCCTGTTATACAAGCTGTACACTCACTACTTCACATTGTACACTGTTATACAAGCTGTACACTCACTACTTTACATTGTACACTGTTATACAGGCTGTACACTCACTACTTTACATTGTACACTGTTATACAGGCTGTAAACTCACTACTTTACATTGTATCCTGTTATACAAGCTGTATACTCACTACTTTACATTGTACACTGTTATACAGGCTGTAAACTCACTACTTTACATTGTATCCTGTTATACAAGCTGTACACTCACTACTTTACATTGTACACTGTTATACAAGCTGTACACTCACTACTTTACATTGTACACTGTTATACAAGCTGTACACTCACTACTTTACATTGTACACTGTTATACAAGCTGTACACTCACTACTTTACATTGTACACTGTTATACAAGCTGTACACTCACTACTTTACATTGTAGCCAAGTGTCATTTCTTCAGTGTTGTCACATGAAAATAATATATAATCAAATATTTACAAATATGTGAGGGGTGTACTCACTTTAGTTATATACTGTATATGACACACACTAGGCATGGTCTCTTGTTGACCTGTTTTTGTGTTGTGGGTTTTCTGCTCTATTTGCACTGTTCAGTTTAAAATGTGTGTCCTAAATGCTGCAGCTTTGGGTCAGAACAAATTCCTTGTGTGTATAAAAAACGTAATAATAAACAATAAACCTGATTCTGATGAAGTCATTGTCCAGTATTACCTGGCAGAACACAGCGATTGAACTAAAAAAAAGATCTCCTCTTCACAGGAATGAATTGGCTTTGCTGCAGTCATGTCTGGCCAGACGTCCAACCTTTGTGCTGTGTGTGTGTGTGTTAGTGTGAGTGTGTGGGGGGTCACAAGATAAGAGTGTGGGGATATATAATCAATAGCATCCTTTTATTCTTCTTTTTCCACATATCTTCATTTTAGTGCCATAGGCCTAATACCGACTCCCAAGTATCTATGCTTGTAGCAAAATCCACACATGCTGGGAAACACTCGTGCTTGTTTTATGAAGCTGTAGGAGCTCATTGTCCTCCTGCATACCAGAGTTTTACAGTTCAAGAAGTCAGAGACATTATGAACTAACAGGATAAAAATATGGGTCCTAATGGTTAAAACACAGGTCAGGAAAAGTCTGACAATGTGCATATGATATATTTTAGTTTTGTCTCTCTGTAATCACTTCTGAGTGAGGTGTGTAATTCTGAAACATTCGTTGAAAAACGGACAAAGGTTAGATAACATTTAATGAAAAGCTTTTTTAAAGAGATATGTTTTAAGGTTACGTTTAAAAACATCTGTAGTCTGTGGAGCTCTAAGGTGATCAGGGAGGGAGTTCCATAGTCTCGGAGCAGCAGATGAAAACGCCCTGGAGGAGATAAAAGCATGAACAAGTTTCTCTCCATCCGACTGGGAAAGTATAGGACGGAGTTTGGCAATATTGTTTAGGTGGTAGAATGTTGTTTTGCAGAGGTGTTTTATGTTGGTGTCGAAAGTGAGTTGATGGTCTATTTTAACCCCCAAGTTGGTGACTGATGTAGAAAGGGGGATGTTCTGGCCAGAGAAAGTAACAATGGTGATGGTAGATAGACAAAGCTGTTTTGGTGTCATGTGACCCCTCGTCACGTGACCCCTGGTCATGTGACCGACCCCTCGTGCAGACAACACTGCTAATGACTCAGTAAACCTACACAACCTGACTGACCATACTGCAGAGATACGACACAAAACATTGGGCTTAGATAAAGATATCCTTTAATTGCTTAGCCTTTTTTACAAGTTTTCATTGTTATTTAGTACGTTATGACACCTCTGAAAACAACAGACCGTTACCTCTTCTGTCTTTCCATTTTAAAACATGTACGTATGTGGTCTCCCACCAACACTTTAAGGATCTGTCTGTACTTTTCTCCATTAATCTTTCTCTGCTGTACCTAAGCTCTCTAGTCACCATAGCTCTACCCACCTGCTGTACCTAAGCTCTCTAGTCACCATAGCTCTACCCACCTGCTGTACCTGAGCTCTCTAGTCACCATAGCTCTACCCACCTGCTGTATCTAAGCTCTCTAGTCACCATAGCTCTACCCACCTGCTGTACTTAAGCTCTCTAGTCACCATAGCTCCACCCACCAGCTGTACCTGAGCTCTCTAGTCACCATATATAGCTCCACCCACCTGCTGTACCTGTACCTAAGCTCTCTAGTCACCACAGCTCTACCCGCCTGCTGTACCTGAGCTCTCTAGTCACCATAGCTCTACCCACCTGCTGTATCTAAGCTCTCTAGTCACCATAGCTCTACCCACCTGCTGTACCTGAGCTCTCTAGTCACCATAGCTCTACCCACCTGCTGTACCTGAGCTCTCTAGTCACCATAGCTCCACCCACCAGCTGTACCTGAGCTCTCTAGTCACCATATATAGCTCCACCCACCAGCTGTACCTGAGCTCTCTAGTCACCATATAGCTCCACCCACCTGCTGTACCTGAGCTCTCTAGTCACCACAGCTCTACCCACCTGCTGTACCTAAGCTCTCTAGTAGCTCTACCCACCTGCTGTACCTGAGCTCTCTAGTCACCCAGCTCTACCCACCTGCTGTACCTGAGCTCTCTAGTCACCATAGCTCTACCCACCTGCTGTACCTGAGCTCTCTAGTCACCATAGCTCCACCCACCAGCTGTACCTGAGCTCTCTAGTCACCATATATAGCTCCACCCACCAGCTGTACCTGAGCTCTCTAGTCACCATAGCTCCACCCACCTGCTGTACCTGAGCTCTCTAGCTCCACCCACCAGCTGTACCTAAGCTCTCTAGTCACCATAGCTCTACCCACCTGCTGTATCTAAGCTCTCTAGTCACCATAGCTCTACCCACCAGCTGTACCTGAGCTCTCTAGTCACCATATATAGCTCCACCCACCTGCTGTACCTGAGCTCTCTAGTCACCACAGCTCACCCACCTGCTGTACCTGAGCTCTCTAGTCACCACAGCTCTACCCACCTGCTGTACCTAAGCTCTCTAGTCACCATAGCTCTACCCACCTGCTGTCTACACTCCTTTGCAGAGGTGTGGACTCGAGTCATGTGACTTGGACTCGAGTCAGACTCGAGTCATGAATTTGATGACTTCAGAGTCGACTCGACAAAATGTACAAAGACTTGCAACTCGACTTGGACTTGAACATCAATGACTCGTGACTTCACTTGGACTTGCGCCTTTTGACTCGAGAAGACTTGCTACTTCCCATGAAAACTGGGGAAGAAAATGTTCACACGGCCGCGCCGCTCTCAGTTTATCTGCATCTGTGGAAAAAAATGCATGCAGAGAGCACGCGCGCTGCCTGCACGACATCCAATCACTGTAGTCCCACGTTGTTTTGATTGGACATCCAATCACTGTAGTCCCACGTTGTTTTGATTCGACATCCAATCACTGTAGTCCCACGTTGTTTTGATTGGACAGCATCCAAGCAGGCACATTGCAAGACAACCAATGAAGCACAAGCAACAACGCGCCAGTTTGCAAAATGATACCGAATATAGTTTCGTTTGGCTATAAAAATTACGAGGTAGTCGACAAAAAAAGAGTTGCAATTTGCAAAACACAATTATATTATCAGCTTGGTCCATTTTTTCAGTAGTGATCATTTTGAGGAGTGAGGATTTTATTAATGACATGTTTAAAAAAGTTCAGGCTATAAGCACCCATGTCTATTTGAAAGTTAAACTGTTTTGCAATATGAGGTTAGGGCTGGACAATAATTCAATATCAATATATATATCGCGGTAAAAAAAAATCAATAACGGTGATATGATTTCTAAACACATTTTCGATATTTCAATATTTTTGCTGATCTCCAACACGGCAAGTTTAAGCTACAAAATGAGCGCCCATGACCGCAATTCAAACGTGACTGAACGAGCTTCCATAAGTGAGGAGAAAGCAGACAGTTGATATGAGAGGAAAGACTAATTCAGTGGTAGGGAAGTGGTTCAGCTTTCTGAGATCTGATAAACTGCAGGTTTCAGCGTGATGCTAAATGTGCCGGAGAATGAGAGGCTCAAAAGCGCATAAAGCCAACATAGGAGCTTGGATCTTCCGCGTTGACTGGCCCATGACGTCATGACGACATGCGCTTTTGAGCACTCTCATTCTCCGAGCATGTTGCGACATGCGCGTTCATGAGCTTCTCTGTCGTGTCTCTTAAATCCACGGTCACGTAGCGAACTCATGAACTCACCTCTTCATTGTCTAACATGTTCACTAACTTTAAACGATATGTTTATAAGAACAAGTTTTGTTGCAGGAAGTTTTGTGTAAAGAATAATATAATCAGCCTATGTTATTGTTTAAAGTTAAATATATTAATAAGGTCAGAGTCAAATTGCTTATTTGACTTTTCTTGTTTGTATAAAGGTTAAAATCAGATAAAAGGTGAACTTTAATTTCTTTGTACCGTTTTATTTCTAAAATATTATTTAGTTTTATAGGAGGCTCAAAAGACTTGGCAAATGTATTTTTCAGAAGATTGTATACAGACATCCATTGTGGGTGTTCATGGCATTTTTTCTGAGGCTTTTATATTGTTCATATCGATATCGGAATTATGTCGTATCGACCGAAATTAAGAAATATATCGTGATATAATTTTTTTCCATCCATCCCTAAGGTCAATACAATACAGGGCTGAAGTTGCTGTGCATTGTTCTAGTGCAATATGCTGTTGAAATACAAGCATTTTTGGTGAAATTAAATTTTCAGTTTTTTACTGTATTAATGTCATTGTATAAAAAGAGGTTTAAATAAATACAAATCTTACAGACATACATGATTTGTATAAATTCTGTGGTAAGATGACTTGAAATGACTCGAAACTAAAATGGTAGGACTTTGGACTCGACTTGAGACTTGTTGGCTTTGACTTGTGACTCGACTCGGGACTTGCCTCATCTTTGACTCGACTTGACTCGGGACTCGAGGGCAAAGACTTGAGACTTACTTGAGACTTGCATAACAATGACTTTGTCCCACCTCTGCTCCTTTGTATGTTATATAGTTGTTATTGCCTTATCAATGCTGCTCAACTGACCTACTTATACCTCATCCTGTATTATCTGTATATTGACTCATTTTGATCCTGTATTGCCTTGTTGAATATCCCACTGCTATTTGCACTCTTGTGTTCTGTGTATTTATTGTGTAAATGTATCTTGCACATTTTTGCTTTATCTTGGCCAGGTCGTCGTCCAGCCTACCTGGTTAAATTAAAAAAATGTTTTTTTTGTTTTTGTTACACATCACTTTAATTACATTTGGCCAATTGTAAGAGCAAATTACTGTCAATAATGTCTGAGAAACAGTTATTTAATTTTACAATGTCAAGATTATAAAAACAGACTTGTCTGCTGGTGCTTGATTTTATGCCTGTGGAGGCTACAATAAATAAGCCAAACCAAAACATATATATTGTGTTTTATTGTTCCACTACCTACTTTTCATCATAGTGACAATAGGTACAATAATACCTAACATTTTACAGATGTCTTGTCCCTCCAGTTGCAGCAACAATAAATTATATTAGCCATCTGTGTGTGTAAATAAGATAATTGAAATAGACATTTTAAAGTTATCAAATGTGACTTTCCCTAGTAACTAAAGACTTTTCTATGCAGTAACTAGTAAAGTAATTCAGTTAATTACTGCCTAGTAACTAATTACTCATTTTCTGTCCCTTTCCCAACACTGGCTTTAGCAGTTTTCCTTAAAGGTACACAATGCCAAAAAACGACAAGATATTATGAACTACATATCTCAGATGTCAAAAATATACATAACATAATGCTTCTTCTGACGTAATTCTTGCTAATGTAGGGTTGTTGAGCAAGGTCATTTGAAAGAGGGAAATATTTGCCCTAGTATTATCCAGAATGCAGCTTGAGGATCATTGAAACACTGTCTAACATACAGTTCAGTTCCCAACCTCTAAACCTCAGTATCTCTGCATTAAACTACATCTAAACCTCAGTGTATTTGCCATTAAACTGCCACTAAACCTCAGTATCTCTGCTATTAAACTACCTCTAAACCTCAGTATCTCTGCCATTTAACTGCTTCTAAACCTCAGTATCTCTGCATTAAACTACATCTAAACCTCAGTATATCTGCCATTAACCCTGTAACACCCCTCTTTGTAAAATTACAACGTTACCTTTAGCCATCCTTAAAAACAATCTGTTATTTTTTATCTTATTTTTTACCACATTTACATAGTCATTGGGTCCTATTGTTCAGTCTCACAATGATTTTGGATAGTACATTTGTTTATAAGTCCAGCTTTACGGCCATGAACTCACACAACTTCTCAAGGTTTCCTTCGAACAACATCTAGTTTTTTCATTGGACTGGATTCATCAGATTCAAGTAAGTAAAATGTCTTTTATATATTTTTTGGTTGTTATTAGAATGTCTAGAGCATGTACATATGTAGTTATTTTGAAATATATGCATCAAATTCCATTTAGAGCTTGTTAAGTATTTGTTGCAATTATACAACGTTGGGTGAGTGTGGTAGTCAAAATAGCAGGCTTGTTGTAGTGGGCTCAACAGGTTGTATTCCATCCACTACACCACTGCCTGAAACAGATACATTTTTTATATATTGACAGTATACATTCTACCCTTGTGTTGTGTTCTGGTCAAATTTGACTGATTTAAACGTTTTATCTAAAAAAAAAATGTAGTTAATTTGATCAGACTGACCTAACATTCCAGAGGATATAAACAGACAATTCAGTTCTGGGAAAGGTGAGAATGTTCCTGAATGTGGGGTGTGGATGTAAGTGGGGGTATGCATGTTTTCCTTTCAGTATGACAATTAGAGAGCATAAGCAGCAGTATTGTTATGTGAAGGCAGTATTGTGTGACTAAATGGCTGGTGATTGGGATGCATGTTTCATTTAGCATGATAAGGAGAGAGCATAGGCTAAGCCATTTACAGCAACTTACAATAAGCAGACAGTATTGTCTGCCTGGAAAACATGTCTGAGCACTTGGTCCACCACCCTATCTATTACTTCAGGTTATGTACTACAATATAAAAAGAATATTTATACATGTTAATTAATGGATATTTTATTTTCAGAATGCCAGCAGCATGCAGAGAGCCGCGATACAGTGTGCAGGATGTGATTGATATCAACCAAAATGGGGAGAGTGAAGTTGAGATGGAACTCAATGACACTGATGAGAGTGATGAAGACTCAGATGAAGATGTCTGTCGACAAATGGACAAAGAAAACCAACTACCTGGACTGTCTAGAAAAAGCGTTTTATCTAATATTTTTTGTAAATAAATGACTACATAAAAAAATGTGACTAATGTGTGATTATTATTAATGTTATATACATTTATGGGGCTGAGTAAGCAATCAAACCTGCAAATAACCCCTTAGTTGTTCTGAATTGTTGTTCAGACAATGTGAGTACAATTACAGAAATTCTGCTCCCAGCTAAGGCCAATGTTGCAATATTACAACATTTCTCTAAAAACGTATATAAACTTTTTTTTCTCTAAACACTCTTTAATTTCTGCATCACAGGCCTCCTACAACAACATCTGAAAGGTCAAATATTTTTTTTAGGTTTTTCTATATTTGGGTCTTAGAGGGTTAAACTACCTCTAAACCTCAGTATCTCTGCTATTAAACCACCTCTAAACCTTAATATCTCTGCCATTAAACTGCCTCTAAACCTCAGTATCTCTGCCATTAAACTGCCTCTAAACCTCAGTATCTCTGCCATTAAACTACCTCTATACCTCAGTATCTCTGACATTAAACTACCTCTAAATCTCAGTATCTCCGCTATTAAACTGCCTGTGAACCTCAGTATCTCTGATATTAAACTGCCTCTAAACCTCAGTGTATTTGCCATTAAACGGCCTCTAAACCTCAGTATCTCTGCTATTAAACTGCTGATAAACCTCAGTATCTCTGCCATTAAACTGCTTTTGTGTTGAGTGGGCGTGTCCGTTGTGATTTTTTAAACCATTGTACTGTACATGATAGCACCGGATAGGCCGTATATTGAAGGGGCGGGTCTTGTTTGTTCATCCGGGGCGTGGCCTAGTCAACGCGGGAAGCTCTCGGGTTCAGTTACTTTTGTTTCGGTTGTGAAGTGGTTCAGCCCGGTTACTGTAGTGGTTCAGCCCGGTTACTGTAGTGGTTCAGCCCGGTTACTGTAGTGGTTCAGCCCGGTTTACTGAAGTGGTTCAGCCCGGTTACTGTAGTGGTTCAACCCGGTTACTGTAGTGGTTTAGCCCGGTTACTGTAGTGGTTTAGTCCGGTTACTGTAGTGGTTCAGCCCGGTTTACTGAAGTGGTTCAGCCCGGTTTACTGAAGTGGTTCAGCCCGGTTTACTGAACCTTTATTATTTGATCCGGGTTAATTTAGTTCTGGCGGGACCCTTATGTACATCCGTATGCTAACTGTTAGCTTGTAGTTGCGTTAGCGCGTTTCTTTGTTTTCACACATAACTTCAGTAGTTTGTAAGTATCGTTAAGTGCTGCTGACTAACTAGACCCAACAGAAAGTTATGTGTGACATGGAGTCGTTTCAGAAAGTGGAGAAGATTGGCGAAGGGACTTACGGGGTTGTTTACAAAGCAAAGAACAAAGTCACAGGAGAAACCGTAGCCCTGAAGAAGATCAGACTAGATACGTAAGTGATGTTTCTATGGTTACAGTCACAATCAGACTAGACAGGTAAGTGATGTTTCTATGGTTACAGTCACAATCAGACTAGACAGGTAAGTGATGTTTCTATGGTTACAGTCACAATCAGACTAGACAGGTAAGTGATGTTGTTATGGTTACAGTCACAATCAGACTAGACAGGTAAGTGATGTTGTTATGGTTACAGTCACAATCAGACTAGACACGTAAGTGATGTTTCTATGGTTACAGGCACAATCCCACTAGACAAGTAAGTGATGTTTTTATGGTTACAAACATGCACAATCAGACTAGACAAGTAAGTGATGACAATCTGACTACAGTAACATTAGACTTCTAGCTGGCTATGGACCATAGTATGGTTACAGTCACATTAGACTTCTAGCTGGCTATGGACCATAGTATGGTTACAGTCACATTAGACTTCTAGCTGGCTATGGACCATAGTATGGTTACAGTCACATTAGACTTCTAGCTGGCTATGGACCATAGTATGGTTACAGTCACATTAGACTTCTAGCTGGCTATGGACCATAGTATGGTTACAGTCACATTAGACTTCTAGCTGGCTATGGACCATAGTATGGTTACAGTCACATTAGACTTCTAGCTGGCTATGGACCATAGTATGGTTACAGTCACATTAGACTTCTAGCTGGCTATGGACCATAGTATGGTTACAGTCACATTAGACTTCTAGCTGGCTATGGACCATAGTATGGTTACAGTCACATTAGACTTCTGGCTGGCTATGGACCATAGTATGGTTACAGTAACATTAGACTTCTAGCTGGCTATGGACCATAGTATGGTTACAGACACATTAACAAGACCAGTTTCACATTGTCAAGTAAACAGCTTGGTGAAATTTGTGTAGTGAGTTGAACCTCCTGGATCTGTGAAATAAGTAACCCTGCTTTGAAAAAAGACTGACTATCTTGCTTAACTAGAACTCAACTAGCTAATTAAAAGTTGTTTTTAAGACATACCATTAATGTCAGCCAACATCTGTACTGATATGGCATTGAATTGATAACTGACCTGTCATACAAAGATCCTGCAAACTCAGAGAAAGCCAGAAGGGGAGGTAATATTACGAAGGCAGAGATATTTGTGGACTCGTGTTATAGTGCCTAAATGCTGACATGAGAAACATGTAGTCTAACATGCACATTTAGAGGTAAACAAATATCTGAAATGAACCAGTAGAACTAACATCAATTACCAGTATGCCATATCATGTGTGTTGTGTCAGTAGCCAGTTTAAACATGTAACTTGAAGTTATTAGTTGGGCCACAATATACAAATCATGTGTTGTCTTTGTGTAAGGAAGTGGATGATATTGTGTACTGGATATCTTACGCTTTCTCCTTAGGGAAACAGAGGGAGTACCAAGTACTGCCATCCGAGAGATATCGCTACTCAAAGAGCTCAGCCACCCAAATATTGTCAAGTATGTACTACTGTGCTAAATGTTAAGAATATTGTCAAGTGTGTACAACTGTGCCCAATGTTAAGAATATTGTACATACCATTATACTTACAGCTGTACATACCATTATACTTACATACTGTACATACCATTATACTTACATACTGTACATACCATTATACTTACATACTGTACATACCATTATACTTACAGCTGTACATACCATTATACTTACATACTGTACATACCATTATACTTACATGCTGTAGATACCATTATACTTACATGCTGTACATACCATTATACTTACATACTGTACATACCATTATACTTACATACTGTACATACCATTATACTTACAGCTGTACATACCATTGTACTTACATACTGTACATACCATTGTACTTACATACGGTACATACCATTATACTTACATACTGTACATACCATTATACTTACAGCTGTACATACCATTATACTTACAGCTGTACATACCATTATACTTACTTACTGTACATACCATTATACTTACTTACTGTACATACCATTATACTTACAGCTGTACATACCATTATACTTACAGCTGTACATACCTTTATACTTACAGCTGTACATACCATTATACTTACAGCTGTAAATACCATTATACTTACAGCTGTACATACTAGGGATGCACCGAAATGAAAATTATTGGCCCAAACCGAAAACCGAGAAAGAGGAAACCAAGACCGAAAACCGAAACGCCGAAATAAATTATGCCAATTATTAGTACCATTGCATTTATGGATATGAGGCACCAAGGGCGTAGGTTTGGTCTCAGCTTTGGTGGGGACATCCCCCCCCCTCCGGCAAGTGAACTTTTACTGAGAATAATGTGATTATTTTTGCGTTTAGTTGAGACAATAGCCTGTTGCTTTTATACTACTCTAAAGTTAAACTAGCATATCCATGTGCAGACAAAAATCATTATGTAGTACCTGGCGTTCAACTTTTAGGTAATGCTGTTTGTCAGATTCAATATATCCACCCTGGTGGTGCCACTATACTCCGCCCCTACTAATGGGATATCCCAAATAGGCCACATTACATAAGCAAAATATACACAGGAAACATTTCCACTGTTTATTGTGACTGCAAGATTCTAACTTATGGGGTATGTATTAACAGAAAGCACTGGTAACTTTACGGTTGTCTTCAGTCGCTCTCCTGTGTACTTATAGCGTGTCAGATAACCCCCCCCCCTAGGTTTTTTAGCCAATCAAATTACGGCGTTTCTAGTACCGTCCTCCTGGTCCCTGCTGTCGGAATTGACCCAAATCGCTTCACAAACTCATAACGGAGTTTGCTAAAATATTGGTGGGACAATTTAGTCATGTTAATGTTGGTGGGGACATGTCCCCAGCGTCCCCCCCTAAACCTACGCCCATGTGAGGCACTTTCTTGCAGGATTTCACTGAACATATCAGACAACGAGGGTGCATGCCCCTCATCTAGTGCAGAGAGACAAGTCTTTTTTTCTGCGCTCTGATCTCCGTGCGCTGCTGCTCCGTGCGCTGCTGCTCCGTGCCCTACTGCTCCGTGCGCTATTGCTCCGTCTCCACGCGGGTTCTCCGCATCCATCGCCGCCTGGATCATTTCTCGTGCGCACTGCTTTATTTCTGCATCCAAGTAATGGTCTTTATAACGCGGATCAAGTACAGTCACGATGAAGTGCAGAGGATTCGAATAGATCACAACATTTCGGCCGTATTGTTTCCGTGCTAAAAGTATTTCGGCCGAAAACCGAAAATGCCCTTTTGGACCATTTTCGGCCGAAAATTTTCGGTGGCCGAATATTCGGTGCATCCCTAGTACATACCATTATACTTACTGCTGTACATACCATTATACTTACAGCTGTACATACCATTATACTTACAGCTGTACATACCATTATACTTACAGCTGTACATACCATTATACTTACATACTGTACATACCATTATACTTACATACTGTACATACCATTATACTTACATACTGTACATACCATTATACTTACAGCTGTACATACCATTATACTTACATACTGTACATACCATTATACTTACATACTGTACATACCATTATACTTACATGCTGTAGATACCATTATACTTACATGCTGTACATACCATTATACTTACATGCTGTACATACCATTATACTTACATACTGTACATACCATTATACTTACAGCTGTACATACCATTATACTTACAGCTGTACATACCATTATACTTACTTACTGTACATACCATTATACTTACAGCTGTACATACCATTATACTTACAGCTGTACATACCTTTATACTTACAGCTGTACATACCATTATACTTACAGCTGTAAATACCATTATACTTACAGCTGTACATACTAGGGATGCACCGAAATGAAAATTATTGGCCCAAACCGAAACCGAGAAAGAGGAAACCAAGACCAAAACCGAAACGCCGAAATAAATTATGCCAATTATTAGTACCATTGCATTTATGGATATGAGGCACCAAGGGCGTAGGTTTGGTCTCAGCTTTGGTGGGGACATCCCCCCCCCTCCGGCAAGTGAACTTTTACTGAGAATAATGTGATTATTTTTGCGTTTAGTTGAGACAATAGCCTGTTGCTTTTATACTACTCTAAAGTTAAACTAGCATATCCATGTGCAGACAAAAATCATTATGTAGTACCTGGCGTTCAACTTTTAGGTAATGCTGTTTGTCAGATTCAATATATCCACCCTGGTGGTGCCACTATACTCCGCCCCTACTAATGGGATATCCCAAATAGGCCACATTACATAAGCAAAATATACACAGGAAACATTTCCACTGTTTATTGTGACTGCAAGATTCTAACTTATGGGGTATGTATTAACAGAAAGCACTGGTAACTTTACGGTTGTCTTCAGTCGCTCTCCTGTGTACTTATAGCGTGTCAGATAACCCCCCCCCCTAGGTTTTTTAGCCAATCAAATTACGGCGTTTCTAGTACCGTCCTCCTGGTCCCTGCTGTCGGAATTGACCCAAATCGCTTCACAAACTCATAACGGAGTTTGCTAAAATATTGGTGGGACAATTTAGTCATGTTAATGTTGGTGGGGACATGTCCCCAGCGTCCCCCCCTAAACCTACGCCCATGTGAGGCACTTTCTTGCAGGATTTCACTGAACATATCAGACAACGAGGGTGCATGCCCCTCATCTAGTGCAGAGAGACGAGTCTTTTTTTCTGCGCTCTGATCTCCGTGCGCTGCTGCTCCGTGTGCTGCTGCTCCGTGCCCTACTGCTCCGTGCGCTATTGCTCCGTCTCCACGCGGGTTCTCCGCATCCATCGCCGCCTGGATCATTTCTCGTGCGCACTGCTTTATTTCTGCATCCAAGTAATGGTCTTTATAACGCGGATCAAGTACAGTCACGATGAAGTGCAGAGGATTCGAATAGATCACAACATTTCGGCCGTATTGTTTCCGTGCTAAAAGTATTTCGGCCGAAAACCGAAAATGCCCTTTTGGACCATTTTCGGCCGAAAATTTTCGGTGGCTGAATATTCGGTGCATCCCTAGTACATACCATTATACTTACTGCTGTACATACCATTATACTTACAGCTGTACATACCATTATACTTACAGCTGTACATACCATTATACTTACAGCTGTACATACCATTATACTTACATACTGTACATACCATTATACTTACATACTGTACATACCATTATACTTACATACTGTACATACCATTATACTTACATACTGTACATACCATTATACTTACATGCTGTAGATACCATTATACTTACATACTGTACATACCATTATACTTACATACTGTACATACCATTATACTTACAGCTGTACATACCATTGTACTTACATACTGTACATACCATTGTACTTACATACGGTACATACCATTATACTTACATACTGTACATACCATTATACTTACAGCTGTACATACCATTATACTTACAGCTGTACATACCATTATACTTACTTACTGTACATACCATTATACTTACTTACTGTACATACCATTATACTTACAGCTGTACATACCATTATACTTACAGCTGTACATACCTTTATACTTACAGCTGTACATACCATTATACTTACAGCTGTAAATACCATTATACTTACAGCTGTACATACTAGGGATGCACCGAAATGAAAATTATTGGCCCAAACCGAAAACCGAGAAAGAGGAAACCAAGACCGAAAACCGAAACGCCGAAATAAATTATGCCAATTATTAGTACCATTGCATTTATGGATATGAGGCACCAAGGGCGTAGGTTTGGTCTCAGCTTTGGTGGGGACATCCCCCCCCCTCCGGCAAGTGAACTTTTACTGAGAATAATGTGATTATTTTTGCGTTTAGTTGAGACAATAGCCTGTTGCTTTTATACTACTCTAAAGTTAAACTAGCATATCCATGTGCAGACAAAAATCATTATGTAGTACCTGGCGTTCAACTTTTAGGTAATGCTGTTTGTCAGATTCAATATATCCACCCTGGTGGTGCCACTATACTCCGCCCCTACTAATGGGATATCCCAAATAGGCCACATTACATAAGCAAAATATACACAGGAAACATTTCCACTGTTTATTGTGACTGCAAGATTCTAACTTATGGGGTATGTATTAACAGAAAGCACTGGTAACTTTACGGTTGTCTTCAGTCGCTCTCCTGTGTACTTATAGCGTGTCAGATAACCCCCCCCCCTAGGTTTTTTAGCCAATCAAATTACGGCGTTTCTAGTACCGTCCTCCTGGTCCCTGCTGTCGGAATTGACCCAAATCGCTTCACAAACTCATAACGGAGTTTGCTAAAATATTGGTGGGACAATTTAGTCATGTTAATGTTGGTGGGGACATGTCCCCAGCGTCCCCCCCTAAACCTACGCCCATGTGAGGCACTTTCTTGCAGGATTTCACTGAACATATCAGACAACGAGGGTGCATGCCCCTCATCTAGTGCAGAGAGACGAGTCTTTTTTTCTGCGCTCTGATCTCCGTGCGCTGCTGCTCCGTGTGCTGCTGCTCCGTGCCCTACTGCTCCGTGCGCTATTGCTCCGTCTCCACGCGGGTTCTCCGCATCCATCGCCGCCTGGATCATTTCTCGTGCGCACTGCTTTATTTCTGCATCCAAGTAATGGTCTTTATAACGCGGATCAAGTACAGTCACGATGAAGTGCAGAGGATTCGAATAGATCACAACATTTCGGCCGTATTGTTTCCGTGCTAAAAGTATTTCGGCCGAAAACCGAAAATGCCCTTTTGGACCATTTTCGGCCGAAAATTTTCGGTGGCTGAATATTCGGTGCATCCCTAGTACATACCATTATACTTACAGCTGTACATACCATTATACTTACAGCTGTACATACCATTATACTTACAGCTGTACATACCATTATACTTACATACTGTACATACCATTATACTTACATACTGTACATACCATTATACTTACAGCTGTACATACCATTATACTTACATACTGTACATACCATTATACTTACATACTGTACATACCATTATACTTACATACTGTACATACCATTATACTTACATACTGTACATACCATTATACTTACATACTGTACATACCATTATACTTACATACTGTACATACCATTATACTTACAGCTGTACATACCATTATACTTACATACTGTACATACCATTATACTTACATACTGTACATACCATTATACTTACATACTGTACATACCATTATACTTACATACTGTACATACCATTATACTTACATACTATACATACCATTATACTTACATACTGTACATACCATTATACTTACATACTGTACATACCATTATACTGTACATACCATTATACTTACATACTGTACATACCATTATACTTACAGCTGTACATACCATTATATTTACATACTGTACATACCATTATACTTACATACTGTACATACCATTATACTTACATACTGTACATACCATTATACTTACAGCTGTACATACCATTATACTTACATACTGTACATACCATTATACTTACAGCTGTACATACCATTATACTTACATACTGTACATACCATTATACTTACAGCTGTACATACCATTATACTTACAGCTGTACATACCATTATACTTACAGCTGTACATACCATTATACTTACAGCTGTACATACCATTATACTTACATACTGTACATACCATTGTACTTACATACTGTACATACCATTATACTTACAGCTGTACATACCATTATACTTACATACTGTACATACCATTATACTTACATACTGTACATACCATTATACTTACATACTGTACATACCATTATACTTACATACTGTACATACCATTATACTTACATACTGTACATACCATTATACTTACATTCTGTACATACCATTATACTTACAGCTGTACATACCATTATACTTACAGCTGTACATATCATTATACTTACAGCTGTACATATCATTATACTTACAGCTGTACATACCATTATACTTACAGCTGTACATACCATTATACTTACAGCTGTACATACCATTATACTTACAGCTGTACATACCATTATACTTACAGCTGTACTTGTATTGACATCTCTGTGTATGTTCACAACAACAGGTTACGTGACGTCATCCATACAGAAAATAAACTTTATCTAGTTTTTGAGTTCCTTCATCAGGACCTGAAGAAGTTCATGGACTCCTCATCAGTTTCTGGTATTTCTCTCCCGCTTGTCAAGGTATGCACGGAATATATTGGAAGGTATTGGCTGAAGGCCTGCACTACACATTTGATTGGCTGAATGCCTGCACTACACATTTGATTGGCTGAAGGCCTGCACTACACATTTGATTGGCTGAAGGCCTGCACTACACATTTGATTGGCTGAAGGCCTGCACTACACATTTGATTGGCTGAAGGCCTGCACTACACATTTGATTGGCTGAAGGCCTGCACTACACATTTGATTGGCTGAAGGCCTGCACTACACATTTGATTGGCTGAAGGCCTGCACTACACATTTGATTGGCTGAAGGCCTGCACTACACATTTGATTGGCTGAAGGCCTGCACTACACATCTGATTGGCTGAAGGCCTGCACTACACATTTGATTGGCTGAAGGCCTGCACTACACATCTGATTGGCTGAAGGCCTGCACTACACATTTGATTGGCTGAAATTAGAACAAAATGGTAACCTTGCTGTATCTAGGAATGAAAGTAATTATGACCAATGTGTTCTGTGTGTTTGTAGAGTTATTTGTTTCAGCTTCTGCAGGGCCTGGCCTTCTGTCACTCCCATCGGGTTCTCCATCGAGACTTAAAGCCCCAGAACCTGCTCATCAACGCGCAGGGAGAGATCAAGCTGGCTGATTTCGGTTTGGCAAGGGCATTTGGGGTACCTGTCCGCACCTACACACATGAGGTACTTGTGTTTCAATAATGCCTCTATGGATGTCATATCAAAACCCATGATGACGAGACTAACCTATTTTTGTCTAGGTGGTCACTCTCTGGTATCGGGCCCCAGAAATTCTTTTGGGCTGTAAATACTACTCCACAGCTGTTGACATCTGGAGTTTGGGATGCATATTTGCTGAAATGGTACATTTTCCTCTGGCTAATGTATTTTTGTAGCTTTTACATTTATAGAAAACTGGTTGCTTAATCTCCGACTCATTCCTTAGATTACAAGGAGGGCCTTGTTTCCAGGCGACTCAGAAATTGATCAGCTGTTCCGGATATTTCGTACTTTGGGTACCCCAGATGAGGTTGTCTGGCCAGGGGTCACCTCAATGCCCGACTACAAGCCCTCGTTTCCCAAATGGGCTCGGCAGGAGCTGTCCAAAGTAGTGCCCCCTTTAGACGAGGATGGAAGAGAGCTGCTTGGGGTAACTAGTCTGACCCTTTAAAATAAGAATTCAAATTAAAGTGTCACACTTCACTCTCACAGGTTGATTTTTCTAATCCCTTATGTCCCCTTTGTCTTTTTTTTCTGCCAGCAAATGTTGAGTTATGACCCAAACAAGAGAATATCTGCCAAAAATGCCCTTGTGCATCGGTTCTTCCGGGATGTCACCATGCCAATGCCACACCTTCGACTGTGACCTACAGAAACAATGCATCAACCAGAGTCCTTCCACAAGAGCTCTCGTCCATACCTAAATACAGCAGTCCAATATAGGTACCTCTCCAAGAATCAAACCAGTGGCCAAAACCAGCAGCAGTCCAATATAGGTACCTCTCCAAGAATCAAACCAGTGGCCAAAACCAGTATTTACTAACTTGTATGTCCACTGAGTTTTTTTCTAGTTATGTATTGAAAGAGCAGTTGTTTGGTTGACAGCTACTTTTCAGTACTGATAAATATGTCATAAATGAGATGTTTGTAACCGGATTCAGATTATTCGTTTTTCCCAGTAGTTGCTTCTGGAGGTGTGATCTGTTCAGGGATTTTTACCCATCTGAAAATGTTAGTGATTAAAAGTATTTATTTTGTTTTGTTTTAATGCAAACTTCCTGAAACGTTAATGTTACATTTTCATGATTAAATGAATTCCATTTTTGGTTTTATCCAAAACTTGTTAGCCAAATTTTATAAATGTTCAGTGATATACATAAAGACGGTCTTCTTATTCTTGAATTTTCTTTTCAGTTAATTATTTTGTAATCCTTACATATTCACGTAGACATTTCACAATCCTACGTCTATCCTTGAGCCTATCAATTTTCTTGTAAACTTGTATTTTTCTCGAATATTATAATTTTTACAAATGTTGCCTGTGTTATAATGTCATCGTCATCCCTAACCACCCTTAGATATGTGTGTAGATGTGCTTGTTATTAACTTTTTTTCAAGAGCAAGGTGGAGTGCTTTTCAATTTGACCTAAATTTCTATTTGGCTCTTATACGTTTGTACATTTTTCTCTGTCAATTTTGAGATTGTGCTTAAATATCAGCTATTTTGAAATGACTGTTCCATATATTGGTATTATGGCTAATTCAGCATAATTTTATCTTAGAAGCGTCCTGCAAACTAACCTAGTGTGGTAGGTCCATATTCAAACTTTTGAATTAAATGAACCTTTTTAAGTCTTTGTGGTGTTTCAATACAGGCATGCATTCAGCTAACTGGTTTTATTGACAGATTACATTCATGGAGTTCTATAGATTATAAATACACTGCTTATAGGAAGCAGTACACTGACTTGTTTTTATCCTGACCGAGGTTGCAGATACTGGTGCTGTGTGGTGACCAGTGTAGTCTGTAGTCTTTCTTTTTTTCTAGTCTTTACCAAGGATTCGAAATTAGCAGTTTTTTGGTCAATATTATGCATCGGTAGATTCCGGCTTGATAAGGATGCCATTGTATTATTCACAAAGGGAAAGATGGCCAGTTGCAGAGGACCACAGCACAGAGAAAGAAAATGTTAAGATGGCAGGATTTTGGATCATCATTAATCAAAGCCTGAAGAAAGTGTTATCGAGTGCAACCTGAACTCTATCAAGGTCCTACATGACACACAGGCATTACCTATTGTTCCACAAAGTACTTTCCACCAGGCTAAGGGCAGGTGAGCTCTACACATTAAGGTGGATGCTTGATGTGTAGAGCTCTTTCTGGATTGAATGGAACATGTTCATGAATTACAAAAAAAATCAAAATTCTATGATATTTTTTGCATGTTTAATTTCCTAGCTGTGGCTTATTAATTACTCACAGCCTTTTTCATAGCGGCAGGCGGTGAACCCAGGCAAGCCGAACCCAGTTATTCATTATTGGCTACGGAGAAGATTAAACAGTGCCAATCTTAAAAGTTTCACCAGGTGGCAGTATAGACATAATAAAGAGGGTTAGGGTTAAACACTATTATGTCTATGGGTGGCAGCGCTACCCAACTATTAGGGTTAAACACTATTATGTCTATGGGTGGCAGCGCTACCCAACTATTAGGGTTAAACACTATTATGTCTATGGGTGGCAGCGCTACCCAACTATTAGGGTTAAACACTATTATGTCTATGGGTGGCAGCGCTACCCAACTATTAGGGTTAAACCCTCTATTATGTCTATGGGTGGCAGCGCTACCCACCCAACTATTAGGGTTAAACACTATTATGTCTATGGGTGGCAGCGCTACCCAACTATTAGGGTTAAACACTATTATGTCTATGGGTGGCAGCGCTACCCACCTATTAGGGTTAAACCCTCTATTATGTCTATGGGTGGCAGCGCTACCCAACTATTAGGGTTAAACACTATTATGTCTATGGGTGGCAGCGCTACCCAACTATTAGGGTTAAACCCTCTATTATGTCTATGGGTGGCAGCGCTACCCAACTATTAGGGTTAAACCCTCTATTATGTCTATGGGTGGCAGCGCTACCCAACTATTAGGGTTAAACCCTCTATTATGTCTATGGGTGGCAGCGCTACCCAACTATTAGGTTAAACACTATTATGTCTATGGGTGGCAGCGCTACCCAACTATTAGGGTTAAACCCTCTATTATGTCTATGGGTGGCAGATGTTAGACGAGAGCGAGCAATCCGCGTACAGCCAATCAGCTTAGGTTTTATTACGTCTTTAAAGAAAACGTTTTCTCATTCGGTGATCGGTCTCTTCCGCTCCACCCGATAAAAACAAGATGGCTGAAGTTGTTGAACTCCACAAATTGAAGGTGAGAAAATACTGTTTTAAAAAAGAATGACATTTACTGCATATTAACTATTCTTTAGTTTGACTTCGTGAAAAGGGTAGCAATTATTGATTGTAAGTATGTGTTTGGAAAGGTCGTTAGTTTAATTGTATTGTAAGTATGTGTTTGGTAAGGTTCTCCACACGTTAGTTTAATTGGATTGTAAGTATGTGTTTGGTAAGGTTCTCCACACGTTAGTTTAATTGGATTGTAAGTATGTGTTTGGTAAGGTTCTCCACACGTTAGTTTAATTGTATTGTAAGTATGTGTTTGGTAAGGTTCTCCACACGTAAGTTTAATTGTATTGTAAGTATGTGTTTGGTAAGGTTCTCCACACGTTAGTTTAATTGTATTGTAAGTATCACGTTAGTTTAATTGTATTGTAAGTATGTGATTGGTAAGGTTCTCCACACGTTAGTTTAATTGGATTGTAAGTATGTGTTTGGTAAGGTTCTCCACACGTTAGTTTAATTGGATTGTAAGTATGTGTTTGGTAAGGTTCTCCACACGTAAGTTTAATTGGATTGTAAGTATGTGTTTGGTAAGGTTCTCCACACGTTAGTTTAATTGGATTGTAAGTATGTGTTTGGTAAGGTTCTCCACACGTTAGTTTAATTGTATTGTAAGTATGTGTTTGGTAAGGTTCTCCACACGTAAGTTTAATTGGATTGTAAGTATGTGTTTGGTAAGGTTCTCCACACGTTAGTTTAATTGTATTGTAAGTATGTGTTTGGTAAGGTTCTCCACACGTAAGTTTAATTGGATTGTAAGTATGTGATTGGTAAGGTTCTCCACACGTTAGTTTAATTGGATTGTAAGTATGTGATTGGTAAGGTTCTCCACACGTTAGTTTAATTGGATTGTAAGTATGTGTTTGGTAAAGGTTCTCCAGTATGTGTTTTAAGGTTCTCCACACGTTAGTTTAATTGTAAGTATGTGTTTACGTTAGTTTAATTGTATTGTAAGTATGTGTTTGGTAAGGTTCTCCACACGTTAGTTTAATTGGATTGTAAGTATGTGTTTGGAAAGGTTCTCCACACGTTAGTTTAATTGTATTGTAAGTATGTGTTTGGTAAGGTTCTCCACACGTTAGTTTAATTGGATTGTAAGTATGTGTTTGGAAAGGTTCTCCACACGTAAGTTTAATTGTATTGTAAGTATGTGATTGGTAAGGTTCTCCACACGTTAGTTTAATTGGATTGTAAGTATGTGATTGGTAAGGTTCTCCACACGTTAGTTTAATTGGATTGTAAGTATGTGATTGGTAAGGTCGTTAGTTTAATTGTATAGTAAGTATGTGTTTGGTAAGGTTCTCCACACGTTAGTTTAATTGGATTGTAAGTATGTGATTGGTAAGGTCGTTAGTTTAATTGTATAGTAAGTATGTGTTTGGTAAGGTTCTCCACACGTTAGTCTAATTGGATTGTAAGTATGTGATTGGTAAGGTCGTTAGTTTAATTGTATTGTAAATATGTGTTTGGTAAGGTTCTCCACACGTTAGTTTAATTGGATTGTAAGTATGTGATTGGTAAGGTTCTCCACACGTAAGTTTAATTGGATTGTAAGTATGTGATTGGTAAGGTTCTCCACACGTTAGTTTAATTGTATTGTAAGTATGTGTTTGGTAAGGTTCTCCACACGTTAGTTTAATTGGATTGTAAGTATGTGATTGGTAAGGTCGTTAGTTTAATTGTATAGTAAGTATGTGTTTGGTAAGGTTCTCCACACGTTAGTTTAATTGGATTGTAAGTATGTGATTGGTAAGGTCGTTAGTTTAATTGTATTGTAAATATGTGTTTGGTAAGGTTCTCCACACGTTAGTTTAATTGGATTGTAAGTATGTGATTGGTAAGGTTCTCCACACGTTAGTTTAATTGTATTGTAAGTATGTGTTTGGTAAGGTTCTCCACACGTTAGTTTAATTGGATTGTAAGTATGTGATTGGTAAGGTCGTTAGTTTAATTGTATTGTAAATATGTGTTTGGTAAGGTTCTCCACACGTTAGTTTAATTGGATTGTAAGTATGTGATTGGTAAGGTTCTCCACTCGTAAGTTTAATTGGATTGTAAGTATGTGATTGGTAAGGTTCTCCACACGTTAGTTTAATTGTATTGTAAGTATGTGTTTGGTAAGGTTCTCCACACGTTAGTTTAATTGGATTGTAAGTATGTGATTGGTAAGGTCGTTAGTTTAATTGTATTGTAAGTATGTGTTTGGTAAGGTTCTCCACATGTAAGTTTAATTGGATTGTAAGTATGTGATTGGTAAGGTTCTCCACACGTTAGTTTAATTGTATTGTAAGTATGTGTTTGGTAAGGTTCTCCACACGTTAGTTTAATTGGATTGTAAGTATGTGATTGGTAAGGTTCTCCACACGTTAGTTTAATTGGATTGTAAGTATGTGATTGGTAAGGTCGTTAGTTTAATTGGATTGTAAGTATGTGTTTGGTAAGGTTCTCCACACGTTAGTTTAATTGGATTGTAAGTATGTGATTGGTAAGGTCGTTAGTTTAATTGTTTTGTAAGTATGTGTTTGGTGAGGTTCTCCACACGTTAGTTTAATTGGATTGTAAGTATGTGATTGGTAAGGTCGTTAGTTTAATTGTATTGTAAGTATGTGTTTGGTGAGGTTCTCCACACGTTAGTTTAATTGGATTGGTGCACCTGTAGAAGTTTGAGTGAACATATGAGCATGTTTCTGACATTCTTTACATGAAGCATGTGTGCAGCTTAACTGAACTGTATGCATGGAAATATATTTTAGCTTTTTTTATTTTAATTTTTGTAACTTATCTAAACTATATTTGTCACGGCAAATATGAGTGAAACAAGTCCACTGTAGAGTGTTTGCCAAATTCCATTTAGTTAGCCACAATCTTTGTAAAGATCTACATACATTAAAAGGCTCAGTTAATTGATATAGGAATGACCTCACATAAATGACATGTCTTGGTTGTGATATGTGAAAATGCCTGATCTATTATGCTAGAATTCCCCTGTTCACTCTTCCCTCAGCTGGCTGAGCTGAAGCAGGAGTGTGCCGTGAGGGGATTGGATGTAAAAGGAAACAAAGCTGACCTTATTGGCCGGTTGCAGTCGTACCTTGAGGAGCATGGTAAGGTGCATTAACACTTACTCGTTTACATTCAGTTGAAGTAAGAAATCCGTTTCATATAAGACAGTGTTTTTTGCTCCTATGATTTGGCACATAGTGTTGCCCTGTTAATTAGGCTCAGAAGGGCTGGGCCTCTGTTCCCATGGTTATGGAACTTGGAACTGACAATGCCACTTTTGACAAATACATGCTGGTTATTCTGGTTTCAGAACTGGATCGAGGTGAATTCAAAAGATGAGTTGTGTATTAATATACTTTTTTGTTTTTAAATTAAGCATACAGTACCATCTACACACCCAGACGGCTTTGTGGTCAAAATCGTCCAATCACAGAGCAGATAAATGTCCATCAGCAAAACGTTATGGCAGCTATTTAGTGCCTGACTTTTACAATGTGGTGTGATTTAAAAAGATGTAATTGTTTTAAATTGTCTGAAGTATACAGTACTATGTTGTCATAGTGTTAAATGCATTTAGAAGTTCAGGCTTTAATTTTTATTCACAGTGCCTAATTTCCTGTAGATAATGTAATGCTATGGGCTTCACAGAATGTTGTCTGGATTCCGTTCATGGTTTCTGCCTGGTTCAATGAAATCTCAAAAATGAACCTGATCCTAAAAGTCAAATAAAAGTATTACAGACTGTAAATAATTCTGGTTCAATTTTTTATTGTTTCTACCTATTGGCTAAACAAAGCGCATTGACATAACTGTTCATGTAGATTGCTATATAGAGACACCCAGGGCTCTTTTAATTATTATTATTGCTAAATAGACACCCAGAGAAACTTCTGGATTGGTCTAATTCCTAATGGCATAAAGCAGGAGTTGATAAATCCAGTTCCGGAGAGGATCAGAATAGGAATTTTGGTGTAGAATCACTGATGCCGATATGTTTCTCTACCAAATGGGATTTGTGTATTTACAATTTTTAGGATTTTAGACCTATGCCTTCCATGCTAAGAACATCTTTGTGTATTTTTTTTATATACACTTACTGTTGAAATGTTTTGTTATCCAACTGGTTAATGTGACTGAGGGAAATATGTATTTTGCTCTTTTGCATCTTTTCCAGAAGATGAGGTGAACGATGAGGAGGTTTTGGAAGAACTCGAGGTAAGTATTTAGTAACAAATTACAATTCAAATCTCGTGCTATTATATTTCCAATTATTACGCTGTTGTTGTCTTATGTGCTGTTTGTGTATTTCCAGGATGATCCTAAAGAGGAGGAAATCCACACTCCTGCAGAAATTGTCGCTGTACCTGAGAAGTCAGTACACCCATTTGTAACTATGAATCTCATTCATGTTCTGATGTATAAGAGCGATGATGTTCCATTGGCGCTCAAGAGCAGGAGAGGGCACCCCGCGGGGCACCCTAGAGCAGGGGAGGGCAGCCCGCGGGGCACCCTAGAGCAGGGGAGGGCAGCCCGCGGGGCACCCTAGAGCAGGGGAGGGCAGCCCGCGGGGCACCCTAGAGCAGGGGAGGGCAGCCCGCGGGGCACCCTAGAGCAGGGGAGGGCAGCTTGTCGGCCACCCTTCCATTTAATTTTAATCATTATAAATTAATTGTGGGCCAGAAAAGGGCAATAAATGAAATGTATACAGACATAATTCATACTGTAGGTCTGTTATTATATGTAAATATTTTTATCACAATTGGACTGGTAAGTTATATTCTACTTCCCTGAAACTGCTTCAAAACCTTACCAGTGGATTGGCCTGATGGCCGGATTGGGTCCAGGAACTTCAGTTTGCCCACCCCTGATCTAGAGGAATATATTTACCAGTAGAGGGCAGGCTAGGCTTACAAGTTTTCTAGTGACTATTGTTTATTCATCTCCTGGTGTTGTCTGTCTTTAGGGAAGCTGAGAAGAAACTTGTTAAAATTACTGCACCGGCAGCTACAGATGAGGTATTTTATAATGTGTTTATGCATAGAATAACTATTTCCATTGATATATTTAGTATTTTACAGCGTTGTACTAATCAGATCTATTGAACCTTCCTGTGTCAGAGAATTTGTGTATTTATGTTTAAATGGCTCTATTTTAAAGTGTAATATACCTTCACATTGCGCCTATTTTTGTACATCACAGAAGCTGCAGAAGAGGGCAGAACGTTTCAACCTGCCTGCTACTGCCCATAGTAAGAAAGAGACACGTGCTGCCAGGTAATACCCTGACCCTAACCCTGACCCTGCCAGGTAACACCCTGACCCTAACCCTGACCCTGCCAGGTAATACCCTGACCCTAACCCTGACAGGTAATACCCTGACCCTGCCAGGTTATACCCTGACCCTAACCCTGCCAGGTAATACCCTGACCCTGCCAGGTTATACCCTGACCCTAACCCTGACAGGTATTACCCTGCCAGGTAATACCCTGACCCTGCCAGGTAATACCCTGACCCTGCCAGGTAATACCCTGACCCTGCCAGGTAATACCCTGACCCTGCCAGGTAATACCCTGACCCTGCCTGGTAATACCCTGACCCTGCCAGGTAATACCCTGACCCTGCCAGGTAATACCCTGACCCTGCCAGGTAATACCCTGACCCTGCCAGGTAATACCCTGACCCTGCCAGGTAATACCCTGACCCTTCCAGGTAATACCCTGACCCTGCCAGGTAATACCCTGTCCCTGACCCTGCCAGGTAATACCCTGACCCTGCCAGGTAATACCCTGACCCTGCCAGGTAATACCCTGACCCTGCCAGGTAATACCTTGAACTGAAACACAATAGATCAACTGTAGGCTGAATAAAACTGGTTTAATCAATGTTGTATGAAAAGGCTTATTTACCTTTTCCATGTATGAAGTGTGGAAATATTCGGCTAATTAGTTGTTTGTTAGGTTTGGTTTACCTGCACCAACTCAATCCTCCGTGCCAGGCAAGTTAAATTACTTTCTTTTATTTAATTAATCTGGCATTCCAAATAAATATATGTTAATTTGTATTTATTTTCTGTCTGTTAGGTGTTGCTATAGCAAATAAGAAACCAGCTGTGAGTATCAAAGTGTTAATTTTCTGACAATGAACACGTTATATTTGGTTGACATTTCATTGTACCTTCTCTCATTTTTAGCGCTGGCTCACAGTCCTAATAACTAATTAGAAAGTAAATGGTGTGCAACCAAATACGGCTGAAATGTTTTACAGAATAATTCAAATACCCAGATATCGTTTTTGGACAATTTTTTTACTTTACTTTTTACTTATTATTAAAGGTAATTAAAATCCTGATGTATACCTGTTGCTTTCACTTCCCAAAGAATTCAGTCAAAACGCGTTCTGGGAGGGATGTCTAAACATTCTTTTAAGTAGTTCACTGTACTTGGTTTGGGTTTGACCATTCACTGTACTTGGTTTGGGTTTGACCATTCACTGTACTTGGTTTGGGTTTGACCATTCACTGTACTTGGTTTGGGTTTGACCATTCACTGTACTTGGTTTGGGTTTGACCATTCACTGTACTTGGTTTGGGTTTGACTATTCACTGTACTTGGTTTGGGTTTGACCATTCACTGTACTTGGTTTGGGTTTGACTTGGTTTGGGTTTGACCATTCACTGTACTTGGTTTGGGTTTGACCATTCACTGTACTTGGTTTGGGTTTGACCATTCACTGTACTTGGTTTGGGTTTGACCATTCACTGTACTTGGTTTGGGTTTGACCATTCACTGTACTTGGTTTGGGTTTGACCATTCACTGTACTTGGTTTGGGTTTGACCATTCACTGTACTTGGTTTGGGTTTGACCATTCACTGTACTTGGTTTGGGTTTGACCATTCACTGTACTTGGTTTGGGTTTGACCATTCACTGTACTTGGTTTGGGTTTGACCATTCACTGTACTTGGTTTGGTGCTGCTTTTAAGGCTTTTGTGTCAAGTGAAGATGCAAATGTACATTCTAAGGATCTGCTCTATCAGCTGTTCAGCTGGCTAATATATTGTTTAAATACTGTTGATTGGTCAGTGAACAGGACTTTAGAGCGCTCACCCCCACTGATGTATGTGGTCATCAGTTTGAGCCTCTTTTGAACCTTTTTAGGGTAGTGTAGTTTAAATGGTGCGGCTGTGGAATCTAATGTCTGATGCAGAATATATTGGGCCTTCGTTACCATGGTCTTTGAGAAGAATGAAGAACCTTAGGAACAGGCATTTTTAATAACAAACTAACACATTGTCTCTCCCTCTGTGACATCAGGTCAGTGTTGAGGTCCTGAAGAAGCGGGCCGAGCGCTTTGGCATGAACGTGTCCTCTGTTGCTAAAACGGTAAGTTAATTACAGGGAACTTAACTAGAACCATCATTTGTGTTTTCTCATTTCAATTTGTGTTGCTGTTCACTAGGCATCAGAAATTAAGGCTAGTGTTAATATACAGTTACTCAAGATACTTAAATTACAAAAGTGTCAACAGTTTCAATTGCCCATTTTAGGACCAAACTATTGCACATGTTTGTCAACCCCTAAAACATCAGCATAGTACAAATCAGGACTGAACCTGTAGTCTGTTAGCCCACTGAGGAAATGGTTGTTTTGAATAAAATTAAAGGTTACGGTTAAGCTGGGGATTGATAATGCACTCTACCACTGAGCTACACCAACATGCACTCTACCACTGATGAGCTACAACACCAACATGCACTCTACCACTGAGCTACAACACCAACGTGCACTCTACCACTGAGCTACAACACCAACGTGCACTCTACCACTGAGCTACAACACCAACGTGCACTCTACCACTGAGCTACAACACCAACGTGCACTCTACCACTGAGCTACAACAATTCCTCCATTATATATTTTTTATGATTTCTAACATGCACAGGCTTTTCTACAAGTCCTTTGTTACAGTAATTCCATCATCAGTTAATTACATAGGGTTAGGGTTAGTGCTCTAAATGACATTTCATTAGTAGTCGTTCTGCTCGTAACTTAGTTACACACATCTCTGTAAATTTAGCACCACCAGCAACCTGTTTTTCAATTAATTCATTGTTTTTAATAGACATGTTTCACACTGAATTCTAGGTCATTTTTATGCACATATTTTGCCCTAGCAACAGTTATTTAACACTAGAAACGTCACAAATGTAGCACGTTCGTCTGAACCGCTAAGTCGTCGTGTCAAGAACACATTACACCCTTGGCTCAATGCCAGGTTGTGTCCCTGCCAGTTAAACAATGTCACTATCACCCCAGGATCCTTCTGTAGGTCAGCACGGTGGAAGGTGCCTGGTGGGTATGATACTTGGTTGTTCTATTCACAAGTTGAATGGAGTGCCATATCGGTGAACTAGGTAAACTACATTTTCATTGAGTTTATAGTTCCTGGTCAGGGGTCTGGCCAAAGCAATGGGTTTGCTTGTTTTTTTTCCTTATGGCGCAGGGAGTGTTTCATTCATAGTGTGAATTGATAATTGTCGTTTCATATGTCAATGTTATTTACAATATATGGCTGCCCACACACAAATAAATGAATGAAAAATGAAGGCAAAGTTTTCGAGAATGAAGGCAAAGTTTTCGAGAATGAAGGCAAAGGGGTGGTGGGGGTGGGGTGGGGGGGGGGCAGGTATAATAAATAAATGGCCGCCCACATGGGGGCAGGTATAATAAATAAATGGCCGCCCACATGGGGGCAGGTATAATAAATAAATGGCCGCCCACATGGGGGCAGGTATAATAAATAAATGGCCGCCCACATGGGGGCAGGTATAATAAATAAATGGCCGCCCACATGGGGGCAGGTATAATAAATAAATGGCCGCCCACATGGGGGCAGGTATAATAAATAAATGGCCGCCCACATGGGGGCAGGTATAATAAATAAATGGCCGCCCACATGGGGGCAGGTATAATAGCTCCTGTTTTGGGGGGAGGGGTATAATATGTTGCCAGTGGGCAGTAAGTGAGGAGCAGATTCAATTATCGCGGCTGGACCTTTTCACTGGAGGCCTTTGTGTGCAGGCGGACGTGCCCATCACCAACACATGTAATGTCCGCAGACATCCACTTCTCTCATTCTCTTGGCATGTTTTCTCTTCATCTAAAGTGGAAGGAGTAAAGTATCTGTTAAACAAATGCTGCTGTGTTGTTTTTGTCTTCTGGCCTGTCGTGTGTTTCCAGATTATCTGGGTCTTTCATAGGACTTCTCTTCTCACTGAAGTCCCAATATCCCAATATTCAGTCACGTGTAGCTTGCTCTTAAAAAGTATGTCTCCATTAGTCTGTCAATTTGCAATTCTTCTGTCTTGACCTTGACATGAGGTAATCGATGAACCTGACTTAACCCCTACCTCACAACTAAACAACATTGTGATTGGACATTAGGACAAGAGACCATAACAACGATTTAACCATTTAATATAAATAAACAACATTGTGATTGGATAAGAGGAGACCATAACAACGAACTAACCATTTCATGTGCGTCCAGGGCGATACTGTGTAGAATTTGCACTGTTGTTGCAATAGCCTGACTTGCGCTGTTGATTTTAGTCTTTCTGTGGATATATGCAAGTGTAGCAATTCGGTGGGAATTCCCTTCAGCAAATAAAATGGTTGTAGAGAAACATACAAATGTTCATCCAACATCCAACTCTGGACCCACATTGGTTTGCCAATCATTGTAACAGGTCTACTGAGGAAGCCATCTCCTCTACTGTCCACTCTGCCCTGACCCACCTGGACAAAACCAACACCTGTGTGAGGATACTGATAATGGACTTC
This sequence comes from Dallia pectoralis, assembly GCA_029465975.1. Taxonomy (NCBI): domain Eukaryota; kingdom Metazoa; phylum Chordata; class Actinopteri; order Esociformes; family Umbridae; genus Dallia; species Dallia pectoralis. The sequence goes on from CM055744.1 coordinate 19,845,052, forward strand.
AGCTCAGCATTCAATACAGTCATCCCCTCTAGGCTGGTTACCAACCTCCATGACTTTGGGATCAGCCCCTCTCATTACAGCTGGACCTTAGGCTTCCTAACCAACAGACCTCAGTCTGTCAGGTTGGACAACCTCACCACCTCCACCCTGACCCTGAACACTGGTGTCCCAAAGGGCTGTGCGCTTAGCCCATTTTTGTACTCCCTCTTCACTCACGACTGCAGACCTCTACACAGCTCTAATACCATTGCCAAGATGATACTACAGTAGTTGGTCTAATCAGGGACAACAACCATCTAGTGGCTTGGTGTGCAGATAACAACATGGCCATCAAAACCTAGAAAACCAAATAACTGATTGTGGATTACAGGAAGACAAATAGCTGTATTTCTGGGTGTCCACTTTTCCGACGACCTATCCTGGTCCCTCAACACCACGACCCTGTTCAAAAAGGCGCAACAGCACCTGTACTTCTTAAGTACATCCTGGTAAACGATCACTGCTCCACATCATTGGTGATGTACAGAAATTTCATCCCTCTGAAAAGTATAATCATGCATATGTACTCAGTACTGGGTTTGGGCCCCTTTTGCATGAATTACTGCCTCAATGCGGCGTGGCATAGATGCTATCAGCCTTTGGCACTGCTGAGGTGTTATGGAAGACCAGGATGCTTCAATAGCGGCATTTTGCATTCTTCAGTCTCATGTCTTTCATCTTTCTCTTGGCAATGCCCCATAGATTCTCTATGGGGTTCAGGTCAGGCGAGTTTGCTGACCAATCAAGCACAGTAATCCCATGGTCATTGAACCAGGTTTTGGTACTTTTGGCAGTGTGGACAGGTGCCAAGTTCTGCTGCAAAATGAAGTCAGCATCTCCATAAAGCTCGTCTGCTGAAGGAAGCATAAAGTGCTCTATAATGTCCTGGTAGGCTAATGACAGTGGAGATGATTCAGGAGAAGCCCAGCAGACCTTTGTCTACGGGGCTCCCCTGTCAACATAGTGGAGTCCTTTGGCTTCCTGGGCCACAACATCATCAATAAGAAAGCATAACAAAGACTGTACTGCCTGCGGCAGCTCAAAAAGTACAAACTCCCACTGTCCATGATGATTAATGCCTACACAGCCATTATTGAGTCCATCCTGACCTCCTCCATCCCCGTCTAGTAAGCTGCAGCCACTGTCAAGGGCAATGACAGAGTGCAACGCATCATCCACTCTGCAGAGCAGACCATTGGATGTAAGCTGCCATCTCTTAAGAATCGGTTCAAGAAGTCATTTTACTGAGGCAGGCAGCAAAGATTCTGGCAGACCCCTCCCATCCAGGTAACGGACAAACTCTCCCCTCTGGCAGACAGCTGAGGTCTATCAAGACCCTGGAAACTATTAGTACTGATACAATACACATAGTCCTGTACTATAACTGGACATTGCTCTTATTTGCACAATTACATATTGCTCTACCTTCTGCTTTTTGCATATTTTGAAAACTGCTCTATACATTTCTTCTTTGAACTGCTCTGATATATTTGACACTTCCTATATTTATCCATTACTAATGCCACTATAGGCTGGGTCTCTTGTCGAACTGTTTGTGTTGTGTGTTTTTTCCTCTATTTACGCTGTTCATGTACATTTAAAAAATGTGTGCTCTAAATGCCTCAGCTGTGGGTCAGAACGAATTCCTATTATGTGTCAACAAACTTGGCAATAAACCTGATTCTGAAAATAGACATGCAATTGGGACACATTAACTCTTTTGGCAATTATGTATTCATAAAATGTGCTTGAAAAGCTTCTTCTTTACATAAAAATACCTTTTACATTTGGTAATCATAATCAGGGTTGTGAGTTTATTTTATTTACTTTGTTTCTTTTGGCCTAATGGAGATACTAGTAAAAAAGAAGTAACATGTATGCAACTATGGACATGATTAAGTTGAAAGTTTTAGTTTTTACAAATAACATAATGACTGCTGTTGTAGCTCTGATGTTTTGTTACTGTAACTGTGCATTCAATTTTATGAATAAAGCCTGTCTCATTTCAATTGAGCTGGTTAGATAGTTAGGAACCCCAATAGGTTGAAATAAACAATTGCTCTGGTCCAGGAGTACCCCCCCTCCAGGAGTACAGCAGGGAGAGCCAGATTAGGGTGAATACCCCCCTCCCCTCCAGGAGTACAGCAGGGAGAGCCAGATTAGGGTGAATACCCCCCCCGCCTCCAGGAGTACAGCAGGGAGAGCCAGATTAGGGTGAATACCCCCCCTCCAGGAGTACAGCAGGGAGAGCCAGATTATGGTGAATACCCACCCCCTCCAGGAGTACAGCAGGGAGAGCCAGATTAGGGTGAATACTCCCCCCCCTCCAGGAGTACAGCAGGGAGAGCCAGATTATGGTGAATACTCCCCCCTCCAGGAGTACAGCAGGGAGAGCCAGATTATGGTGAATACCCCCCTCCAGGAGTACAGCAGGGAGAGCCAGATTATGGTGAATACCCCCCTCCAGGAGTACAGCAGGGAGAGCCAGATTAGGGTGAATACCCCCCTCCAGGAGTACAGCAGGGAGAGCCAGATTAGGGTGAATTACCCCCCTCCCCTCCAGGAGTACAGCAGGGAGAGCCAGATTAGGGTGAATACCCCCCAACATTCCCATGGAGCCTTGTGCATTTAGGCTTTCCTCTGTTTAATTCCTCTGCAGATCTTGTAAAGTCCTTCAGCAGTAGATGATCTTTCTCTTCACACAGTTATTATCTGAACAGGGGAGGGGTTTGACATGGCTGAACACAAACACACACACCATTTAATCCTCCACAGAAAAGACATCTATTGTTTTCAAGTGAAAGGCTCTTGTTTCAGCTGTGTAAGTAAATCAACAGCTCTTTTTCACACAGAGGCCTGCACACAGAGGCCTGCACACAGAGGCCTGCACACAGAGGCCTGCACACAGAGGCCTGCACACAGAGGCCTGCACACAGAGGCCTGCACACAGAGGCCTGCACACAGAGGCCTGCACACAGAGGCCTGCACACAGAGGCCTGCACACAGAGGCCTGCACACAGAGGCCTGCACACAGAGGCCTGCACACAGAGGCCTGCACACAGAGGCCTGCACACAGAGGCCTGCACACAGAGGCCTGCACACAGAGGCCTGCACACAGAGGCCTGCACACAGAGGCCTGCACACAGAGGCCTGCACACAGAGGCCTGCACACAGAGGCCTGCACACAGAGGCCTGCACACAGAGGCCTGCACACAGAGGCCTGCACACAGAGGCCTGCACACAGAGGCCTGCACACAGAGGCCTGCACACAGAGGCCTGCACACAGAGGCCTGCACACAGAGGCCTGCACACAGAGGCCTGCACACAGAGGCCTGCACACAGAGGCCTGCACACAGAGGCCTGCACAGCCTCACTCTTCCATATAGTTGGGTTGTTGTGGCTCGGGGTATTAACTGTGTTCCCTTACTGGCCCGGGTATTAACTGTGTTCCCTTATTGGCCCGGGGTATTAACTGTGTTCCCTTATTGGCCCGGGGTATTAACTGTGTTTCCTTATTGGCCCGGGGTATTAACTGTGTTTCCTTATTGGCCCGGGGTATTAACTGTGTTTCCTTATTGGCCCGGGGTATTAAGGAAGATTAGGGCATAAAGGAAGGCCTACTGGTATGATACAGGGAGCATAGAGGAAGGCCTACTGGTATGATACAGGGAGAATAGAGGAAGGCCTACTGGTATGATACAGGGAGCATAGAGGAAGGCTTACTGGTATGTTACAGGGAACTTAGAGGAAGGCCTACTGGTATGATACAGGGAGCATACAGGAAGGCCTACTGATATCATACAGGGAGCATAGAGTAAGGCCTACTGATATCATACAGGGAGCATAGAGGAAGGCCTACTGGTATGATACAGGGAGCATTCTTTTTTAAATGGGTGCCTTTTTCTAGAAACCTTGAGTGCTGTGAGAAGGCATTTACTCAGTTGGGAGGGAGAACCCATGGGTTTTTAACTCTTCGACTTACCCCCAGAATGGGTCATTGAGTTTCACTTGGCCATGCTGTGAGCAGAACCTTCTGGGGTTTAGAACAACACACAATACAATATATTTGTCCTGCTCTCAATCCAGTTTATTTTATTCCTTCTCTCTTATTCTTTCTCTCATTGTTTTCTTTCTTCGTAATCTATCATTTTTCCCATTTCACTCTTTCTGTATGAGGTAATGTTGGTATTTTTTTAATGTAACCTTTATTTAACCAGGTAGGCTGATTGAGAACAATTTCTCATTTGCAACATGCTCAATGTTTCAGTGGGTTTTGCGTACTCTGTGGGTGGCCAATATCAGTCATATGTTCACATTCATTTTTTCCCAGATGTTGGGTGGCCAATATCAGTCATATGTTGAGATTCCTTTTTTCCCAGATGTTGGGTGGCCAATATCAGTCATATGTTGAGATTCCTTTTTTCCCAGATGTTGGGTGGCCAATATCAGTCATATGTTGAGATTCCTTTTTTCCCAGATGGTGGGTGGCAAATATCAGTGATATGTTGATATTCCTTTTTTTCCCAGATGGTGGTTGGCCAATATCAGTCATATGTTGATATTTCTTTTTTCCCAGATGATTGGTGGCAAATATCAGTCATATGTTGATATTCCTTTTTGCCATGGGTGTACTACCAGCTACATTTCCACAAGTGATTTCTTAATTTAATTCCTCGACCTAGAAATAAATTAGCCAGCTTCAGTGCAATTTCTTGCATTTATTTCTATTTGGACGGGTTAAATTGTGTTTTTTGTTTCTTTTTGAAGTGTTCACAGCTGTATCCTGGTCTCAGCTGACAACAAAACCAATTCTCACATTTTAGCTGGGTCAGTCATTTCAAGGCTTCAGCCTCATCTTATCAGTGCCTGAGGGGTATAAAGGGACAGCCTTATCTTATCAGTTCCTGGGTGGTATAAAGGGACAGCCTTATCTTATCAGTTCCTGGGTGGTATAAAGGGACAGCCTTATCTTATCAGTTCCTGGGTGGTATAAAGGGACAGCCTTATCTTATCAGTTCCTGGGTGGTATAAAGGGACAGCCTTATCTTATCAGTTCCTGGGTGGTATAAAGGGACAGCCTTATCTTATCAGTTCCTGGGTGGTATAAAGGGACAGCCTTATCTTATCAGTTCCTGGGTGGTATAAAGGGACAGCCTTATCTTATCAGTTCCTGGGTGGTATAAAGGGACAGCCTTATCTTGTCAGTTCCTGGGTGGTATATTTGTTTGAAATATTTCCCCAGATATTACTTATTTCCCCAGTGTCACATAACATTAATAGGGTTTGAATGTGCCGTTTCTAATTTTGTAATAATTTGTCAGGGGTTTGACATTTTTTCCAAAGCACTGAATGTTCTGTCTTTCATTTCTGTTTAGTTGTGACAAGGCCAGTGTTCCAAATGGTTTTATGTTGGTTTATCTAACATTATTCAAAGGCTTTTGAATCTAACATTATTCAAAGGCTTTTGTTTCACATTATTTACATTTCAAAGTCTTTTGTGAATTTTTGTCAGATTATTTGCTAACTATGTTGATTGGATGTTATTATAGAAATGCTAGGTAATACCAGTAGCTTTGCCCCAGTATCTCCTGGTCTCTACTCTCTGTTCCTCTTGTATTACTGAGGCACCAGTATCTCCTGGTCTCTACTCTCTGTTCCTCTTGTATTACTGAGGCACCAGTATCTCCTGGTCTCTACTCTCTGTTCCTCTTGTATTACTGAGGCACCAGTATCTCCTGGTCTCTACTCTCTGTTCCTCTTGTATTACTGAGGCACCAGTATCTCCTGGTCTCTACTCTCTGTTCCTCTTGTATTACTGAGGCACCAGTATCTCCTGGTCTCTACTCTCTGTTCCTCTTGTATTACTGAGGCACCAGTATCTCCTGGTCTCTACTCTCTGTTCCTCTTGTATTACTGAGGCACCAGTATCTCCTGGTCTCTACTCTCTGTTCCTCTTGTATTACTGAGGCACCAGTATCTCCTGGTCTCTACTCTCTGTTCCTCTTGTATTACTGAGGCACACCCCATGGATCCACCTGTGTGACTCTAGTTCACATAATGGCCTCACTGTTTTATTATCTTACAGCTATGTCACTGCCATAGTGCCAGTGGGTCCCATTATATATGTCACTGCCATAGTGCCAGTGTGTCCCATTATATATGTCACTGCCATAGTGCCAGTGGGTCCCATTATATATGTCACTGCCATAGTGCCAGTGGGTCCCATTATATATGTCACTGCCATAGTGCCAGTGGGTCCCATTATATATGTCACTGCCATAGTGCCAGTGGGTCCCATTATATATGTCACTGCCATAGTGCCAGTGGGTCCCATTATATATGTCACTGCCATAGTGGGTCCCATTATCTATGTCACTGCCATAGTGGGTCCCGTTATATATGTCACTGCCATAGTGGGTCCCATTATCTATGTCACTGCCATAGTGGGTCCCATTATCTATGTCACTGCCATAGTGGGTCCCATTATATATGTCACTGCCATAGTGGGTCCCATTATATATATCACTGCCATAGTGCCAGTGGGTCCCATTATATATGTCATTGCCATAGTGCCAGTGGGTCCCAATATCTATGTCACTGCCATAGTGCCAGTGGGTCCCATTATATATGTCACTGCCATAGTGGGTCCCATTATATATATCACTGCCATAGTGCCAGTGGGTCCCATTATATATGTCATTGCCATAGTGCCAGTGGGTCCCAATATCTATGTCACTGCCATAGTGCCAGTGGGTCCCATTATATATGCCACTGCCATAGTGCCAGTGGGTCCCATTATATATGTCACTGCCATAGTGGGTCCCATTATATATGTCACTGCCATAGTGGGTCCCATTATCTATGGCACTGCCATAGTGGGTCCCATTATATATGTCACTGTCATAGTGGGTCCCATTTTATATTTCACTGCCATAGTGGGTCCCATTATATATGTCACTGCCATAGTGGGTCCCATTATATATGTCACTGCCATAGTGGGTCCCATTATATATGTCACTGCCATAGTGGGTCCCATTATATATGTCACTGCCATAGTGGGTCCCATTATATATGTCACTGCCATAGTGGGTCCCATCATATATGTCACTGCCATAGTGGGTCCCATTATATATGTCACTGCCATAGTGGGTCCCATTATATATGTCACTGCCATAGTGGGTCCCATTATATTTGTCACTGCCATAGTGGGTCCCATTGTATATGTCACTGCCATAGTGGGTCCCATTATATATGTCACTGCCATAGTGGGTCCCATTATATATGTCACTGCCATAGTGGGTCCCATTAGCTATGTCACTGCCATAGTGGGTCCCATTATCTATGTCACTGCCATAGTGCCAGTGGGTCCCATTATCTATGTCACTGCCATAGTGCCAGTGGGTCCCATTATCTATGTCACTGCCATAGTGGGTCCCATTATCTATGTCACTGTCATAGTGGGTCCCATTATCTATGTCACTGCCATAGTGGGTCCCATTATCTATGTCACTGCCATAGTGGGTCCCATTATATATGTCACTGCCATAGTGGGTCCCATTATATATGTCACTGCCATAGTGGGTCCCATTATATATGTCACTGCCATAGTGGGTCCCATTATCTATGTCACTGCCATAGTGGGTCCCATTATCTATGTCACTGCCATAGTGGGTCCCATTATATATGTCACCGCCATAGTGGGTCCCATTATATATGTCACTGCCATAGTGGGTCCCATTATCTTTGTCACTGCCATAGTGGGTCCCATTATATATGTCACTGCCATAGTGGGTCCCATTATATATGTCACTGCCATAGTGGGTCCCATTATATATGTCACTGCCATAGTGGGTCCCATTATATATGTCACTGCCAAAGTGGGTCCCATTATATATGTCACTGCCATAGTGCCAGTGGGTCCCATTTGTATGTAAATCATTATGTAAATCAATTCATTTCTGCCACGGTTTTAACAGTTTGAATGTGTGTGGTGATGCTGACTCCTAAATACGATGGCCAAACACCCTTCATCCCTCGTTCCCTCCACTCTACAAATGACAATTAAGAATCTGTTTCTTGCATTACAACGTCATGCATACTTTTATTTGAATCGAAGGAATGCAATGAGCTCAATTAATTCATTATTCCCGAGTATGAGTAGGTGCATTTCCAGCATCAATCATTTTTCATTTATCACATATACACAAGACATTAGTACAACCATTTATCACATATACACAAGATATTAGTCCAATCATTTATTATTTATCACATATACACAAGACATTAGTCCAATCATTTATCACATATACACAAGACGTTAGTCCAATCATTTATCATTTATCACATATACACAAGACATTTGTCCAACCATTTATCACATATACACAAGACATTAGTCCAATCATTTATCACATATACACAAGATATTAGTCCAATCATTTGTCATTTATCACATATACACAAGACATTAGTCCAATCATTTATCACATATACACAAGATATTAGTCCAAACATTTATCATTTATCACATATACACAAGACATTAGTCCTATCATTTATCACATATACACAAGACATTAGTCCAATCATTTATCACATATACACAAGACATTAGTCCAATCATTTATCACATATACACAAGACATTAGTCCAATCATTTATATCATTTATCACATATACACAAGACATTAGTCCTATCATTTATCACATTTACACAAGACATTAGTCCAATCATTTATCACATATACACAAGACATTAGTCCAATCATTTATCATTTACCACATATACACAAGACCACATATACACAAGACATTAGTTCAATCATTTACCACATAATCACAAGACATTAGTCCAACCATTTATCACATATACACAAGACGTTAGTCCAATCATTTATCATTTATCACATATACACAAGACATTTGTCCAACCATTTATCACATATACACAAGACATTAGTCCAATCATTTATCACATATACACAAGATATTAGTCCAATCATTTGTCATTTATCACATATACACAAGACATTAGTCCAATCATTTATCACATATACACAAGACATTAGTCCAATCATTTATCATTTATCACATATACACAAGACATTAGTCCTATCATTTATCACATATACACAAAACATTAGTCCTATCATTTATCACATATACACAAGACATAAGTCCAATCATTTATAATTTACCACATATACACAAGACATTAGTTCACTCATTTACCACATAATCACAAGACATTAGTCCAACCATTTATCACATATACACAAGACGTTAGTCCAATCATTTATCACATATACACAAGACATTAGTTCACTCATTTACCACATAATCACAAGACATTAGTCCAACCATTTATCACATATACACAAGACGTTAGTCCAATCATTTATCACATATACACAAGACATTAGTCCATTCATTTATCACATATACACAAGACATTAGTCCAATCATTTATCACATATACACAAGACATTAGTCCAATCATTTATCACATATACACAAGACATTAGTCCAATCATTTATCACATATACACAAGACATTAGTCCAATCATTTATCACATATACACAAGACATTAGTCCAATCATTTATCAAGTTATCACATACACAAGACATTAGTCCAATCATTTATCACATATACACAAGACATTAGTCCAATCATTTATCAGTTATCACATATACACAAAACATTAGTCCAATCATTTATCACATATACACAAGACATTAGTCCAATCATTTACCACATATACACAAGACATTAGTCCAATCATTTATCATTTATCACATATACACAAAACATTAGTCCAATCATTTATCACATATACACAAGACATTAGTCCAATCATTTATCACATATACACAAGACATTAGTCCAATCATTTATAATTTACCACATATACACAAGACATTAGTTCACTCATTTACCACATAATCACAAGACATTAGTCCAACCATTTATCACATATACACAAGACGTTAGTCCAATCATTTATCACATATACACAAGACATTAGTCCAATCATTTATCACATATACACAAGACATTAGTCCAATCATTTATCACATATACACAAGACATTAGTACAATAATTTATCACATATACACAAGACATCAGTCCAATCATTTATCACATATACACAAGACATTAGTCCAATCATTTATCACATATACACAAGACATTGGTCCAATCATTTACCACATATACACAAGACATTAGTCCAATCATTTATCACATATACACAAGACATTAGTCCATTCATTTATCACATATACACAAGACATTAGTTCAATCATTTACCACATAATCACAAGACATTAGTCCAATCATTTACCACATAATCACAAGACATTAGTCCAATCATTTATCACATATACACAAGACATTAGTCCAATCATTTATCACATATACACAAGACATTAGTCCATTCATTTATCACATATACACAAGACATTCGTCCAATCATTTATCACATATACACAAGACATTACTCCAATCATGTATCACATATACACAAGACATTAGTCCAATCATGTATCACATATACACAAGACATTGGTCCAATCATTTATCACATATACACAAAACATTAGTCCAATCATTTATCACATATACACAAGACATTAGTCCAATCATTTATCAAATATACACAAGACATTAGTCCAATCCTTTATCACATATACACAAGACATTAGTCCAATCATTTACCACATATACACAAGACATTAGTCCAATCATTTATCACATATACACAAAACATTAGTCCAATCATTTATCACATATACACAAGACATTAGTCCAATCATTTATCACTAATACACAAGACATTAGTCCAATCATTTATCACATATACACTAGACATTAGTCCAATCATTTATCATTTACCACATATACACAAGACATTAGTCCAATCCTTTATCACATATACACAAGACATTAGTCCAATCATTTATCACATATACACAAGACATTAGTCCAATCATTTATCACATATACACTAGACATTAGTCCAATCATTTATCATTTACCACATATACACAAGACATTAGTCCAATCATTTATCACATATACACAAGACATTAGTCCAATCATTTATCACATATACACAAGACATTAGTCCAATCATTTATCACATATACACAAGACATTAGTCCAATCATTTATCATTTATCACATATACACAAAACATTAGTCCAATCATTTATCACATATACACAAGACATTAGTCCAATCATTTATCACATATACACAAGACATTAGTCCAATCATTTATCATTTACCACATATACACAAGACATTAGTCCAGTCATTTATCACATATACACAAGACATTAGTCCAATCATTTATCACATATACACAAGACATTAGTCCAATCATTTACCACATATACACAAGACATTAGTCCAATCATTTATCACATATACACAAGACATTAGTCCAATCATTTACCACATATACACAAGACATTAGTCCAATCATTTATCACATATACACAAGACATTAGTCCATTCATTTGAAGTACCATCATTTATTTGGGATTTTTCACATGGGGGTTTGGCCGTAATTTCAGCTGTGTGCATTTGAATCCAGACTGATAATAGCCACAGACCTTTCCCCCCACATTGTATGGAAGCACACACACTCAAATGTACGCACACACTTTTGTGTTGAAGTATAGAGGACCATCTGTCCTCTCCAGCCATACAGATTTGAGAAAACAATGAATGCATCTTGACATGTCACATAATTTCATCTTCCTCAGAATATCTGATGACAAGCACCATCTCTAACAAAGGGAGGCACAAAGATGATCAACTCACTCCGTTCTCTATTAATCAGAAGTAAAACCATTCACATCGTTTTCCTACGCAAGCATTTGTGTGGTCAAAGTAACTCCATACAGATAGAGGTTGTTTTACCTATCATCACACCTTCAAATGTTTTTTGATGAATAACTATAAAACTAAATATATTATACTATATATTGCTATATTATAATACTTTGGTCCGTTCTTGTGGCCTTTGAGTTTTCACTCATTAGCCTGAATAATAACTGTCACTTATTCAAGCTGTTCTAGAATAGCTTGTGAATAGAGAGCCAGAGAGAGGGTAGAGAGAGGCTTGAGAGATTAACTCAGTGAGCTTCACTCCATGAGGCCCACAAATGGCTGAATATTGTGCGGAGGGGGGCACGACGGGGGGAAGAGAAATGAACCTGATGGGGTGAGGGTACTGCTGCTGCATGCTCCTGACAATCAAACTGAGATTGTCCAGCATTGTGTCAACACTGGCCTCTGCACGCCGGCCTCTGCACACTGGCCTCTGCACGCTGGCCTCTGCACGCTGGCCTCTGCACGCTGGCCTCTGCACGCCGGCCTCTGCACGCTGGCCTCTGCACGCTGGTCTCTGCACGCCGGCCTCTGCACACTGGCCTCTGCACGCCGGCCTCTGCACACTGGCCTCTGCACGCTGGCCTCTGCACACTGGCCTCTGCACGCCGGCCTCTGCACAACGCCGGCCTCTGCACGCTGGCCTCTGCACGCTGGCCTCTGCACACTGGCCTCTCAGACGCTGGCCTCTGGGCCTCTGCACGCTGGTCTCTGCACACTGCTCTGCATGCTGGCCCTGACAATCAAACTGCCTCTGCACGCTGGCCTCTGACGCTGGCCTCTTGTCCAGCACGCTGGCCTCTGCACGCCGGCCTCTGCACGCTGGCCTCTGCACGCCGGCCTCTGCACGCCGGCCTCTGCACGCCGGCCTCTGCACGCTGGCCTCTGCACGCTGGCCTCTGCGCGCCGGCCTCTGCACGCCGGCCTCTGCACGCTGAGTTTGCCAAGTGAACTATGGAGACCCCACAGGGCCTTTAACTGACTGTGCTTTAAAGAAATGCACCTTTTTATCTGCCTACTCTGAAAACAACACCCCCCCTTCCCTCAACTTAATATCTTGTGCAAAATATCCTGTACATGTCCTCTTAATCAAATCTTTATTTGATTTGTTATATTTTTAATCTTATGTAATATAATACCTTTACAATCATTTAATCCCTACACTGTACCTACCGCCCACTCCTGCCCCTCCCACTCCCGCCACTCCCCACCCCTCCCGCTCCTCCCACTCCCATTTCCCGCTCCTCCCACTCCCGCCCCTCCCACTCCCTCTCCTCCCACTCCCGCCCCTACCACTACCGCTCCTCCCACTCCACACTCCTCCCACTACCGCTCCTCCGACTCCTCCCACTCCCGCCACTCCTCCCACTCCCGCCTATCATACTAGTGCTAATTTCACGCCACTCCCACTCCCGTCTGTCCTACTCATGCCCCTCCCACTCCCCGCCCCTCCCACTCCCCGCTCCTCCCACTCCCGTCTATTCTACTCCCACGCACCTCCCGCCCTTCCACTCCCGCCCCTCCCACTCTCATCCCCTCCCACTCTCATCCACTCCCACTCCCTCCCACTCCGTGCGTTAGTTCTAGGATGTGGACGAGGATGGAGCTGACCTCAAGGGGTTGTGTTTTTGGAGGTTTGACCAGTGGCCTGGAATCTGTTAGTTTGTTTGTTCTTGTTGGCAATCTAACCAAAACACAGTGTGAGAGAAGAAACTTGCTGTCTTCGCTTCACATTCAAAAACATTCACCAGCGCTCCAGATTGTCAGTCAAGTCTAACTGTTGGTACGAGCCTAGCAAATGGCATTTGGTTCTAAGTCTATTGGCATTTTATTTTTTTATCATAAGGCAAGAACCTGGATGAAAAACAAAATCCCCGGATTTTACTGAAACGTTCCCAGTATTTCATTTGTTTTCAAACATGTTCGAAATAGAATGGTGCCTGAATTTGTAGACAAGACATTCAGTGCTGGATCGATTGTAAATCCGACATAACCTACATTTGTAATTTTGAGTTTGCCTGTTCCTTGCTGTCATTTGTAGTCAGCTAATGATGGAGAACATATTATTAAATTATATGGCAACAATGTTTTATGTTTCAGGTTGAAGTTGATGAGAAGCTGAAAAAGAGGAAGGAGAGATTTGGGATTCTTACTGCTGCTGCATGTGGGGCTGAAGATTGTGAGGTGATGTGTTTATTCCTGTTCTGGAACCTGTTTATACTGACTATTAAGTGATCAAACACTGCTTGGATAAACATTCAAAATGAGTGACTGGGATGTTTACAGTGTTTTGTTTTGGGGATGGACGTATTAGAATGTTCTAGATGAGGTCAGATAATGGCCTAATACTAATTATATGTAGATCATGTTTAAAAGACAAACTTTTAGTCAGTCCCTCCAGAAAAACGTGATTATGCGATCGCTGAATTCAATGCATAATCAGCCATAGTCCGCATATTTATGCGGGGTTCACATTTTTTCAAATACTCCGCAATCTCGCCACATAAAATGCTGATTTCCGCGCAAAATATGCGGGGCTTGCATGATTTCATAATCCCCGCATTTTCGTCGCAAAAAAGGTCAAATATATGTTGCCATGGGAACATTATGAAGTGACATCATCGAAATGCTGCAAACCCAGCGAATAAGCCATGATGAAGCCCGCAAATAAATGTAAAAGTATGTGTTACATGACAGTGACGGTGTTACATTATTGTGAACTTCATGCAACTGCGTGTTTATTAATGTCTGAAATAAAACAAGATGAGAACTTAAATATTCCCAGCACTTTCTGTGGTGTAGTATGCTTGCTTATCATAGTAAGTAATACTAGTAATAATAAATGACTGTTTACATTAAGGTAGTAGCCTAGTGAGAACAGGGTGTTGGGGAATCACTTATTAAGGTAGTATCCTAGTGAGAACAGGGTGTTGGGGAATCACTTATTAAGGTAGTAGCCTAGTGAGAACAGGGTGTTAGGGAATCACTTATTAAGGTAGTAGCCTAGTGAGAACAGGGTGTTGGGGAATCACTTATTAAGGTAGTAGCCTAGTGAGAACAGGGTGTTGGGGAATCACTTATTAAGGTAGTAGCCTAGTGAGAACAGGGTGTTGGGGAATCACTTATTAAGGTAGTAGCCTAGTGAGAACAGGGTGTTGGGGAATCACTTATTGAGAACAGAGTGTTGGGGAATCACTTATTAAGGTAGTAGGTAGTGAGAACAGCCTAGAACAGGGTGTTGGGGTAGTAGAGTGAACAGGGTGTTGGGGTGAGGGTGTTGGGGAAGGGTGTTGGGGAATCACTTAGTAGGTGTGAGAACAGGGTGTTGGGGAATCACTTATTAAGGTAGTAGCCTAGTGAGAACAGGGTGTTGGGGAATCACTTATTAAGGTAGTAGCCTAGTGAGAACAGGGTGTTGGGGAATCACTTATTAAGGTAGTAGCCTAGTGAGAACAGGGTGTTGGGGAATCACTTATTAAGGTAGTAGCCTAGTGAGAACAGGGTGTTGGGGAATCACTTATTAAGGTAGTAGCCTAGTGAGAACAGGGTGTTGGGGAATCACTTTCATCGAACCACAGTTTTTGCAAGTTCCCTCAATTTTATCGCATATAATTGCATAAATATCCCGCACATTCCATCGTATTTTTTAAGAAAACGTGCCGCATAATCAAGGATTTTTGCCCGCAACAATCACAAAAAAACTAGTTTTGGAAGGACTGTTTAGTTGATGTTTTCAGTCAGTGGATGTGTTGAACTTGTCGAATGCATTGTACAACAGTAGGACAAAACATATTATTGGTTTGTAAAGAAATTATTTCTTTGATATTCATTTAGCAACTCCTGTCTAACAGCTTAAACAATTGCGATTTCAAAAAATATTTAAAACTGCTTCATATAGTCATTCTAAACTTACAGAGCTTTTTTAAGATTGTATCAAAAGTCTTAGGGCAACTTAATCGTATCTATGGTGAATATTTGAATTCTTTGAAAAATATTATTGTTATATTATAGTTTGTGCATTCTGTTTGCCATACATGACATTTACGTAGACTGTTACTTACTTGTTATCCCACTGTTACCATTTCAGGCCAAGAAGAGGAAGCGGGCAGAACGATTTGGAAATATTTGATTTCATTTTTTAATAATTTCGTTTTTTTCAAACTTTTTACTCTTGGTTTACATTTGAGATATAATTACTATATACAACAGCAATTTCGACATTCTTTAATTTCCCTCAAGTGTCCTGATAATAATTATTTTTCTTACACATGTCCTGTTTTTGGCAATAAATCTCTGTGAAATACAGAGCGTTGTAGGATTCTAGTTTTTGCTTGGGTGGGACTCAACTCCTTGATCAGTAGTCTTTTAAAAACTAGGTGCTGTGGTGAAAATCGGGTAAGACATGCCTTGTTTCTAGTAAATTATACAAAAAAAGAATGTGAGTTTTTTTAGGAGTAGGACATCATTTATGGAATCTGTGGTGGAAGAAATGTTATGGTTAGCAGATTTAGAAATTCCTGTTTGTGTAATAGATTTTGTTATGCTTGTAACTAAACGAAACCAGATAGTTTGTTTCTCAATTGCATATACATTTTCCACCTTTGTCTGACATACCTATTGCAAATATATGATTGTTTTTAATGTAGGGATTTTTTTGTTTTTATCTCTTTTGTTGCATACAGTTGTTTGGTTCAAATATCGTAAATTCATTGAAACCTGATTTCATTTTATAAAAACATTGTTACTAGAGCAGTTCTGTACTAGAGCCATATGATGTTCCTGCTTGTTTTGGGGCCTTTTTAAAACTTTATTGTGGTCTTATATATTTGAAAGGCATGATCAGTGGTATTCAGCGTGACTTGGCCAGCGAATAATCTTTTCATTATTTTTCACTAAGACATTCCTTAGTAGCTATGGCAATGTGTTTGGGCAATGTCTTGCTGCATAATGAGATCAGGAACGCTGTGGTGTCGGAACAGACTATATCTTCATGTACACATTAGAAATGGTTCTGCTGCTGCCATCAGCAATTAAATAATCAGTGTTTCACTTGTATCCAAACGTGCTGAAGTCAGACTTCCACCTCCATCGTGTATTTTTGGCACGCTGGTCTTTTCTGGATCAGGTCCTTCTTTTTCTTTCTTGCTTTCCATTATTGTTTTGTATGTCCCACGAACTCTGCTTTTTTAAAATACTTTTTAACAAATTATAATCTGGATGTTCGGTTCTCTAGTATCACTTGTGGTTTGCATATTATGATGTACCCTCTGTTGTCTGTGTCAAATTTAAGATGCCAGTCTGTGCTTTAACCCGTAGCCCGCATTTAAATCCAAAGTAATGGAATACATAAGAAACAAAAATATGTAAACGTGTTTTTTTTCTCTCACATACACTCACCTAAAGGATTATTAGGAACACCATACTAATACTGTTTTTGACCCCCTTTCGCCTTCAGAACTGCCTTAATTCTACGTGGCATTGATTCAACAAGGTGCTGAAAGCATTCTTTAGAAATGTTGGCCCATATTGATAGGAAAGCATCTTGCATTTGATGGAGATTTGTGGGATGCACATCCAGGGCACAAAACTCCCGTTCCACCACATCCCAAAAATGCTCTATTGGGTTGAGATCTGGTGACTGTGGGGTCCATTTCAGTACAGTGAACTCATTGTCATGTTCAAGAAACCAATTTGAAATGATTCGAGCTTTGTGTCATGGTGCATTATCCTGCTGGAAGTAGCCATCAGAGGATGGGTACATGGTGGTCATAAAGGGATGGACATGGTCAGAAAAAATGCTCAGGTCATGTCACTGTGTGATTATGTCACTGTGTGATTATGTCACTGTGTGATTATGTCACTGTGTGATTATGTCACTGTGTGTTTATGTCACTGTGTGTTTATGTCACTGTGTGTTTGTCACTGTGTGATTATGTCACTGTGTGATTATGTCACTGTGTGTTTATGTCACTGTGTGTTTATGTCACTGTGTGTTTGTCACTGTGTGATTATGTCACTGTGTGATTATGTCACTGTGTGTTTATGTCACTGTGTGTTTATGTCACTGTGTGTTTATGTCACTGTGTGTTTATGTCACTGTGTGTTTATGTCACTGTGTGTTTATGTCACTGTGTGTTTATGTCACTGTGTGTGATTATGTCACTGTGTGATTATGTCACTGTGTGATTATGTCACTGTGTGATTATGTCACTGTGTGATTATGTCACTGTGTGATTATGTCACTGTGTGATTATGTCACTGTGTGATTATGTCACTGTGTGATTATGTCACTGTGTGATTATGTCACTGTGTGTTTATGTCACTGTGTGTTTATGTCACTGTGTGTTTATGTCACTGTGTGTTTATGTCACTGTGTGATTATGTCACTGTGTGATTATGTCACTGTGTGATTATGTCACTGTGTGATTATGTCACTGTGTGATTATGTCACTGTGTGATTATGTCACTGTGTGATTATGTCACTGTGTGATTATGTCACTGTGTGATTATGTCACTGTGTGATTATGTCACTGTGTGATTATGTCACTGTGTGATTATGTCACTGTGTGAGATTACGGGCAGAGGAGTGTGTAAATGTTTGTTTTGTGAGGTTTTTGTGTGAGCATGTTGTAAGGTTAATGTCACTGCAGGCTCTGTGTTCTGCTCTCTGTTGGGGTTAGGGTTGGGGTGGTCTGTGTTCTGTGTTCTGTTGGGGTTATGGTTGTGGGTGGTCTGTGTTCTGTTGGGGTCAGGGTTGGGGTTGGTCTGTGTTCTGTTGGGGTTAGGGTGGTCTGTGTTCTGCTCTCTGTTGGGGTTAGGGTGGTCTGTGTTCTGCACTCTGTTGGGGTTAGGGTAAGGTTTGTGTAGGGTTAGGGTTGTGGGTGGTCTGTGTTCTGCTCTCTGTTGGGGTTAGGGTTAGGGTTGTGGGTGGTCTTTGTGCATTTGCATCAGTAAAGAGCTCCGTCCTCAGTCTCATTTGTTCCCCATTGATTCCTTAAATTAGGTTGATGAGAGGCCCTCCTATCAGGTGACATTAATTGGGTCATGCTGCATCTCGTACAACATCCAAACAATGGGTCACCAACACTAAACCTTTATCTTTGGGCTTGTTTCTCTTCTATCAATTAGCCTCAGAATTCATATGTTTCCTGTCACCCCACCTACATCCCAACATTCACCCAACATTCAGGATCCAGCAGGCAGGCACTAGCATCTGCTCATAAGAGGAGCTGTAACTGGCCTGATGAGTCAGTACCTCGATAAAGTTTCTAAAAAAATGTGTGATAGGCCAGTGAAAGGGCAAACATAAATAAACACAGGCGTACATTTTGTAAGCTAAATAAATGATTTATTGTACAAAAACAATATCAAAGGGACAGTGATTCATACGCAGAACTACAAAGCTGGGCTGATATTTATCTACACAACATAAAGCTGGGCTGATATTTATCTACACAACATAAAGCTGGGCTGATATTTATCTACACAACATAAAGCTGGGCTGATATTTATCTACACAACATAAAGCTGGGCTGATATTTATCTACAAACATAAAGCTGGGCTGATATTTATCTACACAACATAAAGCTGGGGCCATAAAGCTGGGCTGATATTTATCTGATATTTATCTACACAACATAAAGCTGGGCTGATATTTATCTACACAACATAAAGCTGGGCTGATATTTATCTACACAACATAAAGCTGGGCTGATATTTATCTACACAACATAAAGCTGGGCTGATATTTATCTACACAACATAAAGCTGGGCTGATATTTATCTACACAACATAAAGCTGGGCTGATATTTATCTACACAACATAAAGCTGGGCTGATATTTATCTACACAACATAAAGCTGGGCTGATATTTATCTACACAACATAAAGCTGGGCTGATATTTATCTACACAACATAAAGCTGGGCTGATATTTATCTACAACATAAAGCTGGGCTGATATTTATATAAAGCTGGGCTGATATTTATCTACACAACATAAAGCTGGGCTGATATTTATCTACACAACATAAAGCTGGGCTGATATTTATCTACACAACATAAAGCTGGGCTGATATTTATCTACACAACATAAAGCTGGGCTGATATTTATCTACACAACATAAAGCTGGGCTGATATTTATCTACACAACATAAAGCTGGGCTGATATTTATCTACACAACATAAAGCTGGGCTGATATTTATCTACACAACATAAAGCTGGGCTGATATTTATCTACACAACATAAAGCTGGGCTGATATTTATCTACACAACATAAAGCTGGGCTGATATTTATCTACACAACATAAAGCTGGGCTGATATTTATCTACACAACATAAAGCTGGGCTGATATTTATCTACACAACATAAAGCTGGGCTGATATTTATCTACACAACATAAAGCTACTGATATTTATCTACACAACATAAAGCTGGGCTGATATTTATCTACACAACATAAAGCTGGGCTGATATTTATCTACACAACATAAAGCTGGGCTGATATTTATCTACACAACATAAAGCTGGGCTGATATTTATCTACACAACATAAAGCTGGGCTGATATTTATCTACACAACATAAAGCTGGGCTGATATTTATCTACACAACATAAAGCTGGGCTGATATTTATCTACACAACATAAAGCTGGGCTGATATTTATCTACACAACATAAAGCTGGGCTGATATTTATCTACACAACATAAAGCTGGGCTGATATTTATCTACACAACATAAAGCTGGGCTGATATTTATCTACACAACATAAAGCTGGGCTGATATTTATCTACACAACATAAAGCTGGGCTGATATTTATCTACACAACATGATATTTATCTACACAACATAAAGCTGGGCTGATATTTATCTACACAACTACACAACATAAAGCTGGGCTGATATTTATCTACACAACATAAAGCTGGGCTGATATTTATCTACACAACATAAAGCTGGGCTGATATTTATCTACACAACATAAAGCTGGGCTGATATTTATCTACACAACATAAAGCTGGGCTGATATTTATCTACACAACATAAAGCTGGGCTGATATTTATCTACAACATAAAGCTGGGCTGATATTTATCTACACAACATAAAAGCTGGGCTGATATTTATCTTAAACTGATATTTACACAACATAAAGCTGGGCTGATATTTATCTACACAACATAAAGCTGGGCTGATATTTATCTACACAACATAAAGCTGGGCTGGGCTGATATTTATCGACACAACATAAAGCGGGGCTGATGAAAAGTTGAAAGAGGAAGAAAAGAGCGATAACATAAGAAGCGGAGAACCTGTCCAAAACATTATAAAATGTAAGCATTTGGGTATTTATTTACATAAATTTCTTCCTCTCATATATTTATATATATGAAAATTTTTTCTCACACATACCAGTATACATACACAAAAATTCAAGATGTAACTTTATCCACAGCATTTATCAGAATGAAGCTATGGTAGTGGGTACAGCTATGTATTTCTTCTTCCTTCATCAGCACACATTATCTTTAGCTATTTGCTACAGTCACTCTTTAACTCTGCTGTCTACACTACCAGACCTGAGAGCAAGGTGACCCTGTGGTTGTTGGGTTTACTATACAGGTTACATGTTTGCACAGGTTAACTTGTGACAAAAACTGTTAAATGTATAAGCAAGTTCTCAGAACGCTAGTGAGGTAGACATACTTTGAAATTCAATGATTTGATCTTATCACATCTTAATAAAGAGACACTTTACCAGTTGAATTATTTCCAACCACTGCCACAGTCTCTCCCTTAGAACTTGTTTAACATTTTCCTGCAGTGTCAATAGCTACAGTACACAACATCACATCCTCTACTTTGGCTAGCGATCCCTGGATACGTTTTATTCTAATATGGGCACTTCACTCAAAACACACAAGGCAGAACATGTCTGTATTAGACAGTCAACACAAAAGTTTGCACAAATTCAAAAGGACCAAAGTCTCTCAGAGTTGATGACAGATTGATTAAAGTTAATGATGTGGTATTCCCAGTTTAAAACGTTCTATGTTCCATGTCCAGACATATGTTCCACACAACTTTTCACCCTTGGAGAACAAAGGGGCCAGTTGCCCGCTGGTTATTCCAGGTTTCTGAGATAGGTGCAGGAGGAGCGTGAGAATATGGACAGGCCTCCGCTTCAGACAAAAAGGCAGTCAGGAAAGTGTGACGTAACAAAACAAGTGATAGGATTACTAGTCTATCCACATGATGTATGCCGGAAGCTTGGACAGTTGTTTTTCAATTGTAAAAGCTCTTGTGCTCGATAAGGTAAAATATTAACACAAACAACACAACTCTTACGCCATAACGTCCCATAGTGCAAAATTTATTGTTGGTAAGGTAGAGTGCCCAGAAAAGATTTTTGTACCCCTTTTAATTATATACATATATTATTTATATATAATGTCAGAAGGCTTTTCCTTTATCCAACAGCATAGTGCTTTCGTTTACAACAAAGAGATATCTTCGCTTTGACATCCAGAACACAATACAGACTTCAAGCTTCTAAATCTCCACTCAATGTTCAAGCACTTCCAATATTTACTGCATATTACAGATGCAGTCAGGGTTCAGGGTTAAGGGTTTAGGGTTCAGGGGTAGGGACCTCATGATATTCAATCAAAATATATGTTCTCTCTAAACTAGAAATGGCATTTCAGCTGTATCGTCTTGTCTTCAATGTTCCTTATTTTCATATGATCCACAATCTCGCTCTTCCCTTTAATTTTAGAGTTATTTTCCTTACTACATGTCAAAACAAGCATTATAGCTTCATTCCAACACAACTGTTTCTTTCTTACCACAGCCATCACAACTGTTATAGCAACTTGGCTGATTACATTTGGTCCTCCACTCATTGGGTTTGTTTTCCTAAATTAATGTGAGGGTATGGTTGTGGTAAAAGGGAATGGAAATTGCACAGTGAAAATGACAAAAGTACATAAAAGTATGTTATTTTCATACGGACCACATTTGTTTTTTTCCCTTCACTATGGTTTAATGCCATAGAGGTGTTTTCTGACATCCACCAAACTGTGTCTGTCCAAACGACCATGACACAATCTCCAGGCACACTGGGGAGATCCTAATCTTACTGTTTTTGTTGCCCAGGTATATTCTTGATTTTAAAATGTTTTGGAATTTAACACTTGCATTCCTTCATAGGAGACAGATTAATGACAGGCTATAGTACAAGTATTGTTGTATGAAACAAATGTGTTTTCTTACTACTAAGGTCAGGGCCAATTCCATTTAAATTCCAGTCGATTCAGGAAGTTCGTTCTAATTGCCTTCAATGCTTTGAAGAGGAGAAATTGGACCTTTAATTGGAGTTTGGGAGAAAACATGAATGAACTGGGATTTAAATGGTTTTGGCCCCATCCTTTGCTCTTACCAGACAGAAAGCTTTAAGAGTGCAACTTGGACATTTTTGTCTTAGTTCATCTATACTTTGTGCGCAGGTTGATATTAGGGTTGATATGGTGGTCTAAGTTGTTACGTAGGGTTCTGCAGTAAAACAGAGAGAAATTGCATTACAAACACTTTCTTGTTCACTTACAAAGGTAATGAAATAACTCTTTTCTTCTTTTTCTTTTTGTGTTTTACAAGATCACGTGTAAAAGAAGATCAAAGTAACTTTGAAAGGGTTCTTGGATTCTTAAGAATTTCACACTGGGATGCTACAACTCAAACAGGGCTCAGAGTTGGCTTTGGATTTCAACACTTTACATCTACAACATTATTCTTTTCTTAAAGAACATTTTGGACATAAAACTTTAGTCTAAATGTATGGGAGATTTGTTCTGTAATAACTTAATGATGCTAAAAGTGAAGCATTCCTCATTGGCACTGATCAGAAACCATAGAAACCCCAATTGACCGTAAATGTTTATAAATGTCTTGGTTGTGAAGTAAAATCCCATTGGCAAGAGTATAATATGCTATTAAAGCGTTTAAAAAAATACAGTTTCCTCACTTCAAAACTGAATTTGCTTGTATGTAACAATGTGAAATCAAACCATACTGTTTAAAAAACCTCTCTCCATTATCCTGGATTTACTATCCAGGACATCTCAACAAAGACACCATCTTTTAAAAAAACCTGATATACATTTTCTTTAAATCTTTTTTTAAACAATCACAAAACGAAAAAACATCTAAAACATAGTTTTGACTTATTTGCCATATGTTTCTCAAGCTGCTCCACAAACACACCCCCTTTAAAGTATTCAATATATATTTCCACCACTGAGCTTCAGTCGTATCTTCAGCTGATACTTTTTTATCATTTCACATGTTCGACTAAAATGAATAACTAAGAAAACGAAGGTCCAGTGAGCTTTCTTTTGTAGCAGAGTGAGGTGGTGGCGGAGGTGGTGGCAAAGGTGGTGGCGGAGGTGGTGGCGGAGGTGGGGACGGAGGTGGGGACGGATTTGTGGGTGGAGGTAAAGTTTTGTGCCTAAGGAGAGCTCCGTCAGGGTTCTGGGTGGAAAGGATGCAGAACTGAATGTGCACGAGTGCGTATAACTTCTGTTGACCCTAGGAACAGCTACACCTGTCCACCACCATGACCCTAGGAACAGCTACACCTGTCCACCACCATGACCATAGGAACAGCTACACCTGCCCACCACCATGACCCTAGGAACAGCTACACCTGTCCACCACCATGACCATAGGAACAGCTACACCTGTCCACCACCATGACCATAGGAACAGCTACACCTGTCCACCACCATGACCATAGGAACAGCTACACCTGTCCACCACCATGACCCTAGGAACAGCTACACCTGTCCACCACCATGACCCTAGGAACAGCTACACCTGTCCACCACCATGACCCTAGGAACAGCTACACCTGTCCACCACCATGACCATAGGAACAGCTACACCTGTCCACCACCATGACCCCAGGAACAGCTACACCTGTCCACCACCATGACCCTAGGAACAGCTACACCTGTCCACCACCATGACCCTAGGAGCACCTACACCTGTCCACCACCATGACCCTAGGAGCACCTACACCTGTCCACCACCATGACCCTAGGAGCACCTACACCTGTCCACCACCATGACCCCAGGAACAGCTACACCTGTCCACCACCATGACCCTAGGAACAGCTACACCTGTCCACCACCATGACCCTAGGAACACCTACACCTGTCCACCACCATGACCCTAGGAGCACCTACACCTGTCCACCACCATGACCCCAGGAACAGCTACACCTGTCCACCACCATGACCCTAGGAACAGCTACACCTGTCCACCACCATGACCCTAGGAACACCTACACCTGTCCACCACCATGACCCTAGGAGCACCTACACCTTTCCACCACCATGACCCTAGGAACAGCTACACCTGCCCACCACCATGACCCTAGGAGCACCTACACCTGCCCACCACCATGACCATAGGAGCACCTACACCTGTCCACCACCATGACCCTAGGAACAGCTACACCTGCCCACCACCATGACCCTAGGAGCACCTACACCTGTCCACCACCATGACCCTAGGAGCACCTACACCTGTCCACCACCATGACCCTAGGAACAGCTACACCTTTCCACCACCATGACCCCAGGAACAGCTACACCTGTCCACCACCATGACCCTAGGAGCACCCACACCTGTCCACCACCATGACCCTGGGAACAGCTACACCTGTCCACCACCATGACCCTAGGAGCACCCACACCTGTCCACCACCATGACCCTGGGAACAGCTACACCTGTCCACCACCATGACCCTAGGAGCACCCACACCTGCCCACCACCATGACCCTAGGAGCACCCACACCTGTCCACCACCATTCCAGGGATCTTGCCATGGATGATCTGCTGCTTGTCGTTGAAGTAGAGCATGTTGATGGGCGACATCTTAGTGGGGGTGCAGCAGGGTCCTGCTGAGCCCCTGGGATTGGCGTGCTGGACCAGGTGCGTGTGCGGGTACTTCTGCATGAACATGTATTCACACTGGCCCGAGCAATAGTTGGCCTTGTAGCGCTTGGGAGCGATGATCCAATCCCAGCCGAAGGCCTCGAAGTCCACCGTTAGCGGGTATCGGCAGCAGCGGGACTCTGTGGAGTGCTCGTCACAGTCCAGACCCAGGTTACGTCGGGAGCGTTTGGTCGTCTCCAGAACTTTGACCTCCAGGAACGGCTGCTGGAGTCAGGGGGAGGGGAGGGGTGGAATGGAGGTGATTAAGAGAGAACTCGAACAGTAAGGCAAGCAATTATTCTAGGAAAAACATTGGGGTTCTGGGACCTATTACTGTCACTGAAGATGACAAAAAGCTTGATGCACTTCTCTAAATGGCCATTACTACCTATGATTTTAGAGACACAGACACTTGCTGATGATGTGGGCGCTATCACTTGATGCAAATCTGGTCACTTAACCTAACGTCAATTAAATGGCCAACATTTTACACATGGCTTAATCTATGACCTTTAAGGTCATAAACAGGTTACTAAAACCTTGACCCTTGTGCATTGCGAGAGCAGCAAATATTTTAGTCAAGCATGTTTATTTCACAAGCCCTCAATTCTTCACTAAAAACCCAGCTGGACTTGAGCACAGTTTTTGTGACGCTTTCAACACAAGACATAAGCCGATAGGCCAGAAGGGTTAACCAGCATCAGCTTGGGCCTTAAGGCTTGTTGGTGTGGGTGAAAGGTCATAGGTCATAGGTCATAGAGGAATTTGCTTCATTTGAGCTTTTTGTGTTTTGTAAATTTTTTTACACAGACCTTTGTGTCTTTGATCATTTCTTTCTTCTCCTTAACAAAAACAAAGCGTGCTGCTGTGCAATGATTGGTTTGTAAAGGAGCCGAAGTCAACATCTATGTCTTGTTGTGAAGAACTCACTCAAATAAAAAACTTATGGGTCGTTATTTTGCAATGCTTAAAATTATAAATAAAAGAGTAAAATAAATAGTAAACATAGGAGTACCTTTATATCTGTATTTATTCGTTGCTTTGTATATTGCAATGAATCATTGACTTAGGTTGAGCTGGTACAATTTAACCACTGTTTGTTATACACAATTTATTTGCTATTGACCCCCAGCAGAAGTGCAGAAAAGCTATATGACATGTAGATATTGTTAGTCAGCAAAATGGATGAGTTTGGAGTAAAGCTCAAAAACTTGACTGGTGTAAACATATTGGTAGTATATCAATTCAAATTTTGATAATAATTGAAGAAAATTCCTAGCAGTGTTGAGGGGTTTATGGAAATTAATGCTGAGATGGTTTATTGGAGTTTTGGTGTGATTTATATCACAGATTAACTATATCTATGTGGTTAGGGTTAGGTAACACTCCATTGTGAATGACCCAAGATCCCATCTTTATAGGCTTTACAGATCTACAGACAAGCAATACAAGTTCAACTATTCACTAATGCACCATTCACGAACACTATTCACGAACACTATTCACTAACAATATTCACTAATGCACTATTCACTAACAATATTCACTAACACTATTCACTAATGCACTATTCACTAACACTATTCACGGACACTATTCACGGACACTATTCACTAACACTGTTCACTAACACTATTCACTAATACTATTCACTAACACTATTCACTAACACTATTCACTAACAATATTCACTAACAATATTCACTAACACTATTCACTAATACTATTCACGAACACAATTCACTAATACTATACACTAACACAATGCACTAACACTATTCACTAACAATATTCACTAAAAATATTCACTAATACTGTTTACTAACACTATTCACTAACACTATTCACTAATACAATTCACTAACACTATTCACTAACAATATTCACTAACACTATTCAATAATGCACCTTTCACTAATACCATTTACTAACATTATTCACTAACACTATTCACTAATGCACTATTCACTAACACAATTCACTAATGCACAATTCACTAACACTATTCACTAATACTATTTACTAACACTATTCACTAACACTATTCACTAATGCACTATTCACTAACACTATTCACTAACAATATTCACTAACTCTATTCACTAATGCAATATTCACTAACACTATTCACTAATGCACTATTCACTAACACTATTCACGGACACTATTCACTAAAACTATTCACGAACACTGTTCACTAACACTATTCACTAATACTATTCACTAACACTATTCACTAATACTATTCAATAACACTATTCACTAACACTATTCACTAACACTATTTACTAACACCATTCACTAATACTATTCACTAATACTAATCAATAACACTAATCACTAACACTATTCACTAACACTATTCACTAACAGTATTCACTAATACTATTCCCTAACACTATACACTAACACTATTCACTAACAATATTCACAAAAATTATTCACTAATGCTATTCACTAATACTGTTTACTAAAACTATTAATTAACACTATTCACTAATACAATTCACTGACACTATTCACTAACAATATTCACTAACACTATTCACTAATGCACCTTTCACTAACACTATTTACTAACAATATTCACTAACAATATTCACTAATACTATTCAATAACACTATTCACTAATACTATTCACTAAAACTATTAATGAACACTATTCACTAATACAATTCACTAATACCATTTACTAACATTATTCACTAACACTATTCACTAATGCACTATTCACTAACACGATTCACTAATGCACTTTTCACTAACACTAGTCACTAACAGTATTCACTAATACTATTCAATAACACTATTCACTAACACTATTCACTAATACTATTAATAACACTATTCACTAATACTATTCCCTAACACTATACACTAACACTATTCACTAACAATATTCACAAAAATTATTCACTAATGCTATTCACTAATACTGTTTACTAAAACTATTAATTAACACTATTCACTAATACAATTCACTGACACTATTCACTAACAATATTCACTAACACTATTCACTAATGCACCTTTCACTAACACTATTTACTAACAATATTCACTAACAATATTCACTAATACTATTCAATAACACTATTCACTAATACTATTCACTAAAACTATTAATTAACACTATTCACTAATACAATTCACTAATACCATTTACTAACATTATTCACTAACACTATTCACTAATGCACTATTCACTAACACGATTCACTAATGCACTTTTCACTAACACTAGTCACTAACAGTATTCACTAATACTATTCACTAACACTATACACTAACACTATTCACTGACAATATTCAATAACAATATTCACTAACACTATTCACTAATGCACTTTTCACTAACACTATTTACTAACAATATTCACTAACAATATTCACTAATACTATTCAATAACACTATTCACTAATACTATTCACTAACACTATTCACTAACACTATTCACTAATACTATTCAATAACACTATTCACTAACACTATTCACTAATACTATTAATAACACTATTCACTAACACCATTCACTAACATTATTCACTAACACTATTCACGAACACTATTCACGAACACTATTCACGAACACTATTCACTAACACTATTCACTAATACTATTCACTAACACTATGCGCTACTCTAACACATACATTATCATAGCTTAGACTGTGCTACTCTAACACAGACATTATCATAACTTAGACTGTGCTACTGTGCAACTGAGGGGGCAGGTCTGAGGCGACAGGTCTGAGGCGACAGGACTGAGGCGACAGGTATGAGGCGACAGGTCTGTGGGGACAGGACTGAGGGGACAGGTCTGAGGCAACAGGTCTGAGGCGACAGGTCAGAGGGGACAGGTCAGAGGGGACAGGTCGGAGGCGACAGGACTGAGGGGACAGGTCTGAGGTGACAGGAGTGAGGGTACAGGTCTGAGGCGACAGGTCTGAGGCGACAGGTCTGAGGCGACAGGTCTGAGGCGACAGGTCTGAGGCGACAGGTCTGAGGCGACAGGTCTGAGGCGACAGGTCTGAGGCGACAGGTCAGAGGGTCCTTACCAGCCCTTCCTCCCCCGGCCTCAGCGAAGTCACTGCTAGGTCGTTGCCGCTCTCGTCGAAGGCATTGATGTCGATACCCCAGTTGGTGTGCGGCTGCTTGAACCAGTTCTGCAGCACATGCTTGAAGTCAATGCTTTGCCAGTGGCCAACGCGCGAGTTGAGCTCTATCTTCAGCGAGCGGATGCGGATGTGGCGGCTGCCCTGTTCCGTTACAGGCTTCAGCCGGAGGATCTGCAGGTACACGGTGGAGGTCTGCTGCAGCGGCCGCAGGTACACCCACAGCTGTGCCTTCAGCACCTTGGTGAACATGAGCTTGGGGCTAAATTTGAAGAAGCAGCAGCTGGGCTTGCCGTCCACCTGCACCAATGGCTCCGCTGTGGGACAGACAGGTTGAGAGGTTTTCCTTATGAATATACGTTTGATTTCTGTACAATATATTTATATACTTGCATCACACATCATGCATTTTGACTCATTTGCATATGCTGTGTGGCTGTGCATCACACGTCATGTATTTTGACTCATTTGCATATGCTGTGTGGCTGTGCATCACACGTCATGTATTTTGACTCATTTGCATATGCTGTGTGGCTGTGCATCACACTTCATGTATTTTGACTCATTTGCATATGCTGTGTGGCTGTGCATCACACGTCATGTATTTTGACTCATTTGCATATGCTGTGTGGCTGTGCATCACACGTCATGTATTTTGACTCATTTGCATATGCTGTGTGGGTCATGTATTTTGACTCATTTGCATATGCTGTGTGGCTGTGCATCACACGTCATGTATTTTGACTCATTTGCATATGCTGTGTGGCTGTGCATCACATGTCATGTATTTTGACTCATTTGCATAGACTGCACTTCCACAATAATCACATGCACACAACTCCTATTTGCATCAAAATATGTTATAAATAAATAATTAATTAATTATGTATAATGACTACAGACCCGTCGCGCTGACCTCTGTGGTAATGATGTCTTCGAAGTCTTGTGCTGGCTCATCTGAAAACAATCACAGACCCTCTACTGGACCCCTGCAGTTTGCCTACAGAGCCAACTGGTCTGTGGACGATGCAGTCAATATGGCCCTCCACTTCACTCTCCAGCACCTGGATTCCCCTGCAACATATGCAAGGATCCTGTTTGTGGACTTCAGCTCTGCCTTCAACACCATCATCCCTGCCCTCCTACACGACAAGCTCTCCCAGCTCAAAGTTCCAGACTCCACCTGCAGGTGGATCACAGACTTCCTGTCTGACAGGAAGCAGTGCGTCAAGCTGGGGTCACAAGTCTCTGACCCGGTCCATTAGCACCGGGTTCCCCCAGGGCTGCGTCCTTTCTCCTCTGCTCTTCTCCCTCTACACCAACAGCTGCACCTCGAGTCATCCATCTGTTAAGATCCTGAAGTTTGCGGATGACACCACCCTGTGGGGATGAGTCCGACTACAGGCTGGAAGCTGACAAACTGGTGACCTGGTGCAGCCAGAACAACTTAGAGCTCAATGCTCTAAAGACAGTGGAGATGGTTGTGGACTTCAGGAGGAACTCAGCCACACTCTCCCCCATCACCCTGTGTGGCTCTCCGGTCAACACTGTAGAGTCCTTCTGCTTCCTGGGCACCATCCTTTCTCAGGACCTCAAGTGTTACTTAAACATCTGCTCACTGCCCATAAAAGCTCAACAGAGGATGTACTTCCTTCGGCAGCTGAAGAAATTCAACCTGCCTAAGACTATGATGGTCCACTTCTACTCAGCCATCATTGAGTCCATCCTCACCTCATCCATCACCATCTGGTACCCTGCTGCTACAGCCAAAGACAAGAGCAGACTGCAGCGTATCATCCGCTCAGCTGAATAGGTGATTGGCTGCAGTCTGCCTAGCCTCGAGGACCTGCACACCTCGAGGGCTCTGAGGCGAGCTAGGAAGATTGTGGCAGACCCTCTCACCCCAGACACTCTCTGTTCAATCCACTCCCCTCCGGCAGAAGGCTTCAGTCCATCAGGACCAAAACCTCTTGCCATAAGAACTGTTTCTTCCCTGTGCCAGGCCAGGGGTGCACACAAGCCTTGTACTCTTACCCATTCCATTTGCACATTGCCTGATTTTGCACCTGATTTTTACAATAATACTTATCTGTATTCTGTATAGTATTTTGTATATTACTATCCAATACCCTTATCTGTATTCTGTATAGTATTTTGTATATTACTATCCTATACCCCTCACCCTCTTACGTTACTTATCTGTATTCTGTATAGTATTTTGTATATTACTATCCCTATACCCCTCACCCTCTTACGTTACTTATCTGTATTCTGTATAGTATTTTGTATATTACTATCCATATACCCCTCACCCTCTTACGTTACTTATCTGTATTCTGTATAGTATTTTGTATATTACTATCCTATACCCCTCACCCTCTTACGTTACTTATCTGTATTCTGTATAGTATTTTGTATATTACTATCCCTATACCCCTCACCCTCTTACGTTACTTATCTGTATTCTGTATAGTATTTTGTATATTACTATCCCTATACCCCTCACCCTCTTACGTTACTTATCTGTATTCTGTATAGTATTTTGTATATTACTATCCTATACCCCTCACCCTCTTACGTTACTTATCTGTATTCTGTATAGTATTTTGTATATTACTATCCTATACCCCTCACCCTCACCCTCTTATTTTGTATATTACTATCCTATACCCCTCACCCTCTTACTTATCTGTATTCTGTATAGTATTTTGTATATTACTATCCCTATACCCCTCACCCTCTTACGTTACTTATCTGTATTCTGTATAGTATTTTGTATATTACTATCCTATACCCCTCACCCTCTTACGTTACTTATCTGTATTCTGTATAGTATTTTGTATATTACTATTCCTATACCCCTCACCCTCTTACGTTACTTATCTGTATTCTGTATAGTATTTTGTATATTACTATCCCTATACCCCTCACCCTCTTACGTTACTTATCTGTATTCTGTATAGTATTTTGTATATTACTATCCCTATACCCCTCACCCTCTTACGTTACTTATCTGTATTCTGTATAGTATTTTGTATATTACTATCCTATACCCCTCACCCTCTTACGTTACTTATCTGTATTCTGTATAGTATTTTGTATATTACTATCCTATACCCCTCACCCTCTTACGTTACTTATCTGTATTCTGTATAGTATTTTGTATATTACTATCCCTATACCCCTCACCCTCTTACGTTACTTATCTGTATTCTGTATAGTATTTTGTATATTACTATCCCTATACCCCTCACCCTCTTACGTTACTTATCTGTATTCTGTATAGTATTTTGTATATTACTATCCCTATACCCCTCACCCTCTTACGTTACTTATCTGTATTCTGTATAGTATTTTGTATATTACTATCCCTATACCCCTCACCCTCTTACGTTACTTATCTGTATTCTGTATAGTATTTTGTATATTACTATCCTATACCCCTCACCCTCTTACGTTACTTATCTGTATTCTGTATAGTATTTTGTATATTACTATCCCTATACCCCTCACCCTCTTACGTTACTTATCTGTATTCTGTATAGTATTTTGTATATTACTATCCCTATACCCCTCACCCTCTTACGTTACTTATCTGTATTCTGTATAGTATTTTGTATATTACTATCCCTATACCCCTCACCCTCTTACGTTACTTATCTGTATTCTGTATAGTATTTTGTATATTACTATCCCTATACCCCTCACCCTCTTACGTTACTTATCTGTATTCTGTATAGTATTTTGTATATTACTATCCATATACCCCTCACCCTCTTACGTTACTTATCTGTATTCTGTATAGTATTTTGTATATTACTATCCTATACCCCTCACCCTCTTACGTTACTTATCTGTATTCTGTATAGTATTTTGTATATTACTATCCTATACCCCTCACCCTCTTACGTTACTTATCTGTATTCTGTATAGTATTTTGTATATTACTATCCCTATACCCCTCACCCTCTTACGTTACTTATCTGTATTCTGTATAGTATTTTGTATATTACTATCCCTATACCCCTCACCCTCTTACGTTACTTATCTGTATTCTGTATAGTATTTTGTATATTACTATCCTATACCCCTCACCCTCTTACGTTACTTATCTGTATTCTGTATAGTATTTTGTATATTACTATCCTATACCCCTCACCCTCTTACGTTACTTATCTGTATTCTGTATAGTATTTTGTATATTACTATCCCTATACCCCTCATCTGTATTCCTATCTATACCCCTCACCCTCTTACGTTACTTATCTGTATTCTGTATAGTATTTTGTATATTACTATCCCTATACCCCTCACCCTCTTACGTTACTTATCTGTATTCTGTATAGTATTTTGTATATTACTATCCCTATACCCCTCACCCTCTTACGTTACTTATCTGTATTCTGTATAGTATTTTGTATATTACTATCCTATACCCCTCACCCTCTTACGTTACTTATCTGTATTCTGTATAGTATTTTATATTACTATCCCTATACCCCTCACCCTCTTACGTTACTTATCTGTATTCTGTATAGTATTTTGTATATTACTATCCATATACCCCTCACCCTCTTACGTTACTTATCTGTATTCTGTATAGTATTTTGTATATTACTATCCTATACCCCTCACCCTCTTACGTTACTTATCTGTATTCTGTATAGTATTTTGTATATTACTATCCATATACCCCTCACCCTCTTACGTTACTTATCTGTATTCTGTATAGTATTTTGTATATTACTATCCATATACCCCTCACCCTCTTACGTTACTTATCTGTATTCTGTATAGTATTTTGTATATTACTATCCTATACCCCTCACCCTCTTACGTTACTTATCTGTATTCTGTATAGTATTTTGTATATTACTATCCTATACCCCTCACCCTCTTACGTTACTTATCTGTATTCTGTATAGTATTTTGTATATTACTATCCATATACCCCTCACCCTCTTACGTTACTTATCTGTATTCTGTATAGTATTTTGTATATTACTATCCTATACCCCTCACCCTCTTACGTTACTTATCTGTATTCTGTATAGTATTTTGTATATTACTATCCTATACCCCTCACCCTCTTACGTTACTTATCTGTATTCTGTATAGTATTTTGTATATTACTATCCCTATACCCCTCACCCTCTTACGTTACTTATCTGTATTCTGTATAGTATTTTGTATATTACTATCCCTATACCCCTCACCCTCTTACGTTACTTATCTGTATTCTGTATAGTATTTTGTATATTACTATCCTATACCCCTCACCCTCTTACGTTACTTATCTGTATTCTGTATAGTATTTTGTATATTACTATCCTATACCCCTCACCCTCTTACGTTACTTATCTGTATTCTGTATAGTATTTTGTATATTACTATCCCTATACCCCTCACCCTCTTACGTTACTTATCTGTATTCTGTATAGTATTTTGTATATTACTATCCCTATACCCCTCACCCTCTTACGTTACTTATCTGTATTCTGTATAGTATTTTGTATATTACTATTCCTATACCCCTCACCCTCTTACGTTACTTATCTGTATTCTGTATAGTATTTTGTATATTACTATCCCTATACCCCTCACCCTCTTACGTTACTTATCTGTATTCTGTATAGTATTTTGTATATTACTATCCTATACCCCTCACCCTCTTACGTTACTTATCTGTATTCTGTATAGTATTTTGTATATTACTATCCCTATACCCCTCACCCTCTTACGTTACTTATCTGTATTCTGTATAGTATTTTGTATATTACTATCCCTATACCCCTCACCCTCTTACGTTACTTATCTGTATTCTGTATAGTATTTTGTATATTACTATTCCTATACCCCTCACCCTCTTACGTTACTTATCTGTATTCTGTATAGTATTTTGTATATTACTATCCCTATACCCCTCACCCTCTTACGTTACTTATCTGTATTCTGTATAGTATTTTGTATATTACTATCCCTATACCCCTCACCCTCTTACGTTACTTATCTGTATTCTGTATAGTATTTTGTATATTACTATCCTATACCCCTCACCCTCTTACGTTCTTATCTGTATTCTGTATAGTATTTTGTATATTACTATCCCTATACCCCTCACCCTCTTACGTTACTTATCTGTATTCTGTATAGTATTTTGTATATTACTATCCTATACCCCTCACCCTCTTACGTTACTTATCTGTATTCTGTATAGTATTTTGTATATTACTATCCTATACCCCTCACCCTCTTACGTTACTTATCTGTATTCTGTATAGTATTTTGTATATTACTATCCTATACCCCTCACCCTCTTACGTTACTTATCTGTTCTGTATAGTATTTTGTATATTACTATCCATATACCCCTCACCCTCTTACGTTACTTATCTGTATTCTGTATAGTATTTTGTATATTACTATCCTATACCCCTCACCCTCTTACGTTACTTATCTGTATTCTGTATAGTATTTTGTATATTACTATCCTATACCCCTCACCCTCTTACGTTACTTATCTGTATTCTGTATAGTATTTTGTATATTACTATCCTATATACCCTCACCCTCTTACGTTACTTATCTGTATTCTGTATAGTATTTTGTATATTACTATCCTATACCCCTCACCCTCTTACGTTACTTATCTGTATTCTGTATAGTATTTTGTATATTACTATCCTATACCCCTCACCCTCTTACGTTACTTATCTGTATTCTGTATAGTATTTTGTATATTACTATCCTATACCCCTCACCCTCTTACGTTACTTATCTGTATTCTGTATAGTATTTTGTATATTACTATCCTATACCCCTCACCCTCTTACGTTACTTATCTGTATTCTGTATAGTATTTTGTATATTACTATCCTATACCCTCACCCTCTTACGTTACTTATCTGTATTCTGTATAGTATTTTGTATATTACTATCCCTATACCCCTCACCCTCTTACGTTACTTATCTGTATTCTGTATAGTATTTTGTATATTACTATCCATATACCCCTCACCCTCTTACGTTACTTATCTGTATTCTGTATAGTATTTTGTATATTACTATCCTATACCCTCACCCTCTTACGTTACTTATCTGTATTCTGTATAGTATTTTGTATATTACTATCCATATACCCCTCACCCTCTTACGTTACTTATCTGTATTCTGTATAGTATTTTGTATATTACTATCCTATACCCCTCACCCTCTTACGTTACTTATCTGTATTCTGTATAGTATTTTGTATATTACTATCCCTATACCCCTCACCCTCTTACGTTACTTATCTGTATTCTGTATAGTATTTTGTATATTACTATCCTTATACCCCTCACCCTCTTACGTTACTTATCTGTATTCTGTATAGTATTTTGTATATTACTATCCATATACCCCTCACCCTCTTACGTTACTTATCTGTATTCTGTATAGTATTTTGTATATTACTATCCATATACCCCTCACCCTCTTACGTTACTTATCTGTATTCTGTATAGTATTTTGTATATTACTATCCTCATACCCCTCACCCTCTTACGTTACTTATCTGTATTCTGTATAGTATTTTGTATATTACTATCCATATACCCCTCACCCTCTTACGTTACTTATCTGTATTCTGTATAGTATTTTGTATATTACTATCCCTATACCCCTCACCCTCTTACGTTACTTATCTGTATTCTGTATAGTATTTTGTATATTACTATCCTTATACCCCTCACCCTCTTACGTTACTTATCTGTATTCTGTATAGTATTTTGTATATTACTATCCATATACCCCTCACCCTCTTACGTTACTTATCTGTATTCTGTATAGTATTTTGTATATTACTATCCTATACCCCTCACCCTCTTACGTTACTTATCTGTATTCTGTATAGTATTTTGTATATTACTATCCCTATACCCCTCACCCTCTTACGTTACTTATCTGTATTCTGTATAGTATTTTGTATATTACTATCCTATACCCCTCACCCTCTTACGTTACTTATCTGTATTCTGTATAGTATTTTGTATATTACTATCCATATACCCCTCACCCTCTTACGTTACTTATCTGTATTCTGTATAGTATTTTGTATATTATATCCTATACCCCTCACCCTCTTACGTTACTTATCTTTATTCTGTATAGTATTTTGTATATTACTATCCATATACCCCTCACCCTCTTACATTACTTATCTGTATTCTGTATAGTATTTTGTATATTACTATCCTATACCCCTCACCCTCTTACGTTACTTATCTGTATTCTGTATAGTATTTTGTATATTACTATCCCTATACCCCTCACCCTCTTACGTTACTTATCTGTATTCTGTATAGTATTTTGTATATTACTATCCATATACCCCTCACCCTCTTACGTTACTTATCTGTATTCTGTATAGTATTTTGTATATTACTATCCCTATACCCCTCACCCTCTTACGTTACTTATCTGTATTCTGTATAGTATTTTGTATATTACTATCCCTATACCCCTCACCCTCTTACGTTACTTATCTGTATTCTGTATAGTATTTTGTATATTACTATCCTATACCCCTCACCCTCTTACGTTACTTATCTGTATTCTGTATAGTATTTTGTATATTACTATCCTATACCCCTCACCCTCTTACGTTACTTATCTGTATTCTGTATAGTATTTTGTATATTACTATCCTATACCCCTCACCCTCTTACGTTACTTATCTGTATTCTGTATAGTATTTTGTATATTACTATCCCTATACCCCTCACCCTCTTACGTTACTTATCTGTATTCTGTATAGTATTTTGTATATTACTATCCTATACCCCTCACCCTCTTACGTTACTTATCTGTATTCTGTATAGTATTTTGTATATTACTATCCATATACCCCTCACCCTCTTACGTTACTTATCTGTATTCTGTATAGTATTTTGTATATTACTATCCTATACCCCTCACCCTCTTACGTTACTTATCTGTATTCTGTATAGTATTTTGTATATTACTATCCCTATACCCCTCACCCTCTTACGTTACTTATCTGTATTCTGTATCACCCTCTTACGTTACTTATCTGTATTCTGTATTTTGTATATTACTATCCCTATACCCCTCACCCTCTTACGTTACTTATCTGTATTCTGTATAGTATTTTGTATATTACTATCCTATACCCCTCACCCTCTTACGTTACTTATCTGTATTCTGTATAGTATTTTGTATATTACTATCCTATACCCCTCACCCTCTTACGTTACTTATCTGTATTCTGTATAGTATTTTGTATATTACTATCCATATACCCCTCACCCTCTTACGTTACTTATCTGTATTCTGTATAGTATTTTGTATATTACTATCCCTATACCCCTCACCCTCTTACGTTACTTATCTGTATTCTGTATAGTATTTTGTATATTACTATCCCTATACCCCTCACCCTCTTACGTTACTTATCTGTATTCTGTATAGTATTTTGTA
Source organism: Dallia pectoralis (assembly GCA_029465975.1). Lineage (NCBI taxonomy): Eukaryota > Metazoa > Chordata > Actinopteri > Esociformes > Umbridae > Dallia > Dallia pectoralis. Next base: position 19,884,594 of record CM055744.1, read on the forward strand.
TATTACTATCCATATACCCCTCACCCTCTTACGTTACTTATCTGTATTCTGTATAGTATTTTGTATATTACTATCCCTATACCCCTCACCCTCTTACGTTACTTATCTGTATTCTGTATAGTATTTTGTATATTATATCCCTATACCCCTCACCCTCTTACGTTACTTATCTGTATTCTGTATAGTATTTTGTATATTACTATCCATATACCCCTCACCCTCTTACGTTACTTATCTGTATTCTGTATAGTATTTTGTATATTACTATCCATATACCCCTCACCCTCTTACGTTACTTATCTGTATTCTGTATAGTATTTTGTATATTACTATCCCTATACCCCTCACCCTCTTACGTTACTTATCTGTATTCTGTATAGTATTTTGTATATTACTATCCCTATACCCCTCACCCTCTTACGTTACTTATCTGTATTCTGTATAGTATTTTGTATATTACTATCCCTATACCCCTCACCCTCTTACGTTCTTATCTGTATTCTGTATAGTATTTTGTATATTACTATCCCTATACCCCTCACCCTCTTACGTTACTTATCTGTATTCTGTATAGTATTTTGTATATTACTATCCCTATACCCCTCACCCTCTTACGTTACTTATCTGTATTCTGTATAGTATTTTGTATATTACTATCCCTATACCCCTCACCCTCTTACGTTACTTATCTGTATTCTGTATAGTATTTTGTATATTACTATCCCTATACCCCTCACCCTCTTACGTTACTTATCTGTATTCTGTATAGTATTTTGTATATTACTATCCATATACCCCTCACCCTCTTACGTTACTTATCTGTATTCTGTATAGTATTTTGTATATTACTATCCTATACCCCTCACCCTCTTACGTTACTTATCTGTATTCTGTATAGTATTTTGTATATTACTATCCCTATATACCCTCACCCTCTTACGTTACTTATCTGTATTCTGTATAGTATTTTGTATATTACTATCCCTATACCCCTCACCCTCTTACGTTACTTATCTGTATTCTGTATAGTATTTTGTATATTACTATCCCTATACCCCTCACCCTCTTACGTTACTTATCTGTATTCTGTATAGTATTTTGTATATTACTATCCTATACCCCTCACCCTCTTACGTTACTTATCTGTATTCTGTATAGTATTTTGTATATTACTATCCCTATACCCCTCACCCTCTTACGTTACTTATCTGTATTCTGTATAGTATTTTGTATATTACTATCCTATACCCCTCACCCTCTTACGTTACTTATCTGTATTCTGTATAGTATTTTGTATATTACTATCCATATACCCCTCACCCTCTTACGTTACTTATCTGTATTCTGTATAGTATTTTGTATATTACTATCCCTATACCCCTCACCCTCTTACGTTACTTATCTGTATTCTGTATAGTATTTTGTATATTACTATCCCTATACCCCTCACCCTCTTACGTTACTTATCTGTATTCTGTATAGTATTTTGTATATTACTATCCCTATACCCCTCACCCTCTTACGTTACTTATCTGTATTCTGTATAGTATTTTGTATATTACTATCCATATACCTCTAAACCCGAGCGGTCGTTTGTTATTGGACTTCTGTGCTAGTCATGTCTATAACAAACACCATGTTCGAACATAAGGAGGCGCATAAGTGTACATGGTACCAGAGCACCCTGGGCCGAAGGTGATCGATTTTGTGATCGTATCGGCTGATCTAAGGCCGCATGTTTTGGACACTCGGGTGAAGTGAGGGGCAGAGCTGTCAACTGATCACCATCTGGTAGTGAGTTGGATCAGAGGGTGGGGAAAGACTTTGGACAGACCAGGTAAGCCCAAACGGGTAGTGCGGGTGAACTGGGAACGTCTGGAGGAGGCCCCTGTCTGGAATATCTTCAACTCCCACCTCCGGCGGAGCTTTTCAGGCATCCCTGTGGAGGTTGGGGGCATTGAACCTGAGTGGGCAATGTTCAAAGCTTCTATTGCTGAGGCTGCGGCGGTGAGCTGTGGTCTCAAGGTCCTAGGTGCCTCAAGGGGTGGTAACCCTAGAACACCGTGGTGGACCACGGTGGTCAGGGAAGCTGTCCGACTGAAGAAGGAGGCCTTCAGGGATATGCTATCCCTGGGGACTCCGGAGGCAGTTGCAGGGTACCGACAGGCCCGAAGGGCTGCAGCCGCTGCCGTGTCAGAGGCAAAGCAGCGGGTGTGGGAGAAGTTTGGAGAAGCTATGGAGAAGGCCTTTCGGTCGGCACCAAAATGCTTCTGGAAAACCGTTTGGCACCTCAGAAGGGGAAAACGGGGAACCATCCAAGCTGTGTACAGTAAGGATGGGACACTGTTGACCTCAACTGATGATGTGATCGGGCGCTGGGAAGAGCATTTTGAGGAGCTCCTGAATCCGACCTACACGCCCTCTAGTACAGAGGCAGAGCTGGAGGCTGATGGAGGGTCATCGTCAGTTTCCCTGGGGGTAGTCGCTGAGGTAGTCAAACAACTCCGCAGTGGCAAAGCCCCAGGGACTGATGAGATTCATCCAGAAATGCTAAAAGCTTTGGGTGGGGAAGGGCTGTCTTGGTTGACACGCCTCTTCAACATTGCATGGAAGTCTGGGACAGTGCCAGAGGAGTGGCAGACCGGGGTGGTGGTTCCCCTCTTCAAAAAGGGGGTCCAGAGAGTGTGTGCCAATTACAGAGGTATCACACTCCTCAGCCTCCCTGGTAAAGTGTACTCCAAAGTGCTGGAAAGGAGGGTTCGGCCAATAGTCGAACCTCAGATTGAAGAGGAACAATGCGGTTTTCGTCCTGGCCGGGGAACCACGGACCAGCTCTTTACTCTCGCAAGGATCCTGGAGGGGGCCTGGGAGTATGCCCATCCAGTCTACATGTGTTTTGTGGATCTGGAGAAGGCGTATGACCGGGTACCCCAGGATCTTTTGTGGGAGGTGCTGCGGGAGTATGGGGTGAGGGGGTCTCTTCTCAGGGCCATCCAATCTCTGTACGCTCAAAGCATGAGCTGTGTCCGTGTCCTCGGCAGTAAGTCGGATTCGTTCCCGGTGGGGGTTGGCCTCCGCCAGGGCTGCGCTTTGTCACCAATCCTGTTTGTAATATTCATGGACAGGATATCAAGGCGTAGTCATGGGGGGGAGGGGTTCCCGTTCGGTGGGCTGATGGTCACATCACTGCTTTTTGCGGATGATGTGGTCCTGATGGCCTCATCGGTCGGTGACCTTCAGCACTCACTGGATCGGTTCGCAGCCGAGTGTGAAGCGGCTGGGATGAGGGTTAGCACCTCTAAATCTGAGGCCATGACTCTCAGCAGGATACCGGTGGAGTGCCTACTCCGGGTAGGGAATGAGTCCTTACTCCAAGTGAAGGAGTTCAAGTACCTCGGGGTCATGTTCGCGAGTGAGGGAACAGTGGAGCGGGAGATTGGTCAGAGGATCGGAGCAGCGGGGGCGGTGTTGCATTCGCTTCACCGCACCGTTGTGACGAAAAGAGAGCTGAGCCGAAAGGCAAAGCTCTCGATCTACTGGTCAATCTTTGTTCCTACCCTCACCTATGGTCATGAAAGCTGGGTCATGACCGAAAGAACGAGATCGCGGGTACAAGCGGCCGAAATGGGTTTTCTCAGAAAGGTGGCTGGCCTCTCCCTTAGGGATAGGGTGAGAAGCTCAGTCATCCGAGAGGAACTCGGAGTAGAGCCGCTGCTGCTTTGCATAGAAAGGCGCCAGTTGAGGTGGTTCGGGCATCTTGTACGAATGCCACCTGGACGCCTCCCTAGAGAGGTGTTCCAGGCACGTCCAGCTGGGAGGAGACCTCGGGGAAGACCCAGGACTAGGTGGAGAGATTATATCTCCACACTGGCCTGGGAACGCATCGGGATTCCCCAGTCAGAGCTGGCTAATGTTGCCCGGGAAAGTTTGGGGTCCCCTGCTAGAGCTGCTACCCCCGCGACCCGACCCCGGATAAGCGGTTGAAGATGAGATGAGATGAGATTTTGTATATTACTATCCCTATACCCCTCACCCTCTTACGTTACTTATCTGTATTCTGTATAGTATTTTGTATATTACTATCCCTATACCCCTCACCCTCTTACGTTACTTATCTGTATTCTGTATAGTATTTTGTATATTACTATCCATATACCCCTCACCCTCTTACGTTACTTATCTGTATTCTGTATAGTATTTTGTATATTACTATCCCTATACCCCTCACCCTCTTACGTTACTTATCTGTATTCTGTATAGTATTTTGTATATTACTATCCCTATACCCCTCACCCTCTTACGTTACTTATCTGTATTCTGTATAGTATTTTCTATATTACTATCCCTATACCCCTCACCCTCTTACGTTACTTATCTGTATTCTGTATAGTATTTTCTATATTACTATCCCTATACCCCTCACCCTCTTACGTTACTTATCTGTATTCTGTATAGTATTTTTATATTACTATCCCTATACCCCTCACCCTCTTACGTTACTTATCTGTATTCTGTATAGTATTTTGTATATTACTATCCCTATACCCCTCACCCTCTTACGTTACTTATCTGTATTCCGTATAGTATTTTGTATATTACTATCCCTATACCTCTCATCCTCTTACGTTACTTATCTGTATTCTGTATAGTATTTTGTATATTACTATCCCTATACCCCTCACCCTCTTACGTTACTTATCTGTATTCTGTATAGTATTTTGTATATTACTATCCATATACCCCTCACCCTCTTACGTTACTTATCTGTATTCTGTATAGTATTTTGTATATTACTATCCCTATACCCCTCACCCTCTTACGTTACTTATCTGTATTCTGTATAGTATTTTGTATATTACTATCCCTATACCCCTCACCCTCTTACGTTACTTATCTGTATTCTGTATAGTATTTTGTATATTACTATTCCTATACCCCTCACCCTCTTACGTTACTTATCTGTATTCTGTATAGTATTTTGTATATTACTATCCCTATACCCCTCACCCTCTTACGTTACTTATCTGTATTCTGTATAGTATTTTGTATATTACTATCCCTATACCCCTCACCCTCTTACGTTACTTATCTGTATTCTGTATAGTATTTTGTATATTACTATCCCTATACCCCTCACCCTCTTACGTTACTTATCTGTATTCTGTATAGTATTTTGTATATTACTATCCCTATACCCCTCACCCTCTTACGTTACTTATCTGTATTCTGTATAGTATTTTGTATATTACTATCCCTATACCCCTCACCCTCTTACGTTACTTATCTGTATTCTGTATAGTATTTTGTATATTACTATCCCTATACCCCTCACCCTCTTACGTTACTTATCTGTATTCTGTATAGTATTTTGTATATTACTATCCCTATACCCCTCACCCTCTTACGTTACTTATCTGTATTCTGTATAGTATTTTGTATATTACTATCCCTATACCCCTCACCCTCTTACGTTACTTATCTGTATTCTGTATAGTATTTTGTATATTACTATCCCTATACCCCTCACCCTCTTACGTTACTTATCTGTATTCTGTATAGTATTTTGTATATTACTATCCCTATACCCCTCACCCTCTTACGTTACTTATCTGTATTCTGTATAGTATTTTCTATATTACTATCCCTATACCCCTCACCCTCTTACGTTACTTATCTGTATTCTGTATAGTATTTTGTATATTACTATCCCTATACCCCTCACCCTCTTACGTTACTTATCTGTATTCTGTATAGTATTTTGTATATTACTATCCCTATACCCTCACCCTCTTACGTTACTTATCTGTATTCTGTATAGTATTTTGTATATTACTATCCCTATACCCCTCACCCTCTTACGTTACTTATCTGTATTCCTGTATAGTATTTTGTATATTACTATCCCTATACCTCTCATCCTCTTACGTTACTTATCTGTATTCTGTATAGTATTTTGTATATTACTATCCCTATACCCCTCACCCTCTTACGTTACTTATCTGTATTCTGTATAGTATTTTGTATATTACTATCCATATACCCCTCACCCTCTTACGTTACTTATCTGTATTCTGTATAGTATTTTGTATATTACTATCCCTATACCCCTCACCCTCTTACGTTACTTATCTGTATTCTGTATAGTATTTTGTATATTACTATCCCTATACCCCTCACCCTCTTACGTTACTTATCTGTGTTCTGTATAGTATTTTGTATATTACTATCCATATACCCCACACCCTCTTACGTTACTTATCTGTATTCTGTATAGTATTTTGTATATTACTATCCCTATACCCCTCACCCTCTTACGTTACTTATCTGTATTCTGTATAGTATTTTGTATATTACTATCCCTATACCCCTCACCCTCTTACGTTACTTATCTGTATTCTGTATAGTATTTTGTATATTACTATCCCTATACCCCCTCACCCTCTTACGTTACTTATCTGTATTCTGTATAGTATTTTGTATATTACTATCCCTATACCCCTCACCCTCTTACGTTACTTATCTGTATTCTGTATAGTATTTTGTATATTACTATCCCTATACCCCTCACCCTCTTACGTTACTTATCTGTATTCTGTATAGTATTTTGTATATTACTATCCCTATAACCCTCACCCTCTTACGTTACTTATCTGTATTCTGTATAGTATTTTGTATATTACTATCCCTATACCCTCACCCTCTTACGTTACTTATCTGTATTCTGTATTGTATTTTGTATATTACTATCCATATACCCCTCACCCTCTTACGTTACTTATCTGTATTCCGTATAGTATTTTGTATATTTCTATCCCTATACCCCTCACCCTCTTAGTATAATTTATATTGCTCTATTCTTGTGTTGTATGTAAGCATCTTCCTGCCAAAGTAAATTCCTTGTCTGTTCACACATTCATGGCGAATAAACACTTTTCTGATTCTGATTTTGATCAATGAGGTACATCTGAGCTTCTGCAGAATTCACCATTCAGAGAGTGTGCTGTTGAATCAGACACCAGAGAGTGTGGTGTTGAATCAGACTCCAGAGAGTGTGCTGTTGAATCAGACACCAGAGAGTGTGATGTTGAATCAGACACCAGAGAGTGTGATGTCTAATCAGACACCAGAGAGTGTGATGTTGAATCAGACACGAGAGAGTTTGGTGTTGAATCAGACACGAGAAAGTTTGGTGTTGAATCAGACACGAGAGAGTGTGGTGTTGAATCAGTCACCAGAGAGTGTGATGTTGAATCAGACACGAGTGAGTTTGGTGTTGAATCAGACACGAGAGAGTGTGGTGTTGAATCAGACTCCAGAGAGTGTGGTGTTGAATCAGACACCAGAGAGTGTGAGTGTGTGTGTTGAATCAGACACAAGAGAGTTTGGTTTTGAGAGTGTGGTGTTGAATCAGACTCAGAACCAGAGAGTGTGCTGTTGAATCAGACACCAGAGAGTGTGATGTTGAATCAGACACCAGAGAGTGTGATGTCTAATCAGACACCAGAGAGTGTGATGTTGAATCAGACACGAGAGAGTTTGGTGTTGAATCAGACACGAGAAAGTTTGGTGTTGAATCAGACACGAGAGAGTGTGGTGTTGAATCAGTCACCAGAGAGTGTGATGTTGAATCAGACACGAGAGAGTGTGGTGTTGAATCAGACTCCAGAGAGTGTGGTGTTGAATCAGAAACGAGAGAGTGTGGTGTTGAATCAGACACCAGAGAGTGTGATGTTGAATCAGACTCCAGAGAGTGTAGTGTTGAATCAGACACCAGAGAGTGTGATGTTGAATCAGACACCAGAGAGTGTGATGTTGAATCAGACACGAGAGAGTTTGGTGTTGAATCAAACACGAGAAAGTTTGGTGTTGAATCAGACACGAGAGAGTGTGGTGTTGAATCAGACTCCAGAGTGTCTGATGTTGAATCAGACACCAGAGAGTGTGATGTTGAATCAGACACCAGAGAGTGTGATGTTGAATCAGACTCCAGAGAGTGTCATTTTGAATCAGACTCCAGAGAGTGTGATGTTGAATCAGACTCCAGAGAGTGTGGTGTTGAATCAGACACCAGAGAGTGTGATGTTGAATCAGACACCAGAGAGTGTGATGTTGAATCAGACACGAGAGAGTTTGGTGTTGAATCAAACACGAGAAAGTTTGGTGTTGAATCAGACACGAGAGAGTTTGGTGTTGAATCAGACTCCAGAGAGTGTGGTGTTGAATCAGACACCAGAGAGTGTGATGTTGAATCAGACACCAGAGAGTGTGATGTTGAATCAGACACCAGAGAGTGTGATGTTGAATCAGACTCCAGAGAGTGTGATGTTGAATCCGACTCCAGAGAGTGTGATGTTGAATCAGACTCCAGAGAGTGTGATGTTGAATCCGACTCCCGAGAGTGTGATGTTGAATCAGACTCCAGAGAGTGTGGTGTTGAAACACAGAGTTGGATGAAGGCTTGTGTTCCAGCTTATTGTTCTTTAGCTAATAAGTGTGTTGCTGTCTTTTGTTTACATAAAGCACAAGGGTCTGTCAATCATTGCTACATGTGAGGTTGCTCAGGCAACCTGCAAAGACGTCCTGGGTCAAAGGGTCATTTTAGCACCTCGACCTATTTAAGAAATGGGGTCAATGGTCAAAACCGTCAGCCTTTTACATCCCCAGGGTGCAGGGGGGACAATCCTAATAGCCAAACTGAGTTTGAAGGTCAAGGTCGACCCGATGGCGATGCTAATATATGTCTATCTTCACAACAGTCCCTTTAAATATTCACAGAGTACACATTTGATTTGTACAAATCCCAACTTATAACGAGACTTACTACACTGCAATTTGTTTTTTTTGTGTTTGGGGAAGGATTTTAGGGGACAATGTGCTCTTTAACAGACTACCACTGATTGTAAGAGAATACAGAACAGTACTTTTTAATACTGAAGTGATTTATTACATTTTTCATTCAAGTATATGAATTCAATGACATAAAGATAGAATCATAAACATTAGAGTCCAGAAGAACATTGAATAAAAGCCAAACGTAAACAGACATGGTCCTTCAGTCTGTATCAGTAGGGCCAGTCATTCATGACTGTAAATAATATAGTCTGACGCTGGATAAACAATGCTGGCTTCCAGGGTCACATCAATTAATGTGTGATGCTATTGATGTGTGGGCTCATCAGTAGCAAACTGGAATTAATGGCCGGGTTAATTAGATTACTATTGTTGTTGTTAAAGCAAATAAAATGTAACTGCAATAAACCGTCAAAGCCCCATAGCAAATAATAAAACTGACAATGACTCATAGTGATTAATAAAACTGACAATGACTCATAGTGAATAATAAAACTGACAATGACTCATAGTGAATAATAAAACTGACAATGACTGATAGCGAATAATAAAACTGACAATGACTCATAGTGAATAATAAAACTGACAATGAATCATAGTGAATAATAAAACTGACAATGACTCATAGTGAATAATAAACTAACAATGACTCATAGTGAATAATAAAACTGACAATGACTCATAGTGAATAATAAAACTAACAATGACTCATGACTCAAAAAGGCATTATATTTTTATAACACAGCCTAATATTGTTTTTGTATAAACTAATATCATCCTTCTGTATTGAATATTGCTGTAAGGTTCTGTGCAGATATACATCATTAGGATGTAAGTGAGCTCATTTCATTCATGCTCTATAACACTACAAGCGCCGGAAGTGGATCATTACAGAAAGCTCTTTTTAGTAATGCTCCTAGATATGCACGCTTTATCCCACGTATTGTTTTTGTTAAAATAATCATTGGAAAGCTAATCTAAAGCCGTGCTACACGCCATCCGTTGCTACAAAAGCCGTGCTACACGCCATTTGATTGTATTTTCATCTGAAAATGAATATCGATTACCTAAATTTAACTTGATATTACCACACTGATGATTTTAAATTAAACCAAATTCATTTTGACTTATTGGAGAAAATATTGAGTTAAATCCCATTATCCAGTACCTTGTTATATCAGAACACCCTTTATCTCTACAAACCTGGGGGAACAAACTCAGGTTTTAATTACAGCACCACCTACTGGTGCATTGATCTCCTCCCTCATCAGTGCCTAGTATGGAGCATTTCACTACGATGTCAACAATTTCTTATTTCTGGCATTAGCAACAAAGACAACCTAGAAGAACGTCCTTTCTTTGCTATAGCTCTGTATTTCCCTATGGTGTGATGCATGTAGTACATTCAATGATTTGCCAGAGCACAGCAGGTCTGCAGGTGGGACTATCTGTCCCAGGATACATGGTATCTAACACTGGCTCAGGGTGCTCTGTGCGTTAATGTAAGAGGAGAAGGTTTATTCACCGATGTCATCTGTTCGTTGAATTACCTGAGGCTATTTCAATGCTAGATATGTTTTAATGGTTGCCAAAATAAAACCAGGTGCTGTTGCTTGGCCGTGGCAAGAGAAGAGCCAACGTGACGAGCACAAACTGCACATTCAATGAAAATACACGGTGTAGGCTATATACACAACATAACAACAGAGAGAACAGAGTGTACACAACATAACAACACAGAGACACAGTGTAGGCTATATACACAACATAACAACACAGAGACACAGTGTAGGCTACATACACAACATAACAGCACAGAAAACATAGTGTAGCCTATATACACAACATAACAACACAGCACAGAGTGTAGGCTATATACACAACATAACAACACAGAGAACAGAATGTAGGCTATATACACAACATAACAACACAGAGAACAGAATGTAGGCTATATACACAACACAGAGAACAGAGTGTAGGCTATATACACAACATAACAGCACAGAGAACAGAGTGTAGGCTATATACACAACATAACAGCACAGAGAACAGTGTAGGCTATATACACAACATAACAACACAGAGAACAGTGTGTAGGCTATATACACAACATAACAACACAAAGAACAGAGTGTAGGCTATATACACTACATAACAGCACAGAGAACAAGGTGTAGGCTATATACACAACATAACAGCACAGAGAACAGGGTGTAGCCTATATACACAACACAGAGAACAGAGTGTAGGCTATATACACAACATAACAGCACAGAGAACAGAGTGTAGGCTATATACACAACATAACAACACATAGAACAGAGTGTAGGCTATATACACAACATAATAGCACAGAGAACAAGGTGTAGGCTATATATACAACATAACAGCACAGAGAACAAGGTGTAGGCTATATACACAACATAACAGCACAGAGAACAAGGTGTAGGCTATATACACAACACAACACAGAGAACTGAGTGTAGGCTATATACACACAACATAACAACAGAGAGAACAGAGTGTAGGCTATATACACAACATAACAGCACAGAAAACAAGGTGTAGGCTATATACACAACATAACAACACAGAGAACAGAGTGTAGGCTATATACACAACACAACAACACAGAGAACAGAGTGTAAGCTATATACACACAACATAACAACACAGAGAACAGAGTGTAGGCTATATACACAACATAACAACACAGAGAACAAGGTGTAGGCTATATACACAACATAACAGCACAGAGAACAGAGTGTAGGCTATATACACAACATAACAACACATAGAACAGAGTGTAGGCTATATACACAACATAACAACACAGAGAACAGAGTGTAGGCTATATACACAACATAACAGCACAGAGAACTGGATGTAGGCTATATACACAACGTAACAGCACAGAGAACAGAGTGTAGGCTATATACACAACATAACAACACAGAGAACAGAGTGTAAGCTATATAAACACAACATAACAACACAGAGAACAGAGTGTAGGCTATATACACAACATAACAACACAGAGAACAAGGTGTAGGCTATATACACAACATAACAGCACAGAGAACAGAGTGTAGGCTATATACACAACATAACAACACAGAGAACAGAGTGTAGGCTATATACACACAACATAACAACACAGAGAACAGAGTGTAGGCTATATACACAACATAACAACACAGAGAACAAGGTGTAGGCTATATACACAACATAACAGCACAGAGAGCAGAGTGTAGGCTATATACACAACATAACAACACAGAGAACTGGATGTAGGCTATATACACAACATAACAGCACAGAGAACTGGATGTAGGCTATATACACAACATAACAGCACAGAGAACAGAGTGTAGGCTATATACACAACATAACAACACAAAGAACAGAGTGTAAGCTATATACACACAACACAACAACACAGAGAACAAGGTGTAGGCTATATACACAACATAACAGCACAGAGAACAGAGTGTAGGCTATATACACAACATAACAACACAGAGAACAGAGTGTAGGCTATATACACAACATAACAGCACAGAGAACTGGATGTAGCCTATATACACAACATAACAGCACAGAGAACAGAGTGTAGGCTATATACACAACATACCAACACAGAGAACAGAGTGTAGGCTATATACACAACATAACAGCACAGAGAACTGGATGTAGGCTATATACACAACATAACAGCACAGAGAACAGAGTGTAGGCTATATACACAACATAACAGCACAGAGAACAGAGTGTAGGCTATATACACAACATAACAGCACAGAGAACAGAGTGTAGGCTATATACACAACATAACAGCACAGAGAACAGAGTGTAGGCTATATACACAACATAACAACACAGCACAGAGTGTAGGCTATATACACAACATAACAGCACAGAGAACAAGGTGTAGGCTATATATACAACATAACAGCACAGAGAACAAGGTGTAGGCTATATACACAACATAACAGCACAGAGAACAAGGTGTAGGCTATATACACAACACAACACAGAGAACTGAGTGTAGGCTATATACACACAACATAACAACAGGGAGAACAGAGTGTAGGCTATATACACAACATAACAGCACAGAAAACAAGGTGTAGGCTATATACACAACATAACAACACAGAGAACAGAGTGTAGGCTATATACACAACATAACAACACAGAGAACAGAGTGTAAGCTATATACACACAACATAACAACACAGAGAACAGAGTGTAGGCTATATACACAACATAACAACACAGAGAACAAGGTGTAGGCTATATACACAACATAACAGCACAGAGAACAGAGTGTAGGCTATATACACAACATAACAACACATAGAACAGAATGTAGGCTATATACACAACATAACAGCACAGAGAACAGAGTGTAGGCTATATACACAACATAACAGCACAGAGAACAGAGTGTAGGCTATATACACAACATAACAGCACAGAGAACAGAGTGTAGGCTATATACACAACATAACAGCACAGAGAACAGAGTGTAGGCTATATACACAACATAACAGCACAGAGAACAGAGTGTAGGCTATATACACAACATAACAGCACAGAGAACAGAGTGTGGGCTATATACACAACATAACAGCACAGAGAACAGAGTGTAGGCTATATACACAACATAACAGCACAGAGAACAGAGTGTAGGCTATATACACAACATAACAGCACAGAGAACAGAGTGTAGGCTATATACACAACATAACAGCACAGAGAACAGAGTGTAGGCTATATACACAACATAACAGCACAGAGAACAGAGTGTAGGCTATATACACAACATAACAGCATATTGCACCAGGGGCTTCCAGTGGCTTATGTCCTTTAAAATGTTCAATTCAAATCCCTGAATCAGACCAAATAACACTGGGTTGACTTTAGATTGACACAACAATGCATGAAAGGTGAGTCAGTCCCATTGGCTCATCATAATAGAGTCAGTCTCATTGGCTCATTATAATAGAGTCAGTCCCATTGGCTCATCATAATAGAGTCAGTCCCATTGGCTCATCATAATAGAGTCAGTCCCATTGGCTCATTATAATAGAGTCAGTCTCATTGGCTCATCATAATAGAGTCAGTCCCATTGGCTCATCATAATAGAGTCAGTCTCATTGGCTCATCATAATAGAGTCAGTCTCATTGGCTCATCATAATAGAGTCAGTCCCATTGGCTCATCATAATAGAGTCAGTCTCATTGGCTCATCATAATAGAGTCAGTCCCATTGGCTCATCATAATAGAGTCAGTCTCATTGGCTCATCATAATAGAGTCAGTCCCATTGGCTCATCATAATAGAGTCAGTCCCATTGGCTCATCATAATAGAGTCAGTCCCATTGGCTCATCATAATAGAGTCAGTCCCATTGGCTCATCATAATAGAGTCAGTCCCATTGGCTCATCATAATAGAGTCAGTCCCATTGGCTCATCATAATAGAGTCAGTCCCATTGGATCATCATGAGGATGGTTCATAATAGAGTCAGTCCCATTGGCTCATCATAATAGAGTCAGTCTCATTGGCTCATCATAATAGAGTCAGTCCCATTGGCTCATCATAATAGAGTCAGTCCCATTGGCTCATCATAATAGAGTCAGTCCCATTGGCTCATCATAATAGAGTCAGTCCCATTGGCTCATCATAATAGAGTCAGTCCCATTGGCTCATCATAATAGAGTCAGTCCCATTGGCTCATCATAATAGAGTCAGTCTCATTGGCTCATCATAATAGAGTCAGTCTCATTGGCTCATCATAATAGAGTCAGTCTCATTGGCTCATCATAATAGAGTCAGTCCCATTGGCTCATCATAATAGAGTCAGTCCCATTGGCTCATCATAATAGAGTCAGTCCCATTGGCTCATCATAATAGAGTCAGTCCCATTGGCTCATTATAATAGAGTCAGTCCCATTGGCTCATCATAATAGAGTCAGTCTCATTGGCTCATCATAATAGAGTCAGTCCCATTGGCTCATCATAATAGAGTCAGTCTCATTGGCTCATCATAATAGAGTAAGTCCCATTGGCTCATCATAATAGAGTCAGTCCCATTGGCTCATCATCATAGAGTCAGTCCCATTGGCTCATCATAATAGAGTCAGTCTCATTGGATCATCATGAGGATGGTTCATAATAGAGCCATCTGTTTGGTGTAATACGAATATGAGAGTAGATGTAATGTAGATTAAGATGAAGGAATATGAGAGTAGATGTAATGTAGATTAAGATGAAGGAATATGAGAGTAGATGTAATGTAGATTATGATTAATGAATATTAGAGTAGATGTAATGTAGATTAAGATGAATGAATATTTGATGGTCACATTCAACATCCCTGGACATATTTGTAACAAGGCAATCTGGGATGACAGACTGACACTGTGGTTTGTGTATCCTGTTTACACCTACTAATATTACTAATAGTCACATGTGCAAAACTCTAACTACAGTCTGCACTACCAACAGTCACCTGAGCTAAACAGTTAACATCTCCTGCAAAACTCATTTCAAGCAACACAACTCTTAACACACGTCTCAAAACAGGCTCAGTGCAGCCAAACACTATATACAATTCTCACTGAGATAACACACACTGTCACTCAGAACACACTGAGAGTAAAAACACTAACGTCAAACACCATTACAGAAAATACTAACTTTTTTGTTTCAATAATTTGGGTGAATTCAGAGAAAGCAATATTTTCCTCAAACAAAAAAGTGACATTCTTTCACATGAATAATTTTAATTTTAGAACATAACACTTTTTGAGGTAAATTAAAATTAGCGGTATGCTTCAATAGATATATATTTGTATGTAATTTACGAAATTACAGTAATGAGAAAAAAAGGTAGAAACTAAAAGTACATATAGTAAGTTTAACAAAGAATTGAGGGTCTAATCCTGCCTCTCTCCAGCATTAGGCCACAGGTTTTCATCAACATCACATCTAATGTTCTGTCTTGCCAGGCACCTGGGGAAGAACCTTCTGGAGTGCCTTATCCATCCCTGGCATTATTCTGGACTTCCTCTTCCTCACCTTCAGCACTCATGGCTTCAAATAGAGACATTTGGTCATGTGGGTGGTGACCAAACACTTTCCAACTCTATTGGGTTGAGGAAGAGGGAATATGGAGGCAGGTACAAAACCATAAATCTGCGATGTGCTGCAAACCAATCTGTGACAGCAGCAGAGTGGTGAAAAGCAACATTATCGCAGACTATGACAAAAACTTGGGTGTTTCTTACTGGCTCCCCCAGTTCTGCTGGAACTAGCTGAGCATAGAGCTGTTCTAGGAAAGCTATACGCCTTTCTGTGTTGTATGGGCCAATGATTGGTGTGTTGAGTTCTACCTATATATATATATATATATATATATATATATATATATATATATATATATACATACATGTGTTTACTAACAAATCTAAAACAAGACACCTGCTTTGGCTTTGAGCTGAAATTGCAATCAGCAGTCTTGAAATGTGCCAAGATGAAATCCATTCTGTTTTGAATGTGTGGTTCACAGTTTTGACAACAGTGTGTTAGCATTTGAACAAAGTGCTGTGAATCCCCAGTGTTGTGCAGGTTGTGGTTAAGGTAATGGGATAAGTGTGTAGAGTTTTGAAAACTGTGTTGAAGCAATGAAAAACGAACTAGGGTTTGGTCCACATGAACTGTTGCTGTGCAGACTGTAGTTAGAGTTTTACACATGTGACTTCAGTTGTGCACACTGTCGTTTAGCAATCGGAAAAAAATGTAATCCTAAATTTTATACCATCAGCCAATGAAATCCCACAGACCATTCACTGGATACTGTCAGCCAATGAAATCCCACAGACCATTCACTGGATACCGTCAGCCAATGAAATCCCACAGACCATTCACTGGATACTGTCAGCCAATGAAATCCCACAGACCATTCACTGGATACTGTCAGCCAATGAAATCCCACAGACCATTCACTGGATACATAAAAAAACTTATTATAGATCAGCAAGCAGCTCCTTGAAACCTCAGAATTGTAAAAGAATTAACAATCTATAACCTTTGTGACGTTTGTTATATTATATATATATAATAATGTTTGTTCTGATGTACTAAAATAGCAAGTTAAGTTTGGTGTTTTGATGTTCCCAAGTGTGCATGTATACAAATGGGTGTATGTGCATGTGTGTGTGTGTGTGTATGTGTGTGTGTGTGTGTGTATCTGTGTGTGTGTGTGCATTAGCATTTCTACATGTGTAGTGAAAAAGGAACAGCTAGCCAATCAGGTGCAAAAGAAAGAGCAAAAAAACGTTAGCGCATAATGGCATTAACCAAAATGCAGCACCAATTTGCATATATATCTGTATTTTCTTTTCTTAATGGGAAATGCAAATGTGCCATTTTGTGGTGAGTGCTCATTTGGGAGCCGTGGCGTTGGATAAATGTAAGTCTAGGGTATCCCAGCGCACCCCGGCAAATTAATCATTGTGACACGTTCACGACCCCTCTAATAAGACAGAGGCCACAGTGCAGCACCCCACCCTCCCCTCCCCACCATCCCATCATAGCCCCACTCCCTCTTTGTCTCTCAGCCTGTCCCAAGGGGAAAAGCGTGGGGGAGGCAGTGGTAGAAGTGGGGAAGGGGGGTGGAGTTAGAGCCGTCATTCAGACCCTATCCCCTGAGACAACGGCAGGCACAAGCCACATATTAGGACTGAGCACAGGAGCCCCCCAGGAGCAACAAAAGACATCTTCTAATACTCCCTGTTCCAACCCAGTGAATACACACATAGTGGCCCCAAATACTCTCTCTCCCCAAGACAGCAATAGGGGCGTTATAGTAATAGAAATAGAACCAATACAAAGAAATAAAAACAGAACCACAGAAATGCAAGCAGAACTGCGGGACAGTAAACGATAGTGAGAGAAAAACAAAGAAAGAGAGAGGGAAGAGAGAGAAAAGGAAGGAGTTAGAGAGAGCAGTGAGCTGAAATAAGCCGGACAGCTGGACAGCAGGAAACGAGTAGGGGGTGGTGTGTATGCATGTGTGTGTGTGTGTGTGTGTGTGCGTGTGCGTGTGTGCATGTGCATGTGCATGTGCATGTGCATGTGCGTGTGTGTGAGTGTGTGTGTGTGTGTGAGTGTGTGTATGTGTGTGTGTGTGTGTGCATGTGTGTGTGTGTGCGCGTGTGTGTGTGTGCATGTGTGTGTGTGTGTGCGTGTGTGTGCATGTGAGTGTGTGTGTGCATGTGCATGTGTGTGTGTGTGTGTGTGGGTGGATGCTTGCCTGCTTGGGCTGACAGGATCTTATGACCAATTTCTGCCGAGCAGCAGATTCTGCAAAAAAGTCCTTTGGTTGGTTATTGACAAATCTTGAAAATATTTAAATCCATTACTTCAGCAAAATCTCTTAAAAGAGATTAAAGCAACATGGTGAAGCAACATGGTAAAGCAACCCTAACCCTAACCCTAACCGTATTTATCAACTGCTACAAAAAATCCTAACCCTAACCTGAACCCTAACTATATCCCTATTCCTAACCCTAAAACAATTTTTCATCAAAAATCAATTTTTTTTTTAAAGGGGACCGAAGGTGGAGGTGGTTAGTTGAAGCAAAGACCCACATAAGGGTCACTCCCTGGTCCGAGCCTTTGGGTGGTGGTGTGAGTTTGCGCAGTTGAGGCTGTCCTGAAGCTCAAAGCCAAAATGTGGGATTTTATCCCGTTCCAGATTACTCAGCTTGTTCATTTTCTCCACCAGCATGATACATGAATAGAACTAATAATGTCCCCAGGCCTGAATAACATCTGCTGCCTCCATATCACATACTTCTGTAGTTCATCTAAGCTCTCTTCTTCTCTCTCTACTTCTGTAGTTCATCTAAACTCTCTTCTTCTCTCTCTACTTCTGTAGTTCCACTGGCAATAAATTAATAGAGAAATGAGCCACACTCAGGGCCCAAAGCTCAAATGAAATGTCCAGGTATATTATAATCAAGAGGGGTGTAAGCAACCCTAACCCATGATCACATCTGGTGAACCCCCCTACACCTAACCTCTAACCCCTACACCTAACCCCAACCCCTAACCGTAACCCCTAACCCATGATCACATCTGGTGAACCCCCCTACACCTAACCCCTACACCTAACCTCTATCCCCTACACCTAACCCCAACCCCTAACCGTAACCCCTAACCCATGATCACATCTGGTGAACCCCCCTACACCTAACCCCTACACCTAACCTCTATCCCCTACACCTAACCTCTAACCCATGATCACATCTGGTGAACCTACCTAACCCCTACACCTAACCCCTAACCCATGATCACATCTGGTGAACCCCCCTAACACCTACACCTAACCTCTAACCCCTAACCCATGATCACATCTGGTGAACCCCCCTAACACCTACACCTACACCTAACCTCTAACCCCTAACCCATGATCACACCTGGTGAACCCCCCTAACACCTACACCTAACCTCTAGCCTCTAACCCCTAACCCATGATCACATCTGGTGAACCCCCCTAACACCTACACCTAACCTCTAACCTCTAACCCATGATCACATCTGGTGAACCCCCTAACACCTACACCTAACCTCTAACCCATGATCACATCTGGTGAACCTCCCTAACCCCTACACCTAACCCATGATCACATCTGGTGAACCCCCCTAACACCTACACCTAACCCCTAACCTCTAACCCCTAACCCATGATCACACCTGGTGAACCCCCCTAACACCTACACCTAACCTCTAACCTCTAACCCCTAACCCATGATCACATCTGGTGAACCCCCTAACACCTACACCTAACCTCTAACCCCTAACCCATGATCACATCTGGTGAACCCCCCTAACACCTACACCTAACCTCTAACCTCTAACCCCTAACCCATGATCACATCTGGTGAACCCCCCTAACCCCAACACCACGTCGCACGTCCACTGATCAGACACCTTCATTTAAGTTGGATGAGCTCTTCCGTAAACAACTCAGGAGAACCCCCCAGCGTCCTGCTCACCGTCACTAATAATCCACTGAATGATGTCCATCTTATCTTCTCTCTTCTCTTCCCTGTGTTCTTCCTCTCAAAGCTTAATTACTGGTGGGAAGTCATTCTTTCCTTTATTAGTGAGACGTAACATCTGTTTCAGGTCTTTTTAAGTGTACCTATAAAAGTCCCACCATGTTTCTGTTCCTGAAGGAGTGGGCTGGTGGTTGAACCCTCTGGACCACCTCACTAACAAACACTAGATCTCATCCTAACCCTCTGGACCACCTCACTAACAAACACTAGATCTCATCCTAACCCTCTGGACCACCTCACTAACAAACACTAGATCTCACCCTAACCCTAAAAAACACTAGATCTCACCCTAACCCTAACCCTAACAAACACTAGATCTCACCCTAACCCTCTGGACCACCTCACTAAGAAACACTAGATCTCACCCTAACCCTAACCCTAAAAAACACTAGATCTCACCCTAACCCTAACCCTAACAAACACTAGATCTCACCCTAACCCTAAACCAGCGCTCTACTATAGATGCTCACACCCGGCAATACCCTTAACAAGGCCCTGAGCAGCATACCAGCTCACTAAACACACACACACACACGTAACAGGAGGAAGTGTTTCATTTTACTAGTCCATAATTGTCATCATATTAATAAGTAATATCCAACAATCTCATAAAATGTCCCATTTAATAGTGGCATTGCAATTCAAACAGTCTAAGGTACTGTCACATAACCCCAACCCTAACCCTAACCTAACCCTTATCTTGTGATCATGTGAAATGTATATATTATCAGTATTATATCTGAATAAATAGTCTGCATACTTGGTGAGTGCTAGGTATGCCTGGAGGTTAGAGAAAATGAGTGCTCGGTATGCCTGGAGGTTAGAGAGAGTGAGTGCTAGGTATGCCTGGTGGTTAGAGAGTGAGTGCTAGGTATGCCTGGAGGTTAGAGAGAGTGAGTGCTCGGTATCCTTGGAGGTTAGAGAGAGTGAGTGCTAGGTATGCCTGGAGGTTAGAGAGAGTGAGTGCTAGGTATGCCTGGAGGTTAGAGAGAGTGAGTGCTAGGTATGCCTGGAGGTTAGAGAGAGTGAGTGCTAGGTATGCCTGGTGGTCAGAGAGTGAGTGCTAGGTATGCCCAGTGGTCAGAGAGTGAGTGCTAGGTATGCCTGGAGGTTAGAGAGAGTGAGTGCTAGGTATGCCTGGAGTTTAGAGAGTGAGTGCTAGGTATGCCTGGAGGTTATGAGTGCTGGTATGCCTGGTGGTCAGAGAGTGAGTGCTAGGTATGCCTGGTGGTCAGAGAGTGAGTGCTAGGTATGCCTGGTGGTCAGAGAGTGAGTGCTAGGTATGCCCAGTGGTCAGAGAGTGAGTGCTAGGTATGCCTGGAGTTTAGAGAGAGTGAGTGCTAGGTATGCCTGGAGGTTAGAGAGAGTGAGTGCTAGGTATGCCTGGAGGTTAGAGAGAGTGAGTGCTAGGTATGCCTGGAGTTTAGAGAGAGTGAGTGCTAGGTATGCCTGGAGGTTAGAGAGAGTGAGTGCTAGGTATGCCTGGTGGTCAGAGAGTGAGTGCTAGGTATGCCTGGAGGTTAGAGAGAGTGAGTGCTAGGTATGCCTGGTGGTCAGAGAGTGAGTGCTCGGTATGCCTGGAGGTTAGAGAGAGTGAGTGCTAGGTATGCCTGGTGGTCAGAGAGTGAGTGCTAGGTATGCCTGGAGGTTAGAGAGAGTGAGTGCTAGGTATGCCTGGAGTTTAGAGAGAGTGAGTGCTAGGTATGCCTGGAGGTTAGAGAGAGTGAGTGCTAGGTATGCCTGGAGGTTAGAGAGAGTGAGTGCTAGGTATGCCTGGAGGTTAGAGAGAGTGAGTGCTAGGTATGCCTGGAGGTTAGAGAGAGTGAGTGCTAGGTATGCCTGGTGGTCAGAGAGTGAGTGCTAGGTATGCCCAGTGGTCAGAGAGTGAGTGCTAGGTATGCCTGGAGGTTAGAGAGAGTGAGTGCTAGGTATGCCTGGAGTTTAGAGAGAGTGAGTGCTAGGTATGCCTGGAGGTTAGAGAGAGTGAGTGCTAGGTATGCCTGGTGGTCAGAGAGTGAGTGCTAGGTATGCCTGGTGGTCAAAGAGAGTGAGTGCTAGGTATGCCTGGTGGTCAGAGAGTGAGTGCTAGGTATGCCCAGTGGTCAGAGA